>PVHX01002015.1:0-181846 GCA_004024805.1 Geosciurus inauris
GGAATGGGCATCCATTATGTTGGCTGGAATGGAGAGGCTGGCATGTGGGGGACGATAGCCCTCTGTCACTGCTCTCAGAAGTCTGTGAAGGCCTGGGATAGACTAATCAGGTGGGAGGGTGAGGATAGAACCCTGTTGAACACTGTGCTTAGGATGGGGCAGAAGAAAGGTCAGAGGGAGGCAGGAGGATGGAGAGGTGGAGACCCAGGGCAGGTAGCTGTGGAACCAGAGAGGACTGAAGTGTGGAGGTGCTGGGTGCTGTGGAGTTGGGGGTCTTAGAGGCTGTGCCAATGTCTCTGAGTCTTCAGTCTTGACTTGTTCAATGAAAAACAGAGACCAAGTGATGCTTGGAACTCTTGTGGCCCTTTCCACAGACACTATAGAGACCTGTGGTTAGGGAATGGACCTGCTAGCTGTGTGACTCACGCAGGTGACTTCATTTCTTCAAATTCTGCTTTCCCCTTATGTAAAATGCAGCTTTAAATGTTATCTCCTCCTTCACAGGACTGTTAACATATTAAATGAGAAAATGTGCATGAAATACTAGTGTATTAAGGGATCAATTCATTTATTGATTGTTACTGGAATCATTACTTAGACTGAAGAGATAGCATCTAGCCAGATAGTAGGGAAATCTTTGAGGGATCCTGGGCATGAAAGAATGTAGAGCTTAGACTTTGTGGGAAGAGAAACCACTCTAGATTAAAGAAAACCCTTTATATAGCTGCTTCTTATTCAAATGAGAAATTTCAGAGATGTGTTCGCATTGTTCTGAGCCACTCTCCTATTATATGCATGTCTGGATTTAATGCTAATGATTCTACATCAACTTAACCTCAGCATGTATTCAGCTAAACATATTGAGACTCTTTCAAGGTAGTGCTGGCAGTAAGAATACATGTTTTTGTCCCTTTTTATAGCATGTCTATGTGAGTGAAGTTAGATGAAAATGGATGTCACATCATGACTTGAAGGAGAAAGCAAGTCAGAAATAGGCAGCCGGGAGCCTTAGGGACATTGCTAAGAGAGAAGAGTTACATTTGTCTTGATTACATCGTGGGGTTGAGTAATTATTGGCACGTAATAATGAAACCATTCTTTACATTTTTATTTATGAAGCACTTTAGTATTTCAAAACTTGTTACTATAATTACAAAGACGTTTATTATTATATTTAAAGAGTGGAGAAAGATTTATTCTTTGTAAAACTAAGGAGACCATTGCGGTTATTTGCAAACTGTTGTTCTCCCCAAAAAGAAAAACCTGGCAATTTTATTGGGGAGCCTACACACACACACACACACACACACACACACACACACAGGAAAGTCCAGGTAGTGGCAGACACGTCCCTGAATGTGCTCAGTTTAAGGTGTACATTTCTCAGCATCAGTTCAAGTTTTCTGGATCTTCTCTTCAAGAAAAGATGGTGGACACACTTCTGGGCATGCTCAATTTAAGGAACACCAGTGTTTTAAAGTCTCCCTTTGTTTTCAGCCTGTGCCACAGGGCAGCGGGGGAGGCAAAGGACAGCTCAACCTGTAGGTAGCATTTCTTTGATCGATATGTCTGTTTGGGGATAAATGCATAATAATGATCTAAAAATACTTTAGGTTCATTTAAAAGAAAGCAAAAATAATTTGATTTTCAAATGGGATTTGACAGCTGGAGAAGTTCCAGGAAAATATATAAAATCTTCTTTTACCTCATAGCTCTTTGTTAAAGTAATTTAATCTGGTTATTCACACTAATTATGTCCTTTTATTAAAATTAAGCAACCAAAATCAGATCAACTTTGTTCTAAGAAGTAAATTAAGGAGATGGACAGCAATGACATTTACTTCTGAGCAGTTTAGGAATATTCTGATCATCAGTGCTGTGTTCCAAGGCGGATTTGTCGATCTGCCCTGCCCTGGTTCACCAACAGCTATTGAATATACATATCTGTAATTGTAGCTATTGAAAATGCAGTTCAGTGATGGGCTTTGTAATTCTAGATACCATTAGATTTATCTGTAAATTCTTCACATCTATATTTGCATGTATATGTAGTTACTTCTCTGTTCTCAGAAAGAATATGACTCAGAATGAAAAGCCTACAGTGGACCATTCAATTAAGTAGAATTGAATTGAAGAATGAGAAACTTGATACTTTCCCCACACTTCCTTCCTATATTACATTACAGAGTGAACTCTGACATGAAATACAATATCATTACTGTTTTGTGTTTCTTGAGATTTTTCCAGGAAGACATCTGTCTCTAAAACTTCTAAACAACAATGAAGGTAGTAAAAATCCATCTGCAGTAGCATCCACAGTGAGGTGAAGGAGTGTTTTAACTAGGTTTTAAAATAGACTTTCATTCTGGAATCTTGAAATATGATTACTGAAATTTATTTCAAGAATTATACACACACACACACACACACACACACACACACACACTTTTTTTTTCTAGAATTTGTCTCTGGATTACATGTCTTTATTTCTGTCCCTAGTTTTAATACAATATCAACAAAGGCATTTCTTGTGTGCACACATGCACTTACATTAAATGTACACTATCTGAATTAAGTATGCCACATTTTATACTTAATAAACTTAATTTATTATAAGTATTATTAGTAGCAGTAATAATGCTGGTGGTGGTGTATATTTTTGCAGTGTTGGGAATTGGACCCAGGGCCTTACACATGCTAGGCAAGTGCTCTGCCACTTAGCTACAGCCCAAAAAGTTTAAATATACTTTTAAATGGATAAATTAGGGCAGTATTATATGGGATATCTGATTTAGAAACCAGTATTAGTGGACTGTTGTTTGTAATGCATTATTTGTATGCTAAAAACAGGTTCACTGCATAGCTTGTACATAGTCTTACTCGTTCAGTAAACAGTTGTGGAGTGACTGTCATGCTCTGGGTGCTGGAGCTCTACAGCATGTAGGAAGAGACAGTGTCTTCCTCAGGGAGTTTACATTCCATGTGGATGGTGACAGTAGAAGCATGAATATGCTTTTGTAAATGCACATTTACACGTACACAGAGTTAAAATGTACTGGAGCCTGTGGAGAAAAATAAAGCAGGGAAGGGAATGGAGAGAGTTGGCGCGTGCTGCGTGTTTTGTGGGAGGGTGGAGGGAGGGAGGGAGGGCGGAGACGCACAGGCAGGGAGGTCGCGCTGCTTCCACCTTGTCAGCCTCTTGTGCTTGTTCTGTTCCTTTCAAAAGCAGGGCAATTAACTTATGATTCCTGATAATATCTGGAAATAAATTCTGTATTTGCTTTCCAGAATATGACTTAGCAGAGAGCTGTGCTGTGTGTATTCATGACAAGATTTTTACTTCCATGTCCCTTTTAGTATCATGATGACTTAAAGAATGGTGATGGTAAGTAATGGATAAGTCATGAGATGAACTGAGTGTCTCTCAGTCTGATTCAGGAAGAGATGCATGGTTTATGTCCCTGAGCACCATCGGACAACTAATATCCTTGTGAAGATATTGTCCTCAATCACTACGTAGGGAAAAACATTTATAGCACATTTTATATGCTACAAAAAAGTCAAGGATGATGATATCCATTTCAAGTGATTTTTTTTTTTTGTAAAGGATGTAAGGTCTCTCTGGATTTTTATTTATTTTTTTGCAAGTAAAAGTATACTTGTTAAAAACTATCCTTTTCCCCATCGTATGACCTTTGCTTCTCTGTCAAAGAGCAGTTGACTATATTTTTGTGGATCTATTTCTGGGCTCTCTATTCTGTTACCTGTATGTCTGTTCTTTGGCTAATACCACACTATCTTGATTACTGTAGCTTCATAATGAGCTTTATAATGAATCTTGAAGTCAGCTAGTGTCAGCCCTCGAGCTTTTTTTTCAGTATTGCACTGGCTATTGTGAGTCTTTTACCTCCCCATAAAAACATTAAAATCAGTTTATTGAGATCCACAAAATCACTTATGCGATTTTGATTGAGTTTGTTTTAATTAACACTACAGACCAAGGTAGAAAAAATCTGACATCTGGACAGTATTGATTCTTCCCATCCATGAACATGGGATATCTCTCCATTTATTTAGATCAATGATTTCTTTCATTGGAGTTTTAATCAGATCCTCATGTAAATCTTATATGTGTTTTGTTGTACTCATACTTAAGTATTTAGATTTCTTGGTGCTAATGTAAAACTTAAAAAATTTTAAATATCTGTTGTTCAGTATTGGTATACAAGAAAGCAATTGACTTGTTTATACTATTTTAGCATCTTGCAACTTCCCTCCAATTGATTATTAGTTTCAGGAACTTTTACTATTGTTATTGTTGACTTTGGGGGCTTAGAATAGACAATAATACTATATAAATGAAGATAGTTTTATTTCTTTAATCCTAGTATGTATACTTGTAATTTATTTATTGTATTTGATACAACTTTCAACATAATCTCCAGCAGTAGTGATGAGAGGGGAAATCTTTGCCTTCTCCTAACCTTAGAGGTCTTTGTGGGAAAGCTTCTAGTTTCTCATAATTACAATGTTAAATATAAAATTTTTTATAGATATTCTTTATCAAGTTGAGGAGGTTCTCCTCTGTTCTTAGTTGGAAGAGGGATTTTATTATGAAGAATGTTTTGTCCACATTTATTGGTATGATCATATAATTTTTTTCTTTAGTGTATTGATACGGTGGATTATATTATTGTTCAGTTACATATTAAATTAGCTACATTGTATATACAAAAAGAGAAAAATAACCATTTTTACTACCATGCTTATGTTCAAGCAGCACATTTTCTAAAAAAATAGTGAGAGTTTCTATAAATACCTGTTATGGCATATGTATTTTGTTGAGATCATTATTAATTGCTGATGATTTTTCAATGGGGAATTGAATTCTGTTATATATCATAAATTCATTGAAAATGAAGTTTATAAAAATGAAGAATTCTAATGTTTGATGCCCTGCATTGCAGTTATTGAAAAACATGGATATTTGTGTTGTGCCCAGTGCTGCGTTCTCCATAACTGTGCACGTAAAGATGGGATGACTGAGCAAGGGGACCTTCAGGGGTGGTGCACTGCCTTGCTCTGTGTTTGACTTTTATATTCACAATCAAAGGTAATTCAAAGTGACTGATTGAATTGCCTTTTATCCCTGTTGCGTCCTGCTTTGGTGTTGGGCATTGGTGCCACGCCCTAGCCTTTCTCTTGAAAAAAGTCAAACCCAAATGTGTATGGACTCAGAAAGTAGGACCCTGGGCAGCTCCATCCCAGTCCCTCTTTACAGTCAGGCTAAATGTGAAAAGAGCAAAAAGAAAAGGAGAAAGGAAGAAGAGATGTCCCTGGAGCCACAGCCCTAAGGTTCTGCAGTGCTGCAGGGATGATTGATGCCACGCCACTCAGCACTAAAGTGATATGCTTAGCGCTCAGAGCTTTCCTGTGTTGAGCAATCAAAAGTACATTTAAAAATGTCCCAGTTTTTCTTTTTTTTTTTTTTTTGTGCAGTTTTTTTGGGGACAGATACTCTGAAGCACTCTGAGTTTATCTATTTTTCCTTTTTATCTGTCTATGGTAAGCAAAGAACCTTACCAATGTACATATTAATTCCAGAATTAAAGTATGGTTGCAAGTAGATACACTGGACTTTCTTTCAAACCCTGAGATTAAGACTCTCAGTAACAGGGGCATGACTTCTAGACTTCTAGCAGACCATGGCTGGTGGGTCATGTCCTGCCAGTGCCCGTTTCTGTAAGCAAAGTTTTATTAGAACACAGCCATGCAATTACTGTTCTTGTTGTTTGTTTTGGTCCTGGGGATTGAAACTAGGGGTGTTATACCACAGAGCTATGTTCCCAGCCCTTTTTACATTTCTTTTTAATTTTGAGACAGAGTCTTAGAGAACCCTACATTGCTTAGGGTCTCACTAAGTTGCTGAGGCTGGATTTGAACTTGTAATCCTCCTGCCTCAGCCTCCTGAGTCACTGGGATCACAGGTATGCATCACCGTGCCTGGCTTCATGCAATTATTTTTAACATATTGTCTGTGTTTACTTTTGTATTATAACAACAGTTGAATAATGTATCAGAGACTATGTGGCCTTCCTGCAAAGTTGGGTACTACTGTCTGGTCCTTCGCCAAAAAAAGAAAAAAATGGCCCATTCCTGTGTCAAGTCATTTTATCATAGTAGCAGTGACAGTTGTGGGGAGAGGGTGCTCATTAATCCAGCAGTGCTAGAGACAAATGGGTACCCGTTCTGAGGGCCAGAGGAAGGGTAACAAAGCCAGTGGCTTCAGGAGTAGACTTAAGTGAGAAGAAGAAAGGAGGACGTAGCCAGGAAAAGTAGTATCTTCTTAATTTAAGTACAGTAAAAGGTCTTTTCAGAGCCTGAATTTGTATAGCATCCTTTTATTATCAAAATGTATTATAATATGTATGAAATGGAATACTACTCAGCCAACTCCTATCATGGACCAACCTGAGCACAGTATGTTAAGTGAAATAAGCCAGGCACAGAAAGACACATAGTATGTAATATCACTTGTGTGTGGAATCTAAAGAAGTCAACCTTACATAAGCTGGGAGTTAGAAAAGTGGTTGCCATGGCTGGGGTGAGGGGCTCAGGGGAGACATTGGTCAAAGGATACAGCATTTCAGTTAGGAGGCATATGTGCAAGAGATGGATTATATAAAGTGGCACTATAGTTAATGAGGATGTATTGTGTCCTTGAAAGTTAAGAGAGTACATTTTTAAGTGTTTACACCACAGAAAAATGATGAGGGGTGACCCATTAATTGACTTGGTTCAGACATTCCACAGTGAATACATATTTTAAAACACCATGTCTTATGCCATAAATATATACACAGTTATTTTTTTTTTGTTGGTTTAAAACAGTGCAGGTACCAAAAAGTCGTGGATTTGTATGTGAATTTTAAGACACCAAACATGTTCAGTGTCATTCTCCCTGTTACCTGTAACAGCTCAAGGAGTATGCCCACGTGGCTGAGAAGGAAAGCTGGGGTTTGGACTGGGGAGACTATCCTGGGCATTAGATCTCAGCACGTGACTCCATGAAGGCCAAGAACCACTGCTGAGAGGCAGACCTTGAACTGGGTGAGACGGACAGGGCAGGGAGGTGGAGGGTCGAGGCCGCAGGGTCTGGACAGCTCTATGACCTGTGGGGGAACAATCTGGAGAGGAAACGAAGCCGTCTTCCAAGAGGTGCAAGACTGAACCACCTGGAAGGTGGGTTCTCCGGCCTACCCTCAGCCTGAGACGGCACCCAGCGGCATCTGGACTGCACTTCACTGGAGGCCCACGCCCGAGGAGCTGTGCTGGGCTCCTGGCTCTGCACAGGAGCGGTGTGAGATAGTGTGGGTGGGGAGGCCAGGAGCGCATGCCTGAAATGCTGCTGGTTTAAGCAGTTAGGTTCAAGCAGAAACATCCCTAGTCCTGAGCCGGCCTGTAAGGAGCATTGAACATCACCTCATCCACACTGTCCCCCCGGCTCAGGGATGGCGTCTGTTGCTGTGCACAGACTGAGGGCATCCATGGGCTGTGTCATTCAGTTCTTCCTCATAGAATGAGGTAAGAGTTGTTCCCGTTTCATATTTCGAGAAATAAGGCACAGATTCCAGCAGCTTGTTTTAAGTTCATGCCATGACGTGACATCTTCAGAAAGTTACTAATGAAATGTGAAAGTGGCTTGTCAACTTTTTGATGCCCTGCAAAAAAAAAAAAAAACAAAAAAAACACGAACAAACCCAAAACAAAAAAACAGCTTGTAACTGTGATGCCATCCAGCAAGAATGCCCTCTGGCAGAGCTCGCCCTTGTAAGGTGGAGGGGTCTCTATAGTGCCCAAACTCTTATTAATAATAACGTGTTTTATGATTCTGTACTAAAGCCCACTAATTGGAATTGTGTATCCTATAAAATTTTATTATAAATAAATACTATATTGTTAGGCGGTGAATAGCTTGTAAGGATTTGTACTTTAATTAATATGCTAATGTAGTGTTTTCTGGGCTTCAGATTCTGAAGATGAACTACTGTGGCTGTCAAACTGCCTGCTTTTTACTTCTAAAACAAGTGGTCTGACAATTAAAATAGGACAAATTGTATTTTATTGCCCAAAATGCAAAAAATAGATAACTACTTTTATTTCAGTGGACAGTATTATAATAGCTATGCGAGGATGAATTGATGATCTAATAGAATGAATTTGTACATATAACAGAATAACCTTAAAGAGTCTCCTCAGGCAGTTTTATGTGGTCAGTTTGAAATATGAGTTCCTTAATGAAATGTATTACGTTGGAGGAAAATGTGTTCTGGTGGCATAACTTACAGTCTGACACCCGGAATTTTTCAAAGCACTGTTGAATGAGCTCATAGGACTGGTGATTATATGTACATATTTTAAAAATTCCTATTCAATGACTCTTAATTCTTCTGATTCATGAGGTGAAAGAAATGATATCAGTGTCCAGTTATTTTTACATACTTTCTTTTTCTCAGTAGCTGTAACATTGTGTTGATACATTGTAAAAATACTCTTCAGTGAAAAGAGAGTAGCAGGAGCAGTTTTTGTGATTTAGTATCCACTGACCTTCTTTCTTGACATCATTGTTGCCATTTGCATTGAAATCCCTGATCGTCAGCATCAGCTCTAAGGGTGAGGTGGTCTGCTTACCTTTTTAAATAAACTTTTCTTTCTTAGCTTTCCTGTTGGAAAGGGGATCACTCTAAAGATTATTTAGTTGTTTGAGTTTAGAGATGGCAATACCATTTAGCAAGCTTGTTGGTCTTTAAAACAGTTGTCTTTCTGGATTCTAATTTGATACTTCAGACATATTGTAGGGAAAGGGGTTCATCCCTTCCAGAGAACAGGTATGCTCCAATAGGTAGACCAATTTCTAAATAAGTTTCCATGTGTTTAGTGTCATATATGGTGGACTAAGATTCTTGTTACATTTAGGATTTTGATATTTTGATGTCATTTAATGTAAAATAGCCCTTGAAGATATGATTATACAACCATTGGCGTTCTGCTCTTCCATATACTTATGTGAGGGAAACTGAAAAAAAAAAAATAGTGGAGATTCCCTAGTCAGCAACAAATAGAGAAAGTCATAGGATCTTCTCTGTGTATCAGCCAGATGCAGTGGTGCTCGATTGTAATCCCAGCTATTGAGGAGGCTGAGGCAGGATGATCACAAATTTGAGGCCAGCCTCCATAACTTAGCGAGGTTCTGAGCAACTTTGCAAGACCCTGGCTCAAAATAAAAAAGGCTGGGGATGTAGCCCAGCGGTAAAGTGTTTCTTGGTTAACTTCTCAGTACCAAAGGAAAAAAGGAGGTGCAAAACAAACAAAAACCACATTCTCCATATGTACTGATGAAACATTTTCTAAAAATAAAAAAAAAATTCAAATCATAATGACCTTCAGGATAAAGCTAAAAATGTGTCAGGTGCGAAGAAGGATACAACTTTTCATTTTGACATTTAATTGTGTTTTCAATTTTTAATTAAAATACCATTGGCTTTCTACTGTAATATAAGAAAAGTTACATAACTTTTAAAAGTTATATTCATAACTTTTATCATTGTTAAAAATTCAAATCATAATGACCTTCAGGATAAAGCTAAAAATGTGTCAGGTGCGAAGAAGGATACAACTTTTCATTTTGACATTTAATTGTATTTTCAATTTTTAATTAAAATACCATTGGATTTCTACTGTAATATAAGAAAAGTTATATAACTTTTTAAGGTTATATTCATAACTTTTATCATTGTTAAAAGTTATGAATGGGAAAATATTCAAATGCTAATTCTTTATATGCTTCATTATGTGTAAACATACACTTTTAATAAACACATTCATGTATCTGAGACCCTTTTATTTTCAGTCTTAATTTCTGTACATCTTTCCTTATGTAATTGCTATTTTGATGTTTATCGTTCAACACCCTTTCTCTGCTCAACTGGAAGCATATATTGTGATGTGTGGTGAGCGTTTTAGGGACTTACCGTTGTGCAGAAAGTGTACATCATTTGTTCTCCACCTTCCTTATCTTCATGGTGTCATAGAATCCCTTCTTCATTCTGTTGTCTGTTGATTTATTTGGTTCCTTATTTATTCTCTTCTGACATCTTGTCCCGTAATTCGTTCCCCAGCCCCACAGACAGCCATGTCACAGGGCAGAAGCAGGCCTGCCCTGTGGTGTTCAAGCCTTCTCTTTCCATTATGCCAGCGGGAGAGTTTTAAAAGAACTATTTAGTTGGTGAGGAATTGGCACCAGAGTTTTAAAAGTTGTCCAGGTGATCAATTATATGTGGCCATGGCTGAAAAATCTAGAGCTCATATATATTATTATAAAATAACATTATATTTATGTATATATATTTTAAAAACAAATCTGACTTTTAATAAAGGTCTTGTGCATGATGACCATAAAGAACTCTCTATCAGAGTTTTTTGAAAAGTAAAGATTCTTAGTCATAATAGTTGTTGATCATAAACCATAAAATTTGTAAGCAAATAGTAAAAAGATGACAAAAAATAACCACTTGGAAAATGAAGAAACTCTTCTAGACAATTCATGGGTCAGAAAGTAAGCCCTGCCTAAAACATAATGAAGAGAATACTCCTCTGAAAATCTGTGACTCACATGTCACTTTGGAAAAAGTTTAGCTCATAATCCCTTATTAAAGAATAAATGAATGAAACTAAAGAAAGACTTGTCTGAAGAGAATAAATAGGGAATCAAATAAACCAACAGGTTGCTGCCACTAGAGAGAAGCTGAACTCTGTGCACAGGTACAATAGGGAAGATGCCTTGAGGGGATCTTGGAAATCAGCAAGACCACACCAGGGTGGGCTCCAGGATGTGGAAGTGAACACTCATTGGAGAGACTTTGGGAATACCCTGCTCAGACAGGGATGCCTAGGATTCCTTCACCATGCTCAGCATCCCAGGTACTCAGATGTCCTTGCAGCCTTGGTCCAAGGGGCTTGGCTACTGCTCAAGCTGGTGACAGACTTGGTGTTGTCCATGTAATGGAGGTTCTGCAATAATGCAGGATGCTGAGAGAATTCACTGAGAGTTCAGAGGAAGGCCTGGGAGGTCTGGCCAAGGGTAGCGGAGTTGGAATCCCTGCAGGCAGACCCCGAGAGGGTGATTTGTGAAGCTGTGAGAAGGAAGCCAAAGCTGCAGTGAGGACCTCTGAGGTGCCAGTGGTGTGGAAGATCTGTTGAGGAAAGCTCCTGCTGTGGGCAGGCCAGCTGAGAGAGGTTATGTAGGCTGTCAGCAGCAAGCCCTAGGGGCAGGGCTGCCCTAGGGGCAGGGCTGCCTGAGGCCCTGGGAGCGCCCACCTCACTGCAGTGTGCTCCACAGGCCAGGTGTGAAGCTACAGGGTTTGGTTGCCTAGTTGGATTTTGGTCTTGCTTTGGTTCCATCCCTTGATTCTATGCCCCTATTTCTCCCTCTTAGGATGGATGTATTTATTCTGTGGCATTATATATTGGATGAATATAAGTTGCTTTTGATCTTTACAGGGGCTCACAGCCGAGAGTTTGAATCTCAGAGGACACTTTGGACTTTCACTTTGGGGCAGTGCTGAAACTGTGGATTATGGGGACTCTTAAAGATTCACTAAATGCATTTTGCATTGTGAGATGGATATGTGTTCTGGGGGATCATGGCAGAAGGGCATGGTGGAGGAAGACTGCTCGCCTCATGCTATCTGAGAGGCAGAGAGAGATGGCAGGAAAAATATATATAAACCCAAATATACGTCCCTCTAGCCATGCCCCACCTGCCTGTAGTTGCCACCCAGTAATTCATTTAAATTATTATTCCATCAAATGGATTAATCTATCGATTAGGTTATGGCTCTCATAATCCAATCATTTCACTTCCTACATTAACACAGGAGCTTTTGGGGAGGACCTCATCTCCAACCCATAATGCCAACCTATTTTAATGCACCCCGTATTGACTTCATTGAAACATTTGCAAAATTAAAGACTTCACACTTAATGAGTTACAATAGTCTCAAAGGGTTGGTGCAGAGATCAATTTGGATAATGTATAGAACTTAGCATCGTATGTGGCAATCATTATTAGGAGAATATAAGAATTTGGGGCATGTGATACACATCCAAAGAAGTTCCTCTTTCATGACTCTTGTTGATAATTATATTTCAGTATAAATAGTGGATTTGGTGTAAATTGCAAATTGCAATATTAAAATGTTAAGAATTAGTGCTCTTACATTTCTTTGAAATGTTTTAAATACCTAAAATATAATTTAGAACTTGATGTTATTATAGGCATGTATTTAAATAATACTCTATTAAACCACACCTAAACCGGAGAGTACCTTCATGGACCTAAGTTAGAAGAGTTAGGTGCATCTATTTTTTAGGGGATGGAAGGGAAGAAGAATAAATGAGATCAGAGAGAGAAAAGGACAGTGAGAGAGTACGTCTAAGTCGGTGTTCATTGCTATTTTGGCTATTTTTATTTCCAGCTGTCTTGTCTCCTGTCCACAGGGATGGCTGTTTACTCCCAAGCTGTTCCATTTGTGTTGCTCTTTTAATTCACCTGAAAAAGAGTCCAAAGAATGAAACATGTCAAGACTCCAAAATGGTCTTTTTTGTTTCCACAGAACCGTTCACTATGAAGGCGGGGCTGTCTCTGTTCATGCACGGTCCCTTTGGAGGCTAGAGACGCTAAGAGTTGCGTAAGTAGAACATCCCAACCCAGGCCCTGCTCCACGGGCACAGCGCACCTAGCACTCTTGGCCTCTGTTTCCATGAGGTGGTCATGTAGCAGCTCCAGGGAGCCAGCAAAGGAAGGGGTGGTGGGAGCCAGTCCTCCTCCCCTCTGCCTGCGTTGCTGTCTTGCTTCAGTAGGTGGAAGACCCCAGAACATGCCGTACTTGAGCACCGCTTGCCTCTCTTTAGCCTCTTCTGCTTTGTAACTTCACCTTGTCCCAGACCCTGCCTCCTGGCAAGATGTGCTGTGAGGACAGAGTGATGTAAGGCTTGGAGGCAGGACAAGCCGTCTGTGAGCCTGTCCCAGCATCAGGTCTGAAGGACTCTGGGTTTGACCTTGTGAAGGTTCTCGTGCAGCAGGAATCTGAGCAGGCACAGCAGGACGGGAGCCGTATCTGGTGGCCACTGTCTGTACTTGCAGAGAGCTCAATAACTGAGTGAGAAACATGGATTTTCATAAGAGTCACACCTATTCGTTGTAGTAGTAAGAATTTTTAATCTGTCTTAAATAGAATTAAAATATCAGATTTTTTTTTTAAGAATTGGAAGGTTCAGTCCTTTGAAAAACACTCAAGTATTCAAGGTATTTTCCATTATCAGGAAAGCACTGATTTAGGATTACAGTCCCCATGGGTGACAGGGAGTCAGTGCCGTCCTCCAGCTGTTGCCTTTATAGATTTTTTTTTTTTCTGTGAGATTAGAGCTGTGCAATGAAGGTGAAAATAGTTGAGTCATCCTCAGTTGGTTTTGTTCAGCTATCCCATGTGGTAATTCTGTAAAAATGTGCACATCTTTTGAACACTGGAAGGTGGCCGGGAATTTTTCTGATTGGTTTAGATAGGCTCATGGAAGAACTCCCAGTGCACTAAAGGAGCGACATTTTAAAAAGGTACCACCACCCCTTTCAAGGTATCCCATTGATAATGCTGTTGTGATTTAATACATACCTTAATTTATTTAAAAATATCTGACTATCTTATTTAACAGTAAAAAAAATGTGTATGATTTCCTTTCTCATTTCAGTTACTCTCTCCTTATAACTTTACCCCAAGGTAGTACATTTTTGTGACTGTAAGACTTTTCCTTCTCACCATATGATATTTCTTTGAAACCAAATGTGTATATACATCTATGTATTTTCTATTAGCTTATAACTTTAAGAAGTTTTTCTGTTGTAGTATCATTAATTATTAATAACTGATAATATTATTTCTTTGAATGTGAATATACACGTGATCAAATTCACCTAAAAATTAAAACTTTTGATAAATATTGAGTTTAAAGATAAATTTTTTTGGGGTGTACATTTTTATCATCTGGTGGACAAAGAAGAGACAGACTGGAGCAAATGGAGTTTTTATAAAACTTCACAATTATTCAGAAAATTTAGGGGATGGGTCTTTAAATGGATAGATGTATTTCTTCTGCCTTTTGTGTTATAAAGATGTCAGTTTAATTGCGCGCGCGCGCGCGCACACACACACACACACACACTTGCATATACACAGAGCACAACCCACTCTTCTAATTGCTGCTGCTCCTGTGGTGCTGTTGGACCAGTTCTGATTGCTTTCTTAGGTGGAGTGGAAGTCACATAAGATGGGGCCAGCCGTTCCGACTACGCCATGTCACGACAGGAAAATACTTAAGTCTCATGGAAGACAAAAGCCTTCTACTTATGGAGAAAGAAAAGGCAGACGTAAAATCAACTGCATTTACCTTCCGGTCTTCCAAGGTAAAAAAGAAAATAAAGCTTTGGACTCCCTGTAAATCTTACATTTCCTTTGAGGTTAGAAACTCTCAAAGAAGGAATGTGGACAGGGTTTACATGTGTTTCTAAATTCCCCGATTTAGAATTTTCTAAATTCTCTTCCTTCCCTTCTCCTGAACCTCTGAAACCTACCCAGCAGTTGCTCTTGGTGTATAGCTCTTTGGTTACTTGCATACCACATACCTGTCAGGCTCCTTCCTGGTTTCCTGGGCATCTGCAATGACAGTTATCCCAAACTGTCACGTTGTGTAGCATTACGAAGATGGAGCATGACAGAATTTTTCTCCAACGTACATTTACTCCTCTGCTTTTTAATGCAGACCTTTCTTTTGAATTCCTTTGAATCACTTTATGGTGGTTGTATGTTTACGTCTATAATGAAAATGATGCTATGATGATGGGAATGCTATTGAACTGTTGGCTACCTTCTGTCTTAGACAAAATCTCACACTCCTGTTAGAGTCAGATTGGCCTTCGTATTTCTGACATCAGTTCATGCCCATCTGTGTATAGGCCCCTTCAGAGTGTTGTCCAGCGTCCCCACCTGCCTTTGAAACTTCCTTCTTGTTGCATCACTAGAAAACTCTAATCCCCCTCTCCTGTATTTTGAATTCTGCCTGAATTCAGGTTGTATCTACTTTAGTCGAGTTACCAGATGAGGGAAAGATGAAAGCCCTCTGTATGACATATTAGTAGTAAAGTCAAGGTTTGGGTTAGTATGAGTGTCTCCAAGGGCTGGAATGTTTCTTTTACGATTTTGGATTAGATTTTATATTTACAAAAGCCCTCTTTCTAGAGATCTCTGTATTAGGTAATCTTTGTCTAAGTATTTTATAAAAATAAATAAATAACGGTTTCCTGCTTGGGTGAACCACAGGTTTTTCCACGTTGAATTAATTCCATTTTATTCATCTTGTAATTGTATCTTTTTGTGGCATGGAGTCGATAGCATAAATCTAAATATTTATTGAAGCTTGGGGGTTTTCCATGGAACGTGTGTGTACTTATTTGGAGGGGCCACTGACCATTTTCTTCCTACATTAATTTGTATGGTGCAATGATCTCCTATGAGTGCAGACAATAGAAAACATCACTTTGGCTGGTTAGGAAAACTCTTTTTGCTAAACTCTTCATAGTGTATTTCATAGTAATGTTAAACTTAAAAAAATCTGTCATATTAATCACAAGCAAAAATTTGGTTATTTGCAATTGCTTAAATTCAACATGCATATTAGTCCTTAATAGTATTTCATCTGTTCTAATTTTAAAAGCAATGAAAGTTGATGTTAGTACAGAAAAATTCATTGTACTAAGAAATCTATAATTATGTGAAGTATGGATGTTTTTTAGTGTGAATACATGTGCATTTATATAACATATATGTAGTTTCATATCCTGCTTTTTTTGTTTCACAGTGTATAGTTGGTATTTTTCTATTTTGTATCTTTGATGGCCTCATACTATTTAAATGTATGGGTATGGTCTACAATTTATATATTATCTTTTATTGTACATTTAGCTTGTTTCTACAGTTGTATAATAATTTTTACATGTATTGGTACATATATGTTAACTCTCATAAGTAACACTGAAAGTCCAATAAGTTGTGGGGATACCAGAAGTAACTGAAAAGATTGGGGCCTGCTTACCCTTGCCTTGTGCCTTTCTCTTATTGCTCCTGCTCTGGAGTCCTTGGCCAGAAGATGCCTCTCCTTCTGAGTTCGTTGGTGGTGTCCAGGAAAGGCGGCCAGTGTAGGTCTTTCTTCTCTAGGGTGAAGCTGGTGGAGTCCAGTGGCTAGATGCAGAGGGGATGTGCATCTGTGTTTGCCCTTGGGCCTCTCCAGGGGCTCTCCAGTGGGTGCTTCAGAGGACCTGGTGGTAGACAGCAGTGTGGGGCCAAGTTGCCCCTTGTCTTTGTATTGGAAAGTGCAGCTGACATTGCTATGAAAACCTTACACCTGGGCACTTGTTCCTCAACCTAAGAGTGGTGGGAATTGGCTAGTTTATTCAGATAGTATCCCAGTCCAGAAAGAAAATACCAACTCAGAGAGGAGTCAGTAGACACACAGTTAACTCTGCCCCCAAGCACCCAGCCAGGGTTAGAACAGACAAGCAGTCCATAGCTCCCAGCCTGGACTTTGGGGCTGGCTGGAACACTGATTCGTCTCAGGATGGAAGGGCTGCCATGGGAGTCAGAGATATGTCCTTGTCCTCTCAAGGCATCACACAGCTGAAGTGCCACACCACCTCTCCACGGACTCTCAGCTGCTGCCTGAAGATACTGTCTAACTGTGGCCTCCCAAATTCCCACTTTTGCTATAAAAAGCTGAATCTTGAGTTCATCTTTCTTTCTTCATTTTTTCTAGTACAATCTCAGTCCTCCCTGATGAAAACAGATACCTCTGGAAAAACAGGAGCTAGGTTCTATAAATGCAAACACAAATACAAAAGAGAAGGGTATATTAGCATATTTCAAAATATTCTTGCTGTAGATAGCCTTTGATATAGTAGTCCTTTTTTTTTTTTTAAAAAAAAAGGAGAAGTGAGTTTTATGTTATAAAATAAAGTAAAAGATGTAGGTAGAAATGCATGGGCAAATTAATGATGTCATTCTTTGTCATAACCCCAAACTAGAAAAGACTCAAATGTTTAACAGAAAGCATGTTATAACATTAACTGGTATTAGCTGTGAGAATATATCCATCTGGAAAGATATCCATGAAAATATTGTGGAGTGAAAGCAAGTTGTAATGTGATATGAGTATTTCAAATCTCACTTTAATAGAAAAGAAATCCTTCCATATGTTGGTTCCTGCTTATTCAACAGCTGTTCAAATACTTGAGATGAATCAGAAGGGACACTGCATGGGAATTTGAGAATAGACTTTTTAACTTCAAAAAAGTAAGCCCCCTATTATTTTGCCCAATACAATGGATATGTTTCTTTTATAATATCAAAATCAGAGAAACCACCACCATGGCTCTGACCTTCTGGGGCATAAATTTTGTGCACATTTTTTATTTCTTTAGGATGGACTCCTAGAAATGAAAATACTGACTCAAGAACTATGAATATCTGGTAGTTCTTGATGTATTTTGCCCAAAGCAATTGCATTTGACACATTCTTCTCTGACACTGTCTCCTAATACTCTGTCAGTGTTAGAGTTTGCATTCTAATTCTCTTTACTCTCCACGTCCCTCTGTGGTTTCTGCTCAGGGACTCTGATTCTGCAAGCTGACCTGGAACCCGGTCACAGCTCATGGCGAGGGCTGAGACACCGAGATCTGAGCATCCCTTAAGTGTGCTGTTACTGTCCCTGGGCTTGTTTCCTGCCTGGCCCTGCATTCCTGACACCTCTCCATGTACCATTCATGAGGAATTCGCCGAGTAAGCCATTCTTGGTTGGTGAAGGTGACCGTACAAATGGACAGGTTGAGAGTAGAGAGGGGGCAGACAAAATTGAGGAAGATGTTTTACTGTAAAAATTACAGTGGAATTTTGTTTTTAGGATCACTGGCAGATTAGGTAGTAACATTTTTTTCATGAGGTAGAGACAGCAACTATTATTTCTTTAAAAAATGAAGCTTTATATTCTGCATTTAACATATAGACATTATAGAAAAGTTTAAAAGAGGATACAGTGATGTGGAAAGGGAAAAATTTAAATAATTTACAATATACCATTCAGATACCTGTGTGTGTGTGTGCATTACAACTTACAGCGTATTTGTATGTGTGTTAATGCTAAGTAGGGTCAACTACATACTGTGTTGGGTCTAATTTTTATTTAAGAAAATATGATATACTACTATATTCCTTTTTAAATAGAATTTTGACCAGGATTTAACATTCCATTACAAAGATTTCTGATAATCGGTTGAGCTACCTCCTAATGTTTGAGTATTTAGCTCATTTTTTTCTTGTAAATAGAACATTTTTATCTCTAAATCTTCTGCATGTTGCTGACTACTCCCTTTTTGGAAGTTGAACTGTTAGGTCAAACAGTATGAAGATGCTCAGGGCCCTTGGTCCTGGGAGCTCCCAGAGGCCAGGGTAAGGGTATAGCACCCTCACTGTTGGGTGTCCGTCATAGGTCAATGCGAGATTCATGCCAAGCGGCTGGGTAAGAAAGTTGACGCTTCTGTGCAAGCTCATCAACAGAGTCAAGGGTTTCCTAATTGGAAAGATGTAACTCAACTGCCTCCCACCCCACATTCTGTGGCTGAGTCAATCTCTTCTGCAGTTCACCCCACACCGTTTTAAAGGTGTGTTATAATGTCCCTGATGTTCCAGTGGGTGAAACATGCCACACGAGGTGGTTTTAGAAACCGGCTTCCTTTCATTTCCCAGGACTCATGTGGCTTCTCTAAGCAGATGAGTAGGACCTACACCTGTGCTTGCAGCCAAGTCTCCCAGGGCACCAGCCTTGGATGCTCTTCTAGGATATGATGTTACAATTTAGAGTACACCTCAGATGACCTAAGGCATTTTATATATTTTAAACATACATGCATCTTGTGTGTAAATTCCTCATCCTCAATTTCAAATGAGCTTCTAATCATAACATATAGACAAAATAAAATCAACTGAGCAATATATGGAGCTCATTATAGATGTCTGAACTTGGCAGAATTAATTTTCAAACTAGATATAAATCTGTTCAGCTGGGAGTAGAAAGAAGCTCCTTATTTTTCCATGAGTCACAGTGCTACAGAGAGACTTGATACTGTACTTCTCTCTCTCTTGAAACAAGAAGGAAAGGACGGTCTTTTCATGCTGGCTCCCAAATTCTGAATTCCACATGGGTTATGTCTTGAGCTCTCTCTGAGGTTAGCATCTCTCCAACCAGACCTACCTCTGGTTATTGTGACATAAGCATTTAAAAAATGGCCTTTGCTCACAGCTAGGCCTGGCTTCCAGGACTGTCATCTAGAGCTGGTGGTGTAGATTCCAATTTGTTTAAAGTAGAGCAATGACATCTTCTCTTGCCTCTTTATTTTCCATAATCCTGTGTGTGATATCTTAGAGGAAAAAAATAATTGGTTTGTGATTCTTGGGTAATATTTTACCTTATTTTGATTGGCAGAAACAAATTTTTTTAAAGGAGGAGACACTTATGATATTAGCAGAGTTAAAATCCAACTACACAGTCTTGGAACAAGTGCTGGATTTCACATGCCACATTCTGATAGCTTAGTTTTATTTAAAAATATGTAAAAATATGAATGGGTCTCCCAGGAAAAAAATGAATGATGCAGAAATACATGTATAAAAATATACTTATATACATAGACATTGGTGAAAAATTAAGAAGTAATTAATGGTGTTGATTATTTTAGTTGGAAGGAAACCAAATGCAATTAAAGTTCATTCATGCCAAAAAGTATTTTCTGCTTTATCTTTTATAATAAAGGAACATTGAACTTAAAACCAATTGAAACAGAATAAAAGTAGAGTTTTCACACTGTCAATATTTTAGAGAAAACAGTGCTGCTGGACAGTTGGCCATTCACTTGGTAACAATGATCCCACGCAGTCTGGGCTCCTGTTCTTTGAGATGATGTTGGGTTCACTCACGTGTGTTTATTGCTCTTTTTGGGAGCCACACCTGCTCATATTCTATTATTTCCATTGGAAAGAACAAAGACTCACTCTCTGAAGACCAAAGACTTTTTCTTTTTGTATCTTAGACCCAGGAATACTTTATTTCATAAATTATCTGGTGTATGTAATTTCTATATTACAAATCAAGTTTTCATTGTTGATGAAAGAGTAAACTTTTCCAATATTCGAAAATACCAGCTTTTGTCCTGGTCTCATGGGTATGGCTTTGGAAATTCTGAAATGAAAATCAACCCTGATGAACCCCTGCATGGACATTGACTTTCTGTGTTTCTGATGTTTGAGTGCTCTTTGAAAGTATGTCCCTAAAATTTTACAGATGATGAAGACCATTCAGACAAAAGATTTGTGGGTGAGAATCTCTTTAAAAGCCTGTGCTACGGGTCGATGGAAGGACCATTTCCCTCGATGGCCCCTGGGGCATCTTTGACACTGAAGTCAACATTCAGGAGCTAGTCTCTAATTCTGAATTTGACAGAATACCAACCACTGCTAACAATCCAATGTATTCAGAAGAAAGTGAATCTAGTAGGAAACAGTTTATAATGTAACCTACATTGGCTCTCTCCTGAGACTCTACATAAGGAAGAATGCGATTTCATAAATGTATATTTTCTTAAGCATATTTTCCATTTCTCCTAGGACTTGTAAACAGCACTCTAAAATGTCTTCAAATGTTAGTTTTAATCATATGATAGATCTTTATTGGGGATTTTTTCTTGGTTCAGAAAATATGTGAGATATTTTAAAACATACACTCTCCCACAATGAAAATAGTGCTAAACATTTACTATGTGTTAGGCACTCTTTATGCATTATCTCATTTAATCCTAGCATAAACCTGTGGAGTTGGGAAGGTTTTTTAAAATTTAATTATTATTATTATTTTTTTAGTGCCAGGGACTGAATCCAGGGGTGCTTAACCACTAAGCCACATCCCCAACCCTTTTTATTTTTTTATTTTGTGACAGGGTCTCACTAAGTTGCTGAGGCCCTCCCTAAGTTGCTGAGGTTGGTCTTGAACTTGGAATCGTCCTGCCTCAGCCTTCCAAGATGCTAGGATTACAGGTGTGCACCACTGTGCATGGGTTGGGGATGCCTTTTAATTTTTGTCATGCATTTGAGAAAACTGAAGCTTTACTGAGCTCTGAGGCAGATCCAGACTTTGAACTTGAGTAATAAAGCTGAGCCCCATTTAGTAAGAAATTAAAGGCTTAACAATAATGATAGCTGAGAGAGAAGATAACCTGCTCACCTGTCCTTAGAATTCTTCAGTGATCAAGTGGCCATATAATTAAAAATACATTAATTTTCGTTTTTTTGTTATCAAAGTAGTTATGCAAAGTTGTCAATGAAGATGAACTTTAATTAGAATTCTAAAGAAACGTTTACAATAACTTTTTCAGAAGAGGTATTGATAAAATAATAGTAAATAATAGCATTTATGGTTTTCCAGAAAATATAGAAGTCCAGTTAGAGGTCTTTAATGGCAGTACAGCTGAGTGTAAGCTTGCTGTAGCCTTCTGTTGTCAGGAAGGAAGATCAAGAGCAGAGTGGTCCCTGGGCTCCAGATGTAGATGCCTTTAGTCTCCTAAAAGACGAAACCCTTTTATAGGTCTCGCTTGGCTAGTTGTCACCTACCCGGGACAAATTCGTTTCCTTGAAGTCAGCTGAGTAGGTTCCGAGGTGCATGTGCAGGATCTCTTCTTCTCTGCCATCAGTACCCCAGTAGTGATGCCTGGCACCCTCCCTGGCCCCACCCACACCCAGGGGCAGGGCATGTGCAGGGTTCCAGGCTGCTCCTCTGGCCTATGGCCTTGCTTTCTGTCACTGTGGAAGCCCCTCCCAGGCCTTCCCTGCCTGAGATGTGTCCTGAATCCCTTCTTTCCCTAAGCTCCCCGAGAAGAACGTTTCTGAGATTTCAGAATCCCAGAGATCAAGACAACTATGTATTTGTTGCATTTCTGCCCCGGCTGGGTGAAGCTTGGCTGAGCTGGTCAGCCCCAGTGATCTCTGTGATCCTCCTAAAAGTTTAGACTCATTTCACATGAACCACGATTCTGTGCTACAGTGTGGCATGAAAAAGGAGAAAATAAAAAATTTTCTTTTGGCCTTTTAATTTTTCCTAAACTTAGCCATTATTTATGTTAAGGAAACTTGTCTTAAAAACAAACAAACAAACAAAACTCCATCATCTAAGTATAATTGATTTTTTTTTGGTCTTCCTGTCACACACCTGACAATAATCTGGGTGGGTTTAAGGGTGATTTCAGCTAATGCTAGAAAAACTCCTCTGCATTGCCTGGTATGGGTACTTAGAATATAAACTTAGGAGTTTTAGTTTTAGCTTCCTAATGAGCCTAGTTTGATAAATCTGTATCTTCATAAGGCCACTGTTGTCCAGAAATAGCTCTAGCTTCATACTAAGTCAGTTTATATCTGAAAATATAAAATCTCACTTAGTATTTTTCAGGCCAGTCTCTTTCACTTCTAGAACCTTTTGGATGTTCATTTGAGAATTAGATTTTCCAAGAATTCAAGAGTGCCCATCTTGGGAGCAGTTTGGCAGCACATTTTCTATGGGAAATCTGAAAGGATATGTTCAGTAAGTCTTCACTGAGAACCTGGGGTTTACAGGCACTGAACTGGTCCTGAGCACATTGAACAATTTCATGGAATTATCAACATTGCCCCGAGAGTGGAGCTACAGTATTCATGAGAATATGTAAATTGAGAGAAAACATCTAGACAAAGAAAGTTCTCATCAGAAAAACATCAGCCATTGCGATAATTTTAGGCTATGTTGAAAAGAACTGCTTTATCTTTGAATATTTTTAGCATCCTCATGATGGTTACATTATTCTTACAGATGGGCAAAAAAGTATAGGTGTATAGATTGCCAAGATAACAGGGAGAATCTTGACATTTCCTTGATTGATCATAGAACGCATGGGAATTAAATTTCACAGTATTTTGAGGGGTGTTTCCATTTAATGCCAAAGTACTTAGTGAGAGTGCTTTTAGTTGCAATGGAGTCTTCCAATTGGAAAATATCTGTCTGGTTTCAACTTCATTGACTTTTTGCCATACAATTCTAGTCTGAGGTTATATTGATCTGGCTAGTTTTGTACATCAATTATTGTTTTCATTTGGCTGTATCATTTCTTTTTTTTTATAATTTATATTTTCTGGCAGAGATCACTCATCTGCTTATTCATTTTGCATATATTTTCCTATATGCCCTTGAATATATTTTATATTTATAAAAGTTGCTTTGATGTCTATGCTAATTGTAAGATCCAGAGTCATTGATTTCTAGTGCTGTGTGTGTGTGTTGTAATATACTTCACATTTTCTTTTTTACATCTACTTTTTTTTGATAGTGTATTGGATATTGATATGATGTGTTATAGGGACTCTGAATCTTATTTATTTTTCTGAGCAGTTATTCTGCCTTTGCAAGTCTTTAACCTTGTTGGACTGAAACTCCAGTTTCTCTATCTTTGTCAGAGAGCAATTGCTTATATTTCTGCTCAGTTCTTTTAGCTTCCATTTGCTGCCATTGTATGGGACCTCCTCTGAGCATGCATGATTTAGTGCTCAGCAAGAATTTGCATGAACTTTATAAGAAGACTTTTTTGGATGCTTCTCTGGTCGAGGATTTAGCCCATCTAATCTTCTGGTTGTTGGTGAGTGCTGAGGTGTCCCTTGACATCTCAAGAGAGGACGGTAGCTTCCTCTGACTGCATGGCAGGAGGATTAGGCAGGACGTGCTGGAGTCAAAGGAAGCCACTTATTTGTCAGGCTAGGCTCTGTTTACTCTCCAATTTGTCCCTGCTTTTGGTCCCTCTCAGGTGCCTTTTAATAGATTCTGAAAATCTTTTAAATTTATTTTTCAAATTTTGTGGTAGCTGTCCATGGAAGGATCCACACAACCTCACTCCACTGTTTCTCTGAGCAGATCAACTCAACACAAGATAAAACTGAGAGCCTGACACGTGCTCACGGCCATTGTCCTAGAGACAGGCAGCTAGTACAAAGTTGCAGTGAAGTCATGACTTGCCTGGTCACAACCTCGTTTCTCTTCATTCAGGCTCACTTTCTGTTAGCTTGACCATATACCATGCTCTTGGTTCATGCTGTGTTGTGTTTATGCTTGTTCAAAGCACTAGATGATTTTCATGGGAGCACCTCCTGTGTCCAAGCTACAGAAAATGACAGGAAACGATGGGTGTTTCATTCAGCAAGTGATCACAGTTCCTTGTACTAAAGTCTCTTCCGCAGTCCTTGCTAGTTCAGAGTGACCAGTTTAATCGTGCACAGTAACTATTTAAACACAGTCATCCTGAAATTTCATAATTAAGACTTGAAGTCCACAGAGTGAGGGGAACCACTTCAATAAAAAGCAAATAAAACATAACTTCACAATTAATGGCTTCTCACAACACAATCTATAAGCCCAAAAGTAATTTCCTCAGATTTAAAAAAATGTTCAGAGGTTCATTGTTTTCTTCTGAAGAGATAATTATATTGTTCTATTTTTCCCCAGAATTTAATTTTCCTGCTGACAGGGTTAATATAAGTAGATTAGTACTTCATCTCATTTGTTAGACTGAAATTAGAATGGTTTATTACCTGTTTTATTGCAGATCCTTAGAATAGTGTTCTGAATTATTTGCACAACATTTAACTAAATTGATAATGGTATATTTTCTTAGATGACCTCAACCTCTGTGTCAATAATTCCAACTCATTTTAATTTTAATTTAGAGTTGGCCTAATCACTTCAGGATCATTGGTTATGATACCGAATGCCAATGACACAAATAACCTCAAACTTTCTTGAATTGTTCCTTTTTTGTGTGATGCATACATTTTGACTCTAATCTTGAAAAACATTTGCATAACTACAGGTAATTTCAAATAGTAATCAAATGACCAAAGACACAGCAGAAACTTAGATTTAGGAAGGAAAGTTAGATCAAAGGAGAAAAGAATAAGAAACCACCCAAAGGAAGTGCATTAGGCTTTTTCGCTGTTGTTTTAAGGACTTTGCAGAACTCTAAGGCCAAGAGAGTTCCTAAAGATGATCCCCTTTACAAGTACAGCCCTTGTAGTCTAGGTTAGAAATTGGTGTTGTAAAGTGAGTGACAGCTTTAGTTCACAAGAAACGATGGTTGTCATCAATTGTCTCCTCAACATCATCATCCATGTTGTCCTGGTTGAAAGCTTGGTTTTGTTACTTTTTTGTTCATTTTAGTTACACAGTATATTGGACATATAATACATAACCTCCCATTTTTGTGGTTGTACATGATGTACAGTTTCGCTGGTTGTGTATTCATATATGAACACGGGCAAGTTATGTTCCATTCATTCTACTGTCTTTCCTGGTCCCATTCCACCCCTTCCCACCACTCTGCCCTGTTCAATCTGGTGAACCTCCACCCCTCCCTATCCCCCACCCTTGTGAGTCAGCATCCACATATCAGAGAGAACATTTGGCCTTTTAGTTTTGAGATTAGCTTACTTCACTTAGCATGATCATCTCCAGTTCCGTCCATTTACCAGCAAATGCCATAATTTCATTTTTCTTTCTGGAAGAGTAATATTCCATTGTGTGTATGTACCACAATTTCTTTATTTATTCATCTGTTGAAGGCCAACTATGTTGGTTACATAGCTTAGCTATTGTGTCAAAAGCTTATTAAAGTGCTTATTTTATGCTAAAAAATTTAGATTATCTCATTATCTCATTTGTTTTGTTTTGATCCTTAAGGGAATTACTTTAATTAATTCTATTTATAGAGGATAAAATAGGTCTAAAATTTTAACTAACTTGTTAAGGTCCTAGAGGTAATAAATGACAGAACTTGGACATGAAACTCCATCTTCCTGACCCTTAACCTATGCGGTTAGCCACCAGGGTATGTGGGGGGGTAAACCTAGGAATAGCACCAGCCTGGATTGCTCATTTTAAAATCTCTGACTTGACATGGAATAATTTTCTACCAATGTGAACAATTTAAGAATATGTTATTTTTGTAATTTCCCACTTTGATTTTTAGTAGAGTTTGAATTGCTAGAATATCTGGCCGCTATTATTTCAGGGACTATGGAGGGCTGGCTGAATTTTTCAAGGAGCATTTACTTATGCCAACTCCTATGGATATAGACCAATATTCTCTAAATGTGTGCCGATCACTACTTCTGTCTCTTCTCAGGAAAAACTTGACGTAGGCGTGAGGAAAGAAGTCGATGGCATGGGAACATCTGAGATAAAATATGGTGACTCTGTGTGCTACATCCAACACGTGGACACGGGCCTGTGGCTTACCTACCAGTCAGTGGATGTGAAATCCGTGAGAATGGGGTCCATACAACGTAAGGTAGGACTGTGTGAAAACACAAGTAGTCGTCATTGTACTGTGAACAAGAAACACAAACACAAGACCAAAAGAGGCAGCGAGCCCTTTCAGCCACCTGCCAAAGTTCATTACTTTACATACCAAAGGTCAGATCCCACCATATGTTTTCGTGTGGCAGCCAAGGGAGGCTGTACACCAAGCTGCTTGCCAATGCACACAACCCCATCTGCCCATTTTTTAAAATGGGAGCCAACAGTGGAAAAAGTGAACTATTAATAAATTTTAAGTTTTTAGCCCATACAACCCTAAAAAAATCCCACCACAATAGACTCTGGTTTTGTTAGGTAAACTACTTTTTGGAAGTCATACCATTGATAAAGGATTACAGAATTCATGTATTTAAATATTTATTGAAAAGATGCACTGAATTCTGGATTCCAGCGTGGTCTCCCTCATCCCCTTTGCTCTCTCCACGCTGCTACTGATTATGTCACTGACCTCTCCTAGATCACAACATGGCCCTGACATTCCTAGGTGGTGCACGAGTCCCTTGGGCTGCTCCCATCTTTCTGTTCTTCAGCCAGTTTCTAGACCTCACCCTCACTTTGCTCAGGCCGTCCCTGGCAGCACAACTTCTTACGGTCCCTCAAGAATCCCCAGGCTGTTACATACCTGCCCCTTTGCTGTTGGGGGTGCCTTTGAAACTTGCGTCTGCTCAACTCCTGTCCATTCTAGAGTTAGCTGTGAAGATCATTTCGGAAGTTCTTCCTGCCTCATGGATCCACCACACCCTCCTCTGTGGTCTCACAATGTTTATATATAATTTATTAAATTTTACGTGCTCTCCCTTCGCTATGGTATGTAGTAGGCCATGGATCTCTCCTCATTTGTGAATTCCCCGAGGGAGTTCATGATGGTAGATGGCTCATGTTTTTATACACGACATGCAGCAAAGTGCACAGAACCAAATAACAAGACACGTGATTTCTAGAAATGTGAAACCTTGGAAAAAAAGGATTTAGTGAGGCAGAAAGTTTTATTACCAGCAGATTTCCTAATCACCATCTCTGCACACACTTAACAGTGCAGGTTGTTCGCTGTTACTATGATCATACTGACGGGAGGGAGTCTGAGGCTGCACTGCTGGGTCTGGCTTGGTGCGTCCTGTGGAACTTTCCTTCAGAGTGTGGGGTGTAGGTATCTCCAGTTCTCTTGCGAGACCATCACCATGAGATGATCCCTTGTTTGTGATTTCTTTGATCGAGCTTCATAAATGACAGATCTGTTTGTGTGGGTTCAGCGTGTACAAAGCATTTCTTATTTCCTACTGTTGAACCTGGCTGCTGTAGAACTTTTGGAAAATTTAAATGCATACAAGGCCAACAAGATAACAAGCAGGGAAGCAGCACAGTGCACGCTCCACCATTCACCACCGGCAACGTTCCTATCGTTCCTCGGGTACTTCCATCTCCTGCCACTTCAGGGCAGCTTACGACGGTCCCTTGTTTTCAGTTAGTAGGAATAAACTCTCTGTACCTTGCAGCATCAAAGCTTAGCCGTAGAGTTCTGACAGAGGGCTGCACTGGTGCCATTCAGATACACACCTCCACTTGGGACATTTCCATTTCCCCAGGTGTGCCCAGGAACGCTGCCCAGCCTTCCCTCCAAGTTGCCCCTGCCTCTTTGTCCAGGCCAATTGTTTTACCCCTGTTTCATGCAAGTCGCAAGTTTTAGGACAACCGACTTTTATATTTAAGTAGTCTCTTTTGATATTCTGACTTTACTTAGCTTTTAAAAAGTTAGCAATGTTGCTGAATTTTATCAAAGGAGATAAAAATCACTGTTTTAGTGTCCTTTAGTTTGTTGATGAATAAGGTACAGATATCCAATTGTTGAAAAATTTCTGCATTTGCAGAACAAGCTGTACTTGACTAGTGTGTTGTTATTTTGAAATCCTATTAGATTTCAAATATATTTATTTGAAATATAAATAAATATATATATTTATATATAAAATAAAATATAAAATATAAATAAAATACATATATATTCAGAATTATTGAGTATATATTCATAAGGAAAATTAAATTATCTTTATCTGTAATTACATTTGAGTTTCACACCATTTCCATGTGTTATGAAATATATTCTTTGGTATTTTTTCATCTATTAAAAGTGTGAAAATGGGTCTGGGGTTATTGCTCAGTGGTAGAGCGCTTGTCTAGCATGTGTGAGGCGCTGGGTTTGATCCTCAGCATCACATAAAAATAAATGAAGCGAGATCATGTCCATCTACAACTAAAAAAATAAAAATAAAAAAAAGAGTAAAAATGGCTTCATCAAAACAGATGCTGAGCTGGGTGCAGTGGCACATGCCTGTAATTATAGTGGCTCAGGAGGCAGAGGCAGGAAGATCACAAGTTTAAAGCCAGCCTCAGCAACTTAGTGAAGCCCTCAGCAACTTAGTGAGACCTTGTCTCAAAATGAAAGAATACACAGGGCTGGGGAGGTGGCTCAGTGGTTAAGTAAGTGCCCCTGGGTTCAATCCCTTCTCTCTCTATATATGTCACACAAGATGAGCTCTAGTTTGCCAACCCTATGTCTGCATGTCTGCACTGGTCTACCATCAGAGGTGTCTGTTCTTTGAAGGTTTATCAGAGCTCACCTGTGAAACCATGAAGTCCTAAGATCTTTAAAGTATTGAGCCACATCATCTTTCTAATCTTTTCTGAAGACACTTGTCTAATTAATTTTCTACCTTAGCTGGAGGGACTCCTTTTGATTATTATTATTTTTTTCCTTCCTTTTTGAGTGGAAGTCATCTTATGTTGCCCAGGCTGGTCTTACCTCCTTGGCCCAAGTCATCCTCCTGCCTCAGCCTCTTGAGTAGTTGGGACTACAAGTACCTGCCACCCTGCCTGGCTATATTGATTATTCCTAATTTGCTATGAATCCATCATTTTCCTCTGGAATACCCAGTCATCATCATCTTTTTTTTCCCCCTCTACTGTAGAATTGCACACAATATTATATCATTATAATTAATTTCACATCTTCTTTGCTTTTGCTTTCTATTTTATTTTTAGCTTAGTAAGAGGTTTATTTATCTTCTTCAAGAATCAAATTTTGTGTTTATTCATCCTTTCTAGTGTTTTATTTCTAGATCATTAATTTCCCTTTTTATCTTCATTAATTCCACTTTTTCACTTTATTTGGTTTTGGTTTTATTAAAGTCTTAAAATGAGTAATAAGCTCTATCATTTTAGTCATTCCTTCTTAATGAGGCCATGGAAGGGTTTAATCTTGTCTTTCTGTGTGTGTGTGTGTGTGTGTGTTGCTGGGGATCAAATCCAAAGCCTGGCATTTGCTAGGCAAGTGCACTACCATCGAGCTCCATCCTTAGTTCTTTTTTCTTTTCATTTTGAGATAGAGTTTCACTAAGTTGCTGAGGCTGGCCTCCAGAACTTGCTGTCTTCCTGCCTCAGCCTCCCGGGTAGCTGGGATTACAGGTGTGCACCATCGTGCCTGGCTATAGTCTTGCCTTTGACTGCACCTTATCTTTGTCTCAGTGAGTTTGGCATTGGGAGTTCCTCTTCACTTGCTTTCTAGGTACTATGTAATTTCAGTTCCTGTGCTTGATCAGGCATACTGAGCTACCGTGCCAGAAGTGTCCCCCGGAGGAGGCAAACTCTCAGGAGCACATGTTGTGTGATTCTACTTACATGCAGTGCACAACTGTGTCAGCCCATGGAACCTTGAAGGTGGCCAATAGGGCAGGAAGGAGCTCAGGGCATGGGGCAGGCTTTTAAATTGCCCTGATGTTTTTCTTCTTGATTGGGTGTTGGTTACACATGTCTGTTTACTCTGTAAAATTCACTGAGCCGTTCACTTAAGATTTTTGTACTTACCTTTCCTAATGTTATCTTTTCATAAAAAGTTAAAAACAGAGCCTAACAGAAGAGCTAATAAAAATACTCAGTTTTGAACTTGGAGGCTGGGAAGCATTGCTGGGTGCTTGGTGATGGGTCAGCTTCTTGGGAACTGCCGTGTGGCCTGCGATGCTGTAGGAGAGGGATGCAATGTGTAATCTCCCCTTTGCCACTTGTTTGCAGTTTGCTGAGGCGGGAGATCATTCGTTGATTATAGATATATGTAAGTTACCTGTTGTTTTATTCAACTCAATAATTATTGACTCGTTCTATAAAACAATAACCGAATGAATATATTGAAGGGTAGTTTGTACAGAGATCTGTGTGTGCTATTTAATCTGAACATTGGGATGAGTCACTGGAATGCCTCCACCTACCTCTTGATTCTGTTTGCTGTTACTGCTCAGAGATTTCAGAGCACTTCGTCTTTACGCTCCTAGGAAGGGTGACATCAGGATTGAGGGCATCACTTCTGCTTTCTTCCAGGCTATTATGCACCATGAAGGCCACATGGACGATGGCTTAAACTTGTCCAGATCTCAGCATGAAGAATCCCGCACAGCCCGAGTCATCCGGAGCACCGTCTTCCTTTTCAATAGATTTATAAGGTATTTGTGTTTTTGTTGTCTTGGTGGCTTGATGTTTTGTTTTCATTTTCTATCTGGGTTTACAAGTACATAATTCCAAAATATAAATCCACAATGAGAGAGGTCAGCAGAACACAATACGAAATGCTACTTAGACAATCGTCCATCTTTCTTTTAAACGAAGGATAAAGGAATTTGCTTTTAGAAGTTGTGCATGTAATTTGTCTGGATTACTCCGCAACTTGTTTTTGTGCTGGACTTCATTGCCTTTTACAGAGAGAAGAATGACATCTAGATGCTTGATGAGTTTCAAACTACATTAAAAAATAGTGATCCTTTTAATAACCAAGTTTTCCATCTAATGATTGAAACAGTTGCATATCCGTACACTAAGTCAAACATGTGGCCAAAGTGTTTTCTGGTAACATTATATCAGTATACCATGTGACCTGTACAGGATGGATATCATCTGTCTCTTTAAATTTGTAAATTTGAGGAGAGGAAAATTTTCTTGAAATATGCAGATGTTGTATATAAAGATAAATCAATATAATGAAGATGTTAGAAGTAAGGTATACATTTTAACAAATTTGTGCACATCTTGTTTTTTAAAATTTGCTTTTGTAAATTTTGGGAGTAGATATATTTTATGTTTATTGATTATATTTATTTTTGTTGATTTTTTTCTATTAATGTTTCTATGAAGCTATTATGAACTTTTATGTTAATTTCTTATCATATATAACTGCAAATACTTCCTACAATGTATTTGTTTGAAAAATAATTATAAAATATTTTCTCCTGGTAGCTAAATTAATCAACCATTTTTGACTTTCCAGTTTAAGAAAGATCTTCCCTACCCAATATTATATTACTGTCTACTTGATCATCTGCTGCTTTTGTAAACCATCCCACTTGTGGTGTGTGTGTGTGTGTGTGTGTGTGTGTGTGTGTGTGTCGGGAGGGCATTTATATGACCAAAGAATGTGCATAGCATGCAGCCTCTGAGTATCCCTGTGTATATTGCATTTCTCTGCCTCATTGAAACCTTAAACTTTATCAGATGGAGAAAGGCTTAGAGACTTAGAGATGGGTTAGGTGTCATTTTTATATTGTATTTATTGTTTGTATCACTTATGTTAATTGTATTATTCAATATAGTACTTCTTGTAATAAGTAGAAATATTTATAGAAATGATGAAACTGGGGAGTAGATGACTTCTATTGATAAAATTAATATGGGATTTCAGGCAAAAACCATTGAATTACTAGCACTTTCGTTATTTTTACTGACTGACAAAGGGGAAGTTCAGTATTCCATGCAAATGATAATACATTTGAAATGTTTTGAGCATTATAAAGTTCAAAGCTAATTTCTTATTAATAAGACTTTTATTTCTAAAATGGAAGTTTTTATGTCATCAGAAAAATTTAATAAAAAACATTTCTTTCCAGTAAAATATTGCCAATTTTGTTGAATTTTAATTATATATTCAAATTTGAATATTTGAATTTGAATATTTTTGCACATTGAATTTTGTCATGACTAATGAGTATTACTGTATCAACTAGAGCAGTGCTATTCTATTTTTTTATGCTATCTTTTGTGTGTGTGTATGCGTGTGTGTGTATGTGTTTAAACAAACTTTTTGCCTTGGAATAATTTCCCTTTAAAAGCATAATGTTTTAACATGCTTTCCAGACACATTCAAAGCTATGAGGTTTAAAACTGAGAATCTCAGTAAACTCACATTCCTATCCACTAGTGTTTTGCTTCAAAGGTGAGAAAATATACCTTAGTCTTCTTTCTTAATCTAATTTTAGATTTGAAAGCATTTAAAAGCATTTGTTTTGGATAATAAAGAAGCACTTTAATATGTTATTTACCAGTCAATATGCAGGTTTTTCGAATTAACATCAACGTAATATATATTTTTTAATTACTAGGAATTAAATAGTACAGTGTCAGTAATCACAGTACTTGAAAGAATTCCTTTTCAAAAATAAACAGCAAGCAGCCAGGCGCGGTGGTGCACGCCTGTAATCCCAGCAATTTGGGAGGCTGAGGCAGGAGCATGGCCAGTAGCAAAAGTGAGGCGCTGAGCAAGTCAGCGAGACCCTGTCTCTAAATGAAATACAAAATAGGACTAGGGATGTGGCTCAGTGGTTGAGTGCCCCTGAGTTCAATCCCCAGTACCAACAAAACAAAACAAAACAAACAACAAGCAAATGTCAGGATTATGGATCTGGGAAGATGTGGCTTTGAGCCTTAAAGTGTACAGTGCTTTAAAATGAAGTCTGTGGTTTCTAAATATTTAGACCACTGGTTTTGTCGGCATTGGCCCTGTGGGGTGAGGGGCTCCTGGCAGGGGCTTTTATAACATGATGTGGCTCCTGCTTGTGGTGCTGCAGTTGCTAATGGATGTGTTCACCCTTGCTGCTGGAGGACAGGAGGCCCTTTCTTCCTATGCCTTTCACAGTGGTAGAGGGAGCGAATAAGTCTGTGAAGTTACCTGTAAATCAGACAGTAACCTAAAATCGTGGGTCAGTGGCAGGCAGATGTTTGCTGTGGTTTCAGGGGCCTGGATGCTCTCAGCAAGAAAGCGAAGGTGCCCGTGGCCGACCTGCCCATCGAGTCAGTGAGCCTGAGCCTGCAGGACCTCATTGGCTACTTCCACCCGCCTGGCGAGCACCTGGAGCACGAGGACAGGCAGAACAGGCTGCGCGCCCTGAAGAATCGGCAGAACCTCTTCCAGGAGGAGGTGAGCCCGCCTGGTTCTTCTCCTTTGCTTCCTTGGGAAGACAGCTTCTGGGTGGGGAAAATTCTCCCTCTTTACACTTTGACGGGGAGGGTGGCAGGTATGCTACAGCACTGGCAGATCGCCTGGGAGGTGCACAAATAGTCCTTCCATTTCTCTGTTGAGGGGTGTTAATTTTACAGGATGACAATCGCCACTCCCCTGGGAAGGGACTGTATCATGATCTGAGCCCTCAACTGGCCACCGTGAGCACTGTGGTTTACTTCACGTTGGTTGCATAAATAACAGAACTGAAACAAAATACAGGCATTGGAAAGCATCAGGGCTTCCTCCCTCCTGTGCATGGTCCTGGAGGCCCTTGCAAGCGATGGTTCAGGACCACAGGAGCTTTGTGTGCTGAGGGAACCTGTCCTGGACATGGCCCGCACCCCTAGGAGAAGGCTGAGTTCTGGGCTCCCTGTGGGAACAGGGAACGCCCAACACTTTTTGTTTTGACTGGCATAAATTACATTTCTATGTCTGATTTTATTTCACCAAACTTCCACTGCTAAAGAGTTTGCGAGCCATGCTTTCATAAACAGAATAAAAGAAGGACCAAGTGATAGGGCGGATGTTCCAGAGCTTCAGGGGAGGCTGTCAGGGTTGACAGGGACACCTGGAGGTCAGCAAGACTGGAAGTTCTGCTCCGTGTTCCCTGGATGGGGAACAGGGCATTTTTTTAAGGACGAAAAGTATGTTTGCAAAAGTATCAAAGAAAAAAGATTAGAGGACATTGCTGAGTGTCCATAATCTCTAAAGCTGTTTTTGAATTTTAAAGCTGTTTTCTGACCCTTGAAACTGACAGGAATTTTTGAGATTTTTTTCACTACATGTAAGAAAGTTATAATGTAACAGAGACCACAGTGGCACAAAAGCAAAGAAAATGTCAACATAAACCAATAGCATTGTGGAATGAGGTATGGGAGCTTTTAACTTCATATATGTGAAGTTATTGCACTGTTTATTCACTTTCTAAAAGAATTGAAGCTAAATTTTAAATGTTGATTTAAATATTATTGACCTCGTCTTGGATTGGGTGATTTTTGTTTTCCTTCTTCAGTTTCTCATATAAGACAGACTGGAGAGGACCTAGAAATATTTTTAGGTTCATGGTACCTCTTAAACTCTCTACATAAAATAAAGCTAATTTGATTAGTTCTCTCTTTATAGCTTTTCCTTTCATGTGCTTCACCTCATTTTGAAAACCTTTATCTAGGAATAATAATAAAAGCATGTTTTTGAATTTGGATTGCTTCTTGGTAAATTATATAATAAAATTTTCATGGTCTTTTTTTATTGGCACATTATAATTTTACTTAATGGTGAGATTTGTTGTTACATATTCACACATGCACACAATAAAATAATATAATTTGGACGGTATCATTCCCCAGTGGTCCCTTTTCTCTCCCCTCTTCCCTGCCCCTGGTTCCTATCTTCTACTCTACTGATCTCCCTTCGATTTTAAATGAGATCCCCCACCTTATTTTTCTTTTTTCCTCTTTAGCTCCCACATGTGAGAGAAAACAGATTACTCTTGGCTTTCTGAATTTGACTTGTTTAACTTAACATAATGTTCTCAAGTTCCATCCATTTTCTTGCTAATGACGTACTTTTATTTTTCTTTATGGATAAATAAAACTCCATTGTGTGTGTGTGTGTGTGTGTATCTCATAGTTTCTTTATTCATTCATCCATTGATGAACACCTAGGATAGTTCCCTGATTGGCTATTATGAATTGTGCTGCTATAAACATGGGTTTGCTTTAGTATGCTGATTTTGAATTTTTAGGGTAAATACCAAGTAGTGGGGTAGCTGGGTTATAAGGTGATTCTGTTCCTAGTCTTTTGACAAACCTCTATACTGACTTCCATGGTGGTTATACTAATTTACAATCCCATCAATAGTGTAAAAGTGTTCATTTTTCTCCACATCCTCTCCAGCCTTTATTATTATTAGTATTTTTGATGTCTACTATTCTGACTGGAGTGAGATAAAATCTCAGTGTAGTTTTGATTTGTGTGTCCCTAATTGCTGATGATGTTGAACATTTTTTTTTCATATATTTGTTGGATCTTTTTGTTTTTCTCTTGAGAAAACTCTGTTTAGATCATTTTCATGTTTATTAGTTGGGTTATTTGTTATTTGGTGTTTTAAGGTTTTTGAGTTCTTAATATATTCTGAGTATGAATCCACTGTCTAAGGAACAGTTGGCAGAGGTCTTCTCCCATTCAGTACGCTCTCTTTTCACATTCTTCATCGTTTTCTTTGCTTTGCAGAATATTTGTAATTTAATGCCGTCTAATTCATTAACTTATTTCCTGAGCTTTAGAGGTCCTGCTGAGAAAACCATTGCCTGTTCTTACATGTGGAGTGTTGATCCTACATTTTCTTCTAGGAGTTCCACAATTTTGGGTTCAGTTCTTAGGTCTTTGATCCATTTTGAGCTGACTTTTAGGCAGGTGAGGGATAAGCATCTACTCTCATTCTTCTACATATGGGTAACGAGTTTCCTCAGAAACATTTTTTTAGAGGCTATCTTTTCTCCAGTGTGTGTTTTTGACTCCTTTGTCAAGGATTAGATGTCTGCAGACATGTGGGTTTCTTGCTGTGTCTTCTGTTGTGTTCCTTTGGTCTGTGTGTCTGTTTATGTGCCAGTACCATGCAGTTTTCTAACTTTATCTTGTAGTATAATTTGAATTCAAGTATTGTGATGCCTCCAGCATTGCTTTTTTTGGCTTAGAATTGCTCTGGCTGTTGGCTCTTGTGGGCCTTTTATTCTTCCAAATGAATTTTAGGATTTGTTTTCTAGTTCTGTGATGAATGTTCTTGGTATTTTGATGGGGATTGCACCGAGTCTGTATATTGCTTTTGGTAGTATGGTCATTTTAACAATATCAATTCTACCAATTCATGAACATGGGAGGAATTTCCATCTTCTGGTCTTCTTCAATTTCTTGTATGTTATATAGTTTTCATTGTAGAGGTCTTTAACCTTTTCCTGGGTATTTTAAATTTTTGAGGCTATTTTGAATGGGATCGTTTTAGTGATTTATTTCTGATGTATAGGAAAGATATTGATTTTAAATTGATTTTGTAACTTGTAACTTTACTGAATTTATTAATGCTAGCAGTTTTCTGGTGTAGCTTTTTGTATTTTTTAAGTATAGGATCCTTCTAAATATAGATGACATCTACAGACGGGGATGATTTGACTTTTCTGTTTTTATCTCTTTTATGTCCTTCTCTTCCTAATTGCTCTGGCTAGAATTTCTAATACTATATTGAATAGGAGCAGTGAGAGTGGACATCCTTGTCATGTTCTGGATTTTAAATGAAATGCTTTCAGTTTTCCCCTATTCATTATGATGTTGGCTTTGGGTTAGTCATATATAGCCTTTATGATGTTGAGGTAGGTTCCTTCTATCTTGAGTTTCTTCAGTGTTTTTATATGTAAAACAAGGGTGCTGAATTCTGTTGAAGGTCTTCTCTGCATCAGTTGAGAAGATATGTGATTTTTCTCCTTAATTCTATTTATGTGGTGAATTAATTTGTTAATTTACATATGTTAAATCATCCTTCCACCCTGGGATAAAACCAACTTGGTCATGATGTACAATTTTCTGAACATGCTTCTTAATATAATTTGCTAATATTTTATTAAGAATTTTAGCATCTAAATTCATTAGGAATATCGGTTGGTAGTTTCCTTTCCTTCATGTGCCCTCAGCTAGTTTTGGTATGAGTGAGGTACTGGCTTTATAGAATGAATTTAAAGTGTTCATTCCCTTTGTGTTTCATGGAATAATTTGAGGAGCATTAGTTCTTCTTGAAAGGTCTGGTAGATTCAGGTGAGAATCCATCTGGTCCTGGGTTTTTCTTCATTGGAAGGATTTTTATTACTCCTTCTATTTTATTTCTAGTTATTAGTCTAAGTTTTCTGTGTTCTCCTTATTCAATTTAGCTGGTCTTGTGTGTCTAGAAACATTTCCATTTCTTCTAGATTTTCCATTTTATTGGAGTATAAGTTTCCGAAATAGTTTCCAATGATCCTCTATGTTTCTGTGGTAGCTGTGGTGATTTCTCCTTTTTCATCTCTAATTTTATTAATTTGGGTCTTCTTTTTCTCTTGGTTAGTTTAGCCTAGGGCTTATCAATCTTTTTTATCTTTTTGAAAAACCAACTCTTCATTTCATTGATTCTTTGTATTTTTATCCTCAAATACATGAATTTCAAATCTGATATTTCCTTTTACTGGTTTTGGAATTTGTTGTTGTTTGTTTTGTTTTCCAAAGGCCTTGAGATCCATTGTTAGGTTGTTTTTTTATTTTTTTATTTTTGGATCTTTCTGATTTCTTATGTGTGCCCTCACAGCTATAAACTTTGCTTTCTGAACTGACTTGAGAGTATCCCAGAGGTTCTGGTATGTTGTATCATTATTCTCATTTGATTCTGGGAACCTTTTAATTTCTCCTCTGATTTCTTCTAACACCCATTCATTATTCAAAAGTATATTGTTTAATCTCTATATGTTTATATAGTTTCTGTAGGTTTTTTGGTGTTAATTTTTAATTTTATTCCATTATGATCAGAATATATGTAATAAATTATGTATATATATATTTATTGTTTCTAATAAATGTTGCTTTGTGACCTAAAATATGGTCTGTTTTGGAGAAGGTTTAATGAGCAGCTTAGAAGAAAGCATATTTGCCTGTTAGATGAAATATTCTATAAATGTCTGTTCTTTTTTATAATATTTTTTACATCTGAAGAGACTTTACTGAGTTTATGTCTAGATGACTATCTATTGGTGATAGAGGTGTATTGTAATCACCTAATGTTATTGTACTGAGATCTATCTGAGGCTTTAATTGGAATAGTGTCTTTTTTATGTAATTAGGTTAGCTAATGTTTGGGGTATAAATATTTATTATTGTTGAATCATCTTGCTGGATTGTTCCCTTTACCAGTATGAAGTGACCTTCTGATCTCTTCTGATTAATTTTTGCTTGAATTATGCTTCATTGGATCTTCAAGTGGCTAGTTCTGCTGGTGTTCAGACTCTCTTGGCATGGTATATCATCCATGAGAAGTGGTATATTATCCACTAGAATGGCTAGTTCTGCTGGTATTCAGACTCAGTTCACATGATATTCTATCCTTTCACTTTGAACTTGTGGTTGTATTTGCCTGTAAGAAGTCTTTCTTGCAAATAGCATATAGTTAGGTCTTGTTTTTTAATCTAATCTACCAGCCAATATCTTTTATTGGAGAATTGAAACTGTTTACATTCAGTGTTATTACAGAGAGATGTTTATTAATTCTTGCCATTTTGATTTATTTCTTATGTTTAATTTGGTCCTGTTTCTTATTTGCTTAATTACTATTCAAATGTGATTTATTCATTTGTTAGCTCTAGAGTTTGTTTTTTATTTCTGCTGTGTGGAATATTTCTGTAAGTATTTTCTGTAGTGCTGGCTTAGTGATCATGAATTATTTTAGTTTCTTCTTATCTTAGATTTTTATTTCTTTTTTGATTCTGAGAGATAGCTTTGCTAGATATAGCAATCTTGTGTGACACTTATTTTCTTTCAGGGCTTGGAACATATCATTCTAAGCACTCCTGAATTTTAGAGTTTGTGGTGAGAAATCAGAAATAATTCTGATTGGTTTTCCTTTAAATGTGACCTGACATTTTTTAATGAGGCTTTTAAAATTCTATTTTTTTCTCTTTGTGTTAGGCATTTTAATTACAATGCATCATGGAGAAGTTTTTTGTTTTTGTTTATGTTTTGATCTTGTGTATTTGGGATTATGTATTTGGATGTCCATCTCATTGTCAAGGTTTGGAAATTTTTCTGTTAGTACTTACCTAAAGAAGTTATCCATCCCATTAGCTGTATCTTGTAACCCACTTTAATTCTGATGATTCTTAAATTTGGTCTCTTTAATGTTGTCCCAGAGTTCTTGTCCCTCTCATGGTTACTTATTTTCTTTCCTTTATTACTGTCTGAATGATCAAGGCTGGAGCTTTGTCTTCCAGCTCTGAAATTCTGTCTTCAGCATGGTCTGCTCTAACAGAGAGACTTTCAAATGAGCATTTTATTTGATTTATTGTTTATTTTATTTCCAAGATTTCTGTTTGGATCTTTTTTGATATATGTAGTTCCTTATTGAATTTCCCACTCATGTCCTTTATTAACTTCCTAATTTTTTCATTTTTATTTGTGTTCTGCTGGAGTTCAAATCATTCTTTTGAATTCTTTATGATATTTCATCCATTTGAATATCTTTGGAGTCAGTTGCTGGTGAATTATGAACTTGAGAAGGTATTGTGTTACCTGGTTTATTCATATTTCATGTTGGATTTTATGTATCCTTTTGGATTGACTTCTCTTCCACTATAATGTGTGGGTGTTTTTAGGGTATGACTTTCTCTTGACAAAGTGTCTTCTCTCTGTTTTTCCTATAGAAGTGAATGTCCATAAGTGGAAACTGAGGGTCCCACAAACTCATCCTACTGAGTCCTGATTATTCATTTGAAGGTTTTGACTTTTTAATTATTTGTAATAAAGTATTAATGAAGTTTGAGTATGGTTAATTTGGGTATAGATCAAGGTGAGCTGTCTCTTGGCTGGGTTTAGTTCAGTAGCAGAGTTTATTTCCTGTGAGCTTGTAGTTTCCTTGTAGATTCCTAGCACTTCACAGAAAAGGCAGGAAAAAAGCAAAAACTGAAGCAAACTATATACAGTATTAAAATAAACACCCAATGCCTACTATGACATCTACAACACTAATTACCCCAAAACAGGAATTGTGAGGCCAGTCCTTGCCAGCAGCAAAAACAATAAATAGCTGTGAACAAGAACTGGTGTTACAGTAAGCAGCAGGTGTCAACAGTACCATCCATATAATTAACAACTGCAACAGCATGAATGGTAGGGGCAGCAGTTACATAGACCAAATAGTTCTAAAAGATGGTAAAAACACAGTGCATTAGGAGAAAAGAAAATGGAATAGGAAGGTAAAAACACATTGAGAATGCAGAAGAAATTGGCAAGTGAAGGTTATTAAGATGGAGGAGAAAAAATAACAAAAACAAAAGGGTGAGAAAGAGAACAAGGGGATTTAGCTGTTAGTGGGAGAAGAAAGAAGAGAAAAAGAATGAGAAGCAAGAACAAAACTGTCATAGCTCTCAAACAGCAAGGCAAGGAAAAATAACTGCACTAAAAATGCTAAAGATGAGAAAAAAAGAAGTAAATGTGATATGTATATATGCTATGAACCAATCAGCACAGCAGGAACACCTAGAAAAAAAAGAAGGAAAAAGCTTCATGAAAAATGAAAGAATCATTTCCACTAAGGTAGTTAAATCTGTCCAGGAAAGATGGATTATCAATGCCTATGCCTGAGGTTCTTCTGTCCATTTCTTCTTGAGCTCCATACCCCTTAGAATTACCCCTTCCTGTTTTTGTGTTGCTCATGGGACTGTCAATTGGAGTGGCCTAGGACTGAAGCTGGTTGAGATGGGTCTCAACTTCCCTTCTCCCCAGTGTGGGGTAGGGTGGAGAGGGAGGTACTGTCCTTTGGAGTTTTGTATACACAGACCATGTCCAAGCACTCTCCATACCTTCAACCCCTCCCTTCCATCTTTCCCCTTTCTATGCTAATAGACTGTGCTCTTGTCAAAGAGCACCCCTTTGTTTGTGACCTTTGGATCTGATTGGTCCAAGAGTGTATTTAAGCTTCTATACTTTCTGGAATAAACGGTGTTTTCTGCATCTCGCTCCAGTGTTTCTGCGTCTCACTGGGGCAGAGCAGATTCTTTACCTACATCCCAGGGCCTGGAGAATTTGGCTTCATGGACCACTACTGTCCAGAAAGACCCCATATTGTCTTCCTCCCTGAGAACACCTTCCTTGTCTTTTCTGGACCCCAACTCGTCAAGCAGGACCCACGTGGCTCCCTCCCGAGCCCCCCTTTTAGCAATACTCCAGCATGGGCTGGTTGCAGAGTTCTGTGAGGGGAGTTCCGCGGGTGGGGCTAGGTCTAAGCTGGCCTCTGGGGCTTTGCTGGGTGGTGTCTGCTCTGGGGAGATGAGACCAGCACACCCCTCAGCCTGGCAGTTGCTGATCTCTGCTGGAGTCTGGATCTCAGCATCCTCCCAGGGATTCTCCTGAGGGTGGGAGATGGGGCAGGGGAGCCAATCCTCGAACCCCTCTGCTGCCCACCAACACAGCCTTCCCAGACCAAACACTTCTCAGAGTGTGTTTACACCTGCTTCTTCAGATTCCTGACCCACCTCCACTGGTCATGTGAGCCACCAGACTCAGAGGAGAAGCCAAGTTGGGCCCCCCTCTGTATTTCTGGCTTGAATTTCCTGGGTACAGTCTTCTCTGTGCCTGTTTTAATCATATTCTGCAAGGTGCACTATAGGCCACGTGGCTGAGCCTGCTGGGACTTTTTGGCAGTGTTAGCTGTGACCTCCTGACTCTGCAGCAGAAGCTCAGTGAGATCATCTCTAGATGGATTGCCTCCAGATGGCTCCACCTCAGCTTTTCAGGGCCGGTTGAAAAACACAGAGCACTTGTGAACAGGTGGGGGCTATTCAAACATGGGTTCATGGTGCAGCTTCTAGATCAGCTAGGTTCAGGCTGCTTCTCTGGTATATAGGTTTTTCTGTCCTTTGTGTTTATGTTTTTCCCTCTGCTTTCTGGTGGACCAGTGCTGTTGGTGAAGCTGTAGCCAGCCTGGCTCCAACATACTCTCTTGTTCTTTGGTTGATGAACCCACATTTCCGGGGGACTCACTCTGTGTGATGCTACAATTTCAATGAATTACCCTTTTCACCCATATCACTGGAAAGCAGCAGTACTGATGCTTGGAACCCAAGCCACTGAGAAACTGGAAATGGAGCCACACTCCAATCCGCCATCTCTAGTCTCCTCAGTTAACCTCTTCATAATGATTTTTTTTTAAATCTTGGCATGGGCTTTTCTTTAACTTAATGTGTCTTTAATTCAGTAATTATAGTAATGCTTAAGAACAAGGATCTGCTCTGATGCTTACTTAACAATAGACTGCCATTTATGACGGAGTCATTTAGTCTAGCATTAAACCATGTAAACGCAATTGTGAAGTGAGTATTTTCATATTATTCTTCCCTTCCTGTTTGAAAATGGCACTCAGGATTTAAAATCACTTGAATTATTTGAAGAACATTTCATTTCCTGTGCAAATGTGTTTCTTCCTGTCCTTTAAATAAGCTGCCTCAATTTACTTCATGATTAACAGACACACTCTGAGCCAGACTTCTTTCTTAAGTCGGTTTAGCATTTTCTGTCTGTCTGCAGATGGTTTCTGATGGGGATTCTTTACCCTCCAGGGAATGATCAACCTTGTCCTGGAGTGCATCGACCGACTGCACGTCTACAGCAGTGCCGCACACTTTGCTGACGTCGCTGGGCGAGAGGCTGGGGAGTCCTGGAAATCCATCCTGAACTCTCTATATGAGTTGCTGGGTAAGGACCTTGGAGTTCTCAAGGCAATTGAAGTAGTCTGTTTAACAAGGTCACATAGTAGTTGCAGCAGTTTTGTAACATGTGCCTAATCAGGACTAAGGAATTATTTACTAATAAATTTTGATGTTAACTATCTCAATCTGTCTAAGTGAGCAAAGTAGCTGGAGTAACAGATTGGCCTGGGGAAAGGTGGGGGCTGTTCATGCTGTGGGCTGTACAAGTGAGTGCTCTCCTTGTAGATATGGATTAAACATTTCCCTTTTGTTCTAGAGTTAGTGTCACAAGCATCCTTCTTCTCACAGCTCCACCATGGCAGGGAGCTGCTCTAGTTCCTTCCCTGGTCTTGATGGAGCTGATTTTCTCAGTTTCTAAGTGTCCTCAAACTTTGTTAAGTGACTCCGGGGGTGGTTTCTGCCACGTTCCTGTTGGACCGTTGCAAACATAGGCCTTGTTATTATGGGCCTGACTTATTGCAGTAGCTTCTACTTATCTCTTATCCAGAACTGGGAAGGGCCTCAGATTTTACCCTGTTTGCAAGTGAGTAAGCAGCTCTCTTGGTAGTGGGTGTTTGTGTTAGTCAGCTTTTTTGCTGCTGTGACTAAATAGTCCAACCAGCACAATTACAGAGGAGGATAGGTTTATTTGAGGGCTCACAGTTTCCTTAGTCCATGGAAGGCTGGCTCCATTCGTCGAGGCTGAACATCATGGTGGGAGTGGGATGGAGGGAAGCTGCTCACACCAGGACCAGGGAGCAGAGAGAGACCCCACTTTCCAGATACAAATATATATACCCAATTCTCACCTCCTCCAACCACACCCTAACATTTCAATTACCACTCAGTTAATCCCCATCAGAGGATTAAATCGCTGATTGGGTTAAGACTCTTACAACCCAATCATTTATTCTTTGAACACAAGTGAGCTTTTGAGGGACACCTCACATCCAAACCATAACAACATTCTTTGTAGCACTTACCACTTTTCTTACTTAGTTGTATGGTCCTAGTTTCGAAGGCAAGAACAGCTCCTTTCTGGTGTTTGCAACTGTTGTCATCTAACTTAGCATCTGGCATGGAGTGGACATTCAGGAAACGTGCATTGATGAAATGACTTGATTCTGAGGGAATAGGAAAGTGTACCAGAGAATAGAAAAGAAATAAGGCATTTTTAGTATGAAGAATGTAGAGCACGCAAAATATTTGAAAATTCTTTGTAATGCAATTGAACTTCCTTAAAGTTTATAGAGTCAAAATACAATGTAGCAAATAAAACTCTTGTGCCTCTTCCACGTAGGAGGTAACACATGGCTAGGGTTTCTGTGAGCAAAATCAAGGACACTGAAGGTTTACAGGCATGTGGATCCATTATTTACTCACAGCATCATCAGGATAAGGATTTTGTGGTGCCAAGATACTGAAAGTATATTTTTCTCTAAGTGCAGATGTTATAGCACTGAATTTCTGAACAAGGACAGACTGGGGTGGGTGTTTTGTTTTTTAACAGCACAGTGTAACTTGACCTGGTGTGACACCAGATGAATTCCTCAAAGGAGGCGCTTTGTGAAGAGGTGTGTCATCTGTGTGTCTGAGGGTAGAGTGGGTCTTGTGCAGGGAGATGATTGTTGGTAAACTGAGGTAGTATACATCTTACCTTTTCCTGTCAACAGCTGGTCCCTTTAGCAGGTCATGTGCTCATGTACCTGTGATCAGTGAACTTGAGCAGAAGGAATCAAGATGATTTTCATGTGGTCATAGAAAAGTCCATTCCAGCAAAGTCCACCCTTCAGCCTTATCTTCTGAGCTACGTACCCTCAAGTCTGTACTCCCCCAAACTCCACAGCATTACTTGGGGATTAAATGCGATCATTGTAGAGCCTATGGAAGTAGCGTTACTGTCTTCTACCGAGTGCTGGGGCTGGGGCGTGAGCACAGCTCCTCCCTGTGGCTAGTTTTGTGGTTTGCTTTTATGGGAACATGGCTAGAGATGTGATTTTAAAATGGCTTAGTCAAATAGAAAGAGAAGCAGCAGTTGCCAGTGGAATGGTGTGTCTCTTGGCATGTGTCCAGTCGGGAGTAATGGAGTCCCCTAACCTTGACTGCCTTAAGCAACAGAGGGGGCTTATGGCTCCCGTGCCTGGCATTCTGCCAGTGAGTTTAGCTCGTCCCGCCCCCACGTCTCCACTCTGCCTTCTGAGGTGGGCAGCCTCCTGCAGTGGCTCCCTTTATGGCCTCTGCCACTGCGGTCCGAGCCTGGGGCTGTGTGCTTCCCCTGACAGGGAAGGGAGAGTGGAAGAAGGCTGCTCTTAGTAGGGGGCTTTGGAGGAAGAGCATGCCAGTTCCCAAAGCCCCTGAGAAACCACAGTTCACATTTCATTAGCCACACGGTGCCGGGCTTTGAAATCAGTCATTCCGGCAGGGGAGAGAGTTGTCCCACTACTGGGTTTGACTGGCCAGCGACCTATTCCTAAAACTGCACTCAAGCCTCCAGCTGTCCACCTGTGGACACGCTAACCGATGTGTGTCCCATTTCCTGATCTGCAGAGTAGAGGAAGAAAAAGTACCTATTTTTTAGGGTTGTTGTGCTGATTACATGACTTAATATGACACTTGGAAAACTACTGGGCACGTAGCTGGTGACACCTGTCTTTATAATAAATAATGTAAAATGTTGATAGTGATTCCCTTTGTCATTGGGTGGCTTAAATTGGGTAAAGGTGTCAGATGCTTAGCATGTAACATTACTTTGCTCTTCTAACCATTATGTCCCTTTCTTTGGATACTTATGTCTTCATCCTTTCCCTGTTGACATAGTAACATTTTTCTTCTCCAAATCCTGCTTTTATTTCTCTCCTTATTACCTTTCAAATAGGTTTTAAAAAAGAAACTTCACTTGGACTTAGTGGATACAACAAGGAAAGTTCTAGATTAGCTTGTAGACATAGGATCGTGATTGTGGTTGGTCCATGAGAGGAAGCCCAGCTTTCTATATAGCTGTCTCCAGATTGAAACTTTCACACTGTAATCCTACCCATTCTGTGAAGACACCACCTCATCTCACACACTTGTACCTGACCTTCTCTACAGTCAGCTCACCACAGCCTGGAATCTGCCTCTGTGGATTCAACCAGCCAGGGACTGAAAATGTTCCAGAGTTTTGCATCGATGCCGTACCTATATGATACAGCAGAACAGCTATTTATATGGTATTCTCATTGTGTTAGACAAATGAAAATGCCCCAGTGCACGAATACCTTTGACTTTCACATTTGCACATTGCTACCCCGGGGCGTTTCTGTCATTGCCCATCTCACACCTGTTTCCTCCAGGTAATTCTGAGTGTTTATTTGTTGAAGTAATTCAGGAAAGCTGCTTTTTGCCTTCTGTCTGCTTTCTCAAGCATCTTAATTATTTGTGTGGTCTCCTGGTGGGACATCTTTTTATAACAGGAGCTAATGTGCTGGTGCCGCATGGACTTGGGGTCTGATGAATCTTGGTGTTGATAGAAGTTCTTTTTCTCTTTGTGTTTCTATAACAAAAAAAACCCAAAAACCATAAAATAGATGCCTTATAATCACAGATGTTTGATTCTCATTATCCTGGAGGCTGGGAAGTCCACGTTCAGAGCTCCAGCAGATCCTGTGGCAGAAGGGGAGAGGTGTCTTTAAGTGTCTTTACAAGGGCATTAGTTGCATTTCTTAAGTCTCTGCCTTAAGACCCAATCCCCTCTCAGAGCCCCCACTTCCTAAGGCCATACCCTGGGTGGTAGGATTTCAGCATATAAATCTTGGGGTGGGGGACCCAGACTTTCAGACTGTAAGTGAATCTTCATCCATTCATCAAAGTTGAGTTGAACACCTGCCATGGGAGGGGTCTGGACCCAGACATTCAGGGACAGTGTAGGGTAGGGTAGGGTGCCTGTTCTGGAGCTCATGGTGGCGTGAGAGGGGACTGGTAGCAGAGATAACAGAGCCAGCCACAGTGCTGTGTGCTTGTGTTGCAGTGCCCATAGCTGAGCTGAGGCAGCCACACGGCCATCACACCAGAAGGACTGCCATGTGTCACTCAGAGTAGTGGGATGAGTTTCTCAGAAGGGATGGAAAAGGGCACTCTCTCAAGGTAGAGAATAGACACTCTTAGAAGGAAGGTGCGGCACTCCTGCCCTCTAGTTTTACCGTAGGTTTAAGGGAAGTTTCCAGAGTCCCACCCAGGCCTACCTCTAGACTTTGGACTCACAGCAGGATGGCATCAGACTTCCAAGTCCCCACTGCATACAGCAAGGGTTCAGGGCAAGTAGGGGTCAAGTCAGCCCTTGCTGACTGGTTCTTATGGATCTTATGATTAGGTGAAATCATACTAATCTCCCTGAGTCCTAGTATCTGGTCTGTGAAAGGGTCACAAACATTGCCCCCGCAGACAACTTGTGTTCTTCCTGTGGGCACTTTGGGCTTGCATTTCTCCTGCAGATAATAGGTCTCTTGCAGAGGAGTGTAACATATCCTATTGACTTAAGTCAGGTAGGGTTGCAGGTAAATTGCTTGGTAAAATAAAGCATGTGGGGGTCAGCACAGTGGGCCCAGTTCATAGAAATACTCCCTTAATCTCATGGTCCCACTCCTCATGCCTGTCTGCTGCCTATCAGTTACTGACTGGACTGCCTGTCCATCTGAATAACGATGTGGATAAGTAAGCAACCAAAGACTGATAAAATTGACTACATGGCATCTATATCTTTTAAGATAATATCATTATAGAATCAAAAACATATGGGAATTTGAAAAAATATGTAACCTATACAAAAGACAAAGGCTTAGTTTTTAAAATACATTATTTTTATAATCTGTAAGAAAAGGAAATATTACCTGGTAGAAATATAGGCAACAAAGACATCGGTCCAAGAATAATAAATAACACAAGACTTTCAACATGTCAAATAAAGAAATACAAACAGAAATTATGAATGAGAATATTTTAATTAGTAGGCTGGCATGGGTAAAAATTTTGATAATACCCATCCTTGAGGAAAGTGTCCAATAATGTATTCTTACGTGAAGTGTAAATTGATGTAATTCAAAAAGCTAGAGAAACCTTGTTCTGACAAAATATATAAAATTTTAGGTATCTTCTTTTTACTTTTGGGAACTTTCTTTAAGAAATGTGTCCTACAGACATATTTGAACAAATGTGAAAAGGTCATCCACTGTACAATTGTTTGCACATAGGATAAAATGAAAAGCAAGCTTCCTAACGACAAGGTTATGTAAGTTACAGTACACTTACATAGTGCAATACTGTGTTAATGAAAATTGAGATCAAATTGTCATTTGGAAAATTGTATGAAGTAAGTAGTTGCTCCTTTTAGTGTGACAACCTGTGGCTTGATGTTAAGTGGAGAATAAAAAGCAAAGATTTGCTATGTGTGCGTTGAGATTCTGACGGCATGAAAGTAAAAATATGCAGAAAGCCAGGCACAGTGGTGCATGCCTGTAATCCCAGTGGCTTGGGAGGCTCGGGCAGGAGTATTACGAGTTCAAAGCCAGCCTCAGCGACTTAGCGAGGCTCTGAGCAAGATCCTGTCTCAAGATAAAAATTTAAAAGGGCTTGGATGTGGCTCAGTGGTTAAGTGTCCCAGGTTTAATTCCCATACGCTGCTTCCTGCAAAACACAGAGACACACAGAAAGGTGCTTTCTGTTTATACACTGAAGATTTCTGATAGAACACATAGGAGGATGGTAAGTGGCCTTCTTGGGAGAGGAAATTTGATCTTCTAGTTTCATTTTCTGTGTGTTCTGTTGTTTTATTGTTAATCTGTTGAAATGCATTAACTTTTGTAAAAAAAATAGTTAACATATCTGACAAATGATAGAAAAGTGATGGTAAAAGAAAAAAGCTGTATATTCCAGTTGAGTGAAAAAACAACATTTTTCTATCAGTGTCAATGAAGAGACCCTCTCCCCCAACCCACAAGGGAGTTTTAATGCAACAGGTGTTGAAGGTAGGTAGAATTATGAGAGACCATTTTTTAAGCTGTTTATTTAAATTTTTCTTGCTTTTCTGTTTTTATTATAGTGACCATTGATTTTATAACCAGAAAAATTAACAAATAAAACTCTGTTGAATTTTGATGTGCAGAAGGCTTCAGGACCATCTGCTTGCTGCCAGTCACATCTGTTGAATTCATTGTGATTGACTGACAGATAGCCATATGTGCTGATACATGTTTCTACCTCAGCCTGACTGGGAGAGTCTCAGATCTGCACAATAATTGGAAATTCTCTAAGCTATTTGCATCTCACTGCCCTTTATTCAGCTACTAAAAGGTGGGGTTCAAATATCAACTCCAGATCCATGAAGCTCCCCCAGCCCCATTCCTCCAAGTAGGTAGACGGTGGATTTGCTCCTAGGTTTGTGTGTGAAATAAGCCAACACCTTCTTTTGCTTTTCTCTTGTCTTCAGTGTATGTGTTTAATCTGGAAAGAGAAGGGGAGGGTAGGAACAGTGATCTATAACAATTTGGAATTTGACATGGATATATTTAATATGTTTTAGGTTGAGAATGAATAAAAGTAGATTTATGAGCTGCCATCTGGGAGACCTCAGACGCTGGGGGCACAGATACTCGTAGTTTGAGAAGTGTTTCTGTGGTCCTCTTTCATATATCTTTTCTGACATCCACAAAATTAATCTGTGGGATGCTGACAAGCAGGCAGGATTTTCTAAAGATGTCTGAGAAATGATTCTGGTGGACTCTCTATGAATACTCATTTTTCACAATTCAAAATACAAAACAGGATTGATGGCAGCTTTTGTAATATGGCAGAAGTGACCATTTCTGCAATGTTTTAGTTAGCTTTTATACTGCTGTGACCAAAATACTCAACAAGATGAACTTAGAGGACAGAACCCTTATTTGTGGCTCACAGTTTCAGAGATCTCGGTCTGTAGGTGGCTGACACCCTGGCTTTGAGCCCAAGGTGAGGAATGCGGGGGAAGGGCCCATGGATGTCTTATGTAATTTATTGAATAGGCATACCCCCTGCCCCCGCCCCATGCTGGCAACACAGTACATTGTAGAGAATTGTGAATTCCGATGGTCTCATGTCTGACTGGGATCTGCCACTCTCTGCCACTGCCCAGAATCCCTATCCCTAGAGAGCATGGTATTCCCTCTCCCTAGCCCAGGAAGTGATCAAAATTCAAAATTTGAAGCATGGTTTCTACTGAACATGTATTATTTTTGCACCATTGTACAGTAAGTTGGAGACTTATTATCCATAATAAAAAGTACTTTGTTGCAATAATAGTTTTTGATTAATTACCAATATTGCCTGCATTTCACATTCTGACCGGAAGTTTAGGGGTTTAGGTATTCAATATTAATAAAATTATTTCAGTGAACTAGCATTTTCTTAAAAGCTTCATTCAAAATGTTTTTATTATATTAATATGTGACATAGTTATTTAACAACTCTATATTCTTATTCCATAGAAGACTTAAAGTGCTCATGCTGTGAAATAACATATCTTCCAAGTTTTGCGCACTGTGCAAAGGTACAGTAAGAGTGTCAGCAGTAAAGAATTTCAAATGTTGCCGAAGACGACCTGCCAGCCACTGTTAGGGTGTGTTTTATTCATGCGCCCTGTGCCAGCCACTGGGTCTGGTGCATTTGCTTTAGTATTTCTGAAGTAAATGAGGAAAAGAGTGATGGAGGAGGAGTAAGGTCTTAACTTGGTGTTCAAGGCCAGCTAGCCAGAGATAAAAGATCAGTTGAAGGGATGGCAAGCTTGTTCCTCATTTAGAAAAGGGCCCATGTCTCACATTTTTAAGCACCAGAGTTGCTGTTATACTTGGGAGATGAACAGAGCACTCTTAGACATCTGGTGGTGACTGCCATGCCACTCTAATGTGGATGCCATGTTTTCTCTCTCTTTTGGAAAAAGAGTAGCTTTATTGTATTATTTGATTTTAAAATTAATACATCTTGCTAGACGTGGTGGTGCATGCCTATAATCCCAGTGACTCAGGAGGCTGAAACAGGAGGATAGCAAGTTCAAGGCCAGCCTCAGCAACTTACCAAGACCCTGTCTCAAGAATAAAAAATATAAAGGGTTGGAGATGTAACCCAGTGGTAAAGCATCCCTGGGTTCAATCCCCACTACCTCTGCCCCCAATTAATATATCTTCATTATAAAAAGTTAGATAATGAAATAAGATGGGAGCTACTCTTAAACTTACTGTCCTCCCTTTAAATATTTTCAAAATCTCACCAACCCTCAGTAAACACTTGTGCTATTTCTGACCAATCTTATGGGTGTAAGGACAGAATTTATTAGAAAAAAAATTACTGGGCTTGCTTTGAAATAATCAATTGTAGTTTTTACTTAAAAAATTTAAATTAAGGGGCTGGGGTTATGGCGCAGTGGTAGCGTGCTCGCCTAGCACGCGGGAGGCACTGGGTTCAATCCTCAGCACCACATAAAAATAAAATAAAGCTATTGTGTCCACCTACAACTAAAAAATAAATATTTAAAAAAAATTTAAATTAAGTATAAAAACTAGGTTAAAAGAGACAAAAGTTATGTAGGAATTTCATACAAGAAGGGTTCTTTGGTGAAAGGATTGTAGAAAAGGCTAGATGAAGCAAAGTTAGAATGGATGATCTCACGTTATCTGAGTTTTTAAAATGCCTGTGACTCTCCAGGTGGGAAGAAGATCTGTAGGAAGAAACACATGGTTTCCAAACTTAACTAGCCATAGCCCTCCTGCCGGTTTTCCATGGGACGTTCGGTTACATCTCTCTGTCTACTTGCTGTTATATCTCCTGGTGTTTTGTGCTGCCTGTTCATAACTAAAGGGCTCCTAACTTCTTCATCCCATGGAGAGGAGGCTGAGCTCTAGAGAGATGAAATCATTTACTCTCATGGCTAATTGAAAGCAGTGGGTATCAGAATCCAAGTGAAGAAACTCCTGGGATGCAGGTTTTCCTTCCCCTTCATTATTACCTCCCAGTGTGGGATGCTGCTGTCTGGAATTCATTGCTTCTAATGAGCAGAGGTTTTTTTCAGTTCCATTAATAAATATCAAGTAATTTTTCATGTCAGTTTTTGCTCTGTGTGTGTGTGTGTGCATTTGCATATGATTTAGATGATACATGAAGATATTTGGTTCTTCATTCAACAGTTGAGCAGTCTAATTAGCTTACCTTGATTTTTGAACTGGAAAATTGTATCAATGTGAAATTATCTTCTTTTGCAGCGGCTCTAATTAGAGGAAATCGTAAAAACTGTGCTCAATTTTCTGGTTCCCTCGACTGGCTCATCAGCAGATTGGAAAGACTAGAAGCTTCCTCGGGTATGTTTCCTGGTTCTCTCCTTGGTGAGAGGTATTTTTCCTGTTTTCTCTTGTTTTGTGCCCTTTCAAGACATAAAAACAAACTCTGCTGTTCATTGTGTTTTCCTTTTAATCATTTGAAGATTCTGATTTGTTGATTGGTTCATTGGCACTATCCTTAGTCATTTCTGAATATCCATCTAACAGTAACCTGTCCATTTCCTCTTTTAAAAGAAGTCAAGTTCTGAAGTCCTAAGAGCCACTGAAGAGCTGGGATTCTCGTTCCTCCCTGTGACTCCTAATGGACTCTATAAGCAGAAAGACGGGCTGGGAATTCTTTATTTTTTGTTCCCCTCATGTTCAAAATGTTATCTGGATAGTTTGGGGGAGAGATTAGTTTTCCAAATCAAAGAGCACAACATTTCATTCAAAAGGAATTTGGGGAGTATCAACGAACCGTCTGTGCAATGGGATGGTAATTACCATCAGCCCGATCCATGCATCTCTAGTAAGATAGTTTGCTTCTGGTGAGGTGGGGACTTCTCTGTGATTGTCAGGCTGGTAAGGAGGGGAACTGGATGAAGGAAGGGGCAGCACATTAAGTAGATTCTCTAGCACTGGGGGGTTGGGTGTCAAAACCTGAGATAAGGAGATATATGGGAAGAAAATGACTAGCCCCAAGGGGACGGGGTCACCTAGAAGGTCTGATGACCACTGGCCCTGATCTTCTTCTTCATCTTTTCCTTTAGTACATCTCACTTTCTCTCCACTTTTACTTATATTTTGGCCCTACAATTAAAGACAGGCGACACTGATAATTAAGAGTTACCTCCAGCTTTAAAAGGCAGTAGGCAGACCCCTCGCCACTATTACGACAAAGCAGTAATACCTTGTGAGCATTCACATTCCGTTGAGTGATTTCTAGAGTCCTGGAATGTACTTTGTCATTTTCTCACTGTGTTGTGGATCCTGGCTCCTGCTGTTCCTGTTGCTGGTGGAGAGAAGGAAGCAGATGCATGGGGAAGGAAGCGGGGCGTGTAAGCGGGGTGAGCAGGAGGGAGGCTTCTGCCTTTAGCCTGGGAGATGGAAGCGGGCATGGGAGCAGCAGGTGCCCTGGAGCCTCTCCTGGGATGGCCAGCCCTGCCTGTGGGACTAGCGGCTTAGCACAAACAGCTTTGGTTTTCCTGGCTGTGTAAAATGTTTTACCTAAAGTTTTTCCTACGAGGTTCTCTGTCGATGTCTGGGACCATGAGTGGCCAGTCTTAGAAAGTCAAGAGTGCAGACCAGCCCCTGAAACAGAGGGCGGTAAGCTGTGAGGAAGGTGTCCTTTGGCTCGTCAGATCCCTCCAAGAACAAAATCCTTTGTCTTTTTAGTTTTAGAAGCTGAAAAGCACAGTTCTCAAAATCTGAATGTCACTTAGGACTAGGGGTGTCCAGCTGTTCTGTTCTGGCCTTTGCTTCACAAAGAAAGCCTGGGAGAGAGGCTGCTCCTTCCTCAGCTCTGCCTGGAACAAAGATGCATAACAGCCACACACAGAGGATGGGGGTATTGCAGAACGGAAAGAATGGGGTCATGGCGGCACCAGTGCGCTGTGGACTTTGCGGCCTCTTCTGGTTCAAGCCAGAGTGCTATAGGCTCCCTCACTTGCAGCTAAACACCATGTTTGCAGAATTCCTACTAGGATAGATTATGTCTTCCATAAGCAATATTGTGAGAATCCAGCTGAAGTTATTGAGGTACAGGTCTCTTAATTCACTAGCACTGTGTGCCGGGTGCTGTTCTGTGTGTTTTACAAATACTAACCGTTAATTCTCATGATGGCCCTGGGGTAGGTGCCATTATTATTCCCAGATCTTGGATGAGGGAGCTATACAGATGAGGCTCTGGGAAATTTAATAACTGAACCAACACAGCCAGCTCATGGGTCTGGATGGTCTGGTGCCACTTTCCTTGATCTTAACTGACCTATGACGTTGCCTTGTTGAGTATGAGATTATTAATGGAGATGAAAGTATGTACAGTTATACTGATATGGTATTCTCTTCTGTTCTGGTTCAGCTTTCTTATTCTGTTTTCTTACACAAACTCTAGTTTCTAAGCAGACTCTCATGGGCTTCTCTGGATCTTGTTTTCTTTGACCCTCTTGGTGTACTCCTAAATTACTCAATTATATTTATTGTATAAATACCACTTATGAGAAATGATCAGAAGCTCCAAAGTCAAGACATAAGAAAAAAAGGGGGTGGTGGTGGAAAGAAATCATTCATATTAGAAAGGGCAGCAAAAACTATAGGGAGACACAATGGAGTCACCAAGGGAGCTTTAAAAAATTATTGCAAATTGAGAAATTATAATTGTATATATTTATGGGATACAAAATGATAATATATGTTAACATGAGAAATTATTCATTCAAGCTAATAAATATATGCATCTCTCACATATTTATTCATGAGGTGAGAACCTTTGAAATTTACTCTGAGATTTTCAAATATACCCCATTTTTTAACCATAGTTAAAAAACATACTGTACAATAGATCTCACATACCTCATTCCTTTTATCCAACTGGATAAAGTACCAGCTTGCCTTGGCTTGAGTTCCATTGGAAGCTGACCTTGACACAAGGTTGAAGGGCAAGTTTCTTTGGGACACGAGAACATGAGATAGGCAAGGGGCTGGAAGGGCTGTGTTAACAAGCGAGTCACCACTGTGGGTGACCAGAGCAGCTTTTCACCAGGGAAACCATAGACTGTGTGCCTTACAGTTTTCCCACCCAAGGGGCTGGGGTATTAGATGGTGCTGCTCCCAGGAGGTGACTGTTCTGGGGTCCCCCGCTTTATTGTGGTCAGAGCAAATCTTGAAGCAAAGAAGCCCAGAAGTTGGTCATTGGAAGTGAGGCAGCGTGCCTGAGGTGGGCAGCTGAGGGCTGACACCAATCCTGGTATGGTGGCCCCAGCAGGCTCCTCTGTCTCTCATGTGATGGCATGGCTCAGAAGGGCAGCTGAACTGGGCTTTAGTTTTTTTGTCAGATTCTGCATCATCAACAGGTGACCAGGGAATCTAGTGCATAAAGCTGTGGTTGAGTATCTGATCAGTTTGTAAGCCTGACCACTCTGAAGTCCTTGGGGGACTGAAAGATAAGTTATTTATTGTCCCAGGCTTCACGTGTGACTATGTCTAAGCCAAAGTTAGTTGAAAAGACAAAATATTGGTCTGAACAAGTGCAGTTGGCACAGTTGACATATTTCTGAAGGCCAGGCTTTTCTTCAGGGTTCCCAGCCCTTGAAATATTGTTTGGGGACCAAAGAGATAGCTGATAAGGATGTCGGCTAGGCAGGAGAGGCAGGCTTTTGGCACATTGATTCCTCGTGCAGTCTGTTTCCCACACAGATTTGTAGTACTGCAAGTGGCTTTTCTGAGGGAAACCTATGAATTCCTCCCAACACTTATCAAGTGCCTTGAAGGAGTCCCTTTGGGTGTGAGCAGATGGAGTCTTTGGAGTGGCAAGATGTTGAAGCTTTGTGCTCTTATACAATACAATTGATAGTACCTGAAAATAGGTTAGGTTTAAGCTCCTGAAGTTATCATAACCATTTCTTGCAGAGTTTAAGCTCATCATTTTCCAAAGACAAAAAGTGTATAATAATCTATCCCAGAATCCTGTGTCCTAGGAACCCTTCCTCCTTGACATCTAGTTAGGTGTGAGCTACTGAGTTAGAAAGATGTAAGTTCATGGGTTATTGTTTGAGTTCCACTGTTACTGGTGTGAAAAGCATAGTGAGCTGACTTGAGTGACATCAACAGTTCAAGCAGCATCCATGATAACAGAAAGAGACAGTAAGCCAGGAGATGGCCCTGGAAAAGGCAGTATGAGCTTCACATTTCCTGGAAAGTCAGCCATGCACCTGAGAGATCATGCTCCTGAACTTGAGAGAAGAACTAAATCAGAGTCATTATGACATTGGAGACTTTCTAAAGGAAATCTTCTATGATAGTCATTTGGGTTGGTAGCTATTAGGCCCTAGAAATCCACACCATCATCATCCACCTGCACCCACAGCTCACTTGTATCACACCACCGTGATTGATGTTTTATGTAATGATCCCAGGTCATTCACATCCAGACATGTGAGTGATGTTTTGTGCTGACTGATCACTTGCGAAAGCAGGGAAATTTTGATTTCATTTCTAAGAGATATTCATTCTGAACATTTGAAATAAAATTAATAATTAAAAGTTACCGGTTTAATAGTTAGCCAAGTGTCAAAAATTAAGCAGCTTTAAGCTAGGTTAGAAAAGTATGCAGCAGCCATGCCCCTGCATCCTTCCTGCCCCAAGCAGGAAGTTATAGCTGGAAAGAAAAAGAAGACAGGAAATAGTCTTGATTTGGAGGGCTTCCTGTATTTTGCTCTATTTTACCAGCAATGGGAAATAGTGGTAAAAGTCCCCCAAAGTCAACTTGAGATGACACAGAACATTTTTAATAGAAAAAAGGCAAAACATTCAGTTTGGTATCTGAAATATTTTCTCTTTTCAGAATGCTTTCCAAAAAACCTGGGTATGATGAGATGGATAACAAATTATAGTTTTAGAAAATATTTCTTCCCAAAAAATCTTGAACCATCTTAATGTTGGAAAAAATTTTTAGTCCTTTGTGATATATAGTTGGATGATTTCGCAATCATTCTGGATACCTTTTCAAGCATATTACTCATTTCAAGTAATAGGCATCAGAAGTTGCTGGTGCCCTTTCAACTTTTAGAGACAGACAGTGCTGGGCAGCCTAGTTCCTGGATGGTGGCTCCCTGAGTTGTTCAATGATTTATAAGACCTTTGGCTTTTGTAACGTGTTTTGTTACTAAATAGTATTTCAGGTTGCGGAAGGTATTTGATTTTCCATGTACACTTACCGTGTTCTTTTACGTTCTTGGCTTGTTTTTAATTCTGCCCCAGTGGAACTTTCTGTGATTCTTTGATGGTAGTTGTGCTGACAGGTTTCCCTCACGTGACCAGGAAGCTCAAATTGTCCTGGAGTGTCAGTTGCTGATGGAGCCTATTGAGGAAGGGTTGGAGGCTGGCCGGGTCTGAGAGCCATGGGCACCACAGTGCAGAACTCTCTAGATCTTCCAGTATGGCAGAAACTGCTGGCTCAGGAACAAGCCTGGTCTGACAGAGGCAGCCTGGTTGGTGATTTGCATTAACCAGCTTCCCTGGGTTCGGTGAGCAGGCGTGGACCAGGGAGTGTCTGAGGGCAGGTGGTCCCTGGCTCCTGCTTCTCTTCCCTGAGTCTTGTGCTATCTTGACACTACTCCACCCTGGCCTGGCATCCTCGGCTGCTGCTGCACTGCAGGTTTTGTGGAAAGCTAGCCGTGGCCAGCCTGTGGGGACAAGTCTACCTTAGCTGTTGCCAGCTGTCTTGTTGGCCTGCTCTCTCTTCGGGATGCAGCTCCCCTAATGAAGGGGAGCTTTTGTTTCCTTGGGGCTGTATGTGTGGGGGGACAATTCCTGGAATCCCCGTTTCTGCCCTGCTTCCTTCTATTTACCAGGGTTGCTTTGGAGCCAGACCACCTGTGGCCTGCACAGGTCGACCGCTTCTTGCTGATTTGATTTCTCTCTTGCATAGCCCTTCAGTGTGATATTCGTCCTGGTGAGCCAGAGGAATAAAGAGGAAGTTTTTTGGTGAGAACTAGTATAATTACACCATATACCATTAAGCTAAGTGTTTCTTTGTTGGATCTGACCAGGCAAAATTGAAAAAGGAGTTTTAATGTTAAAGCCAGAATCCTTAAGTCCTTCTGTTAGACTCACATATAGGAAAAGTCAGGGTTTTATTGTCATCTTACCATTCTTGGATTTTGTGGTATGTTCATTTCTGAAATCTAGTCTTGCATCTTTTTCCTATTTTATGTATGTTGTGGACCTTCCTGAGTATTTCTTTACGAGAGAATCTCTTGTTCTTGGTCTTTTTATTCCTAATGGTTGAATGTATAGCAGGGATTGGTTCACTTTTGCTGTAAAGGCCAAAGTGTTCATTGGTTTGAGCTGCTATGACCAAGTACCATGAACTGCATGGTTTATAAACAACAGAAGGTTATTTACCCTCTGTCCTGGAGGCTGAGAAGTCAGAGATCAGGCACAGTAGATTTGGTGTCTGGCAGGGGCCTCCTGTTCTCATAGAAAGCTTATCCTCCATGCTGGAAGGGACAGACAATCTCCTGTGGGTCCTCCTTCCTAAGGACACTAATTCTATTCATAAGGGATCTGCACTCATCACCCAGTCACCTCCCAGAAGGCCCTGCTTCCTAACATCATCACCGTGGGTTGGGATTTCAACATACCAATTTCAGGGAGAGACAAACATCAGCCCACAGCAGCCAGATAGCAGATGCCATAGGCTCTGTGGATGGTAAGGTCTTTGTGACAGACACTGGGCTCTGCCTTGCAGTGGGAAGTGGCCCTAACAGTCTACAAATGAATGTGAATGGAAAAAAAAAACCTCTTGTTTACAGAAATATGCTGCCACATGTCCCACAGTAATGAATGATGGAAAAGCCAAACAAAACATCAGGAGTTAGTGTGACTTATCTTTTAGAGGTGCTTTTTCATTTTCCCTGTGTTAGGTTATGTCAGCTCAGAATGACTGAGTTTATTTCCTTGTTGCTTTTGCAAGAGAGGTGAATGGTCCTGGAACACTGACGAACTCTCACGAGTGGCTTCTCATGTTACCACTTTTTGCTCCTTCTGATTTTCTGTTGTCATTGTTTTATTGGAAAAGAGCCACTGTTTTTGAATAGCCTCCAAATTATCTCAAGATCTTTTTAGGGTGCTTTTTAAACCCAATATATGTTCATATTTTAACAAATGAAGTTATAAGTAAATAAATGAGCATTGAAAACTTTCCTTTTCTAATGGATTGGGACTTGAGTTTGGTGTAGATTGTGACAGCCATAGAGTTATTTCTATATTCTGCCTTTGTAAAAAAGGCAGAAACTTTATATTTCTTTTCCAAGAAAGTGAACTCTGAGGTGGGTGGACTTTTCTGCAAAGTTCTTCAGAGGCCCTTCCGATTCTGTGTAACTCTGAGACATGTGTACAGATGTAGATGTATGTGCTTCGTGGGGGAGGGGAGTGGAGACACCACACCCAAGAGCAAGCTTGCGCCCAAAGGACGAACGTGGATGGACTTGAGAAGCTTTTCAAGTTCATCTAACCATTCTCACAATGAGATTTTCTTTCTTTTTCAAACTTTAAGTCTTACTCTGTCTTTTCCATTGGTATATTATTGTGTATTTCTGTTTTCTTTGTATTTATTTGTGTATTTGTCTTGTTTTGCAAACTGAGAAGTATTCTGTACTCTAAACCTCAAAGAGATGGAAGGAGGGCAGAGCAGGCTGCATTATTGCAGGATTACATCTGCAGGGCCAAGAAGCCCATAACCTGGCCCTGTGTGATCCGTCCCCTCCCTTTCTCTGTGTACATGAAGCACACCAGTGTGCCCTTGGCTTAAGCCTTCACTCAGGCACTATGTACTGGTCAGCTTTTTGATGCTGTGACTGAGATACCTGACAGGAACACATAGAGGAGGGGGAGCTTTTTTTTGCCTCAGGGTTTCAGAGGCTCAATTTATGGTCCGTGGGCTTCCATGCCATGGATCTGAGTGAGGCAGAGCACCTTGCTGGAATGCCATGCCGGAAAAGAGCTGCTAGGCTCGTGGCAGCCAGGAAGAAGAGCCAGCGAGGGGCCAGGGACAAAATACAGACCCCTAAAGCACGTCCCCAGTGACCTACTTCCTCTATCTGTGCCCTACCTGCGTATAGTTACAGTGCTCCATTCAAGCTGTTGATCCACCCACTGATTAAGTTACAGCTCTCACAATCCAGTCATTTCACCTTTGAACATTGCTACATTCCATATCTTTTTTTTTTTAAATATTTTTTTTAGTTGTAGATGGACACAAGACCTTCACTTTATTTTTATATGATGCTGAGGATCAAACCCAGTGCCTCACACATGCTGGGCAAGCACTCTACCACTGAGCCACAACCCCAGCCCTACATTCCATATCGTGTTTCTGGTACATCAGCTTTACCAGGGATGCTTTGTATCCAAACTGTAACACCATTCCAGCCTTCCTTCCTTCCTTTCTTTTTTTTGGGGGGGGAGGGGTGGTGGTACTGGGGATGGAACTCTGAACTCAGGGGCACTTGACCACTGAGCCACATCCCCGGTCCTATTTTGAGTTTTATTTAGAGACAGGGTCTCACTAAGTTGCTTAGTGCCTCACTTTTACTAAGGCTGGCTTTGAACCCACGATCCTCCTGCCTCAACCTCCTGAGCCGCTGGGATTACAGGTGTGTGCCACCATGGCTAGCCCACCCTTCCTTTCTCGCTTGGCCTGGAGCCCTCTGTGGCTTTCCTTCATACACCCGCCAGTGGAATTACCAGCCTTCTCACTGAACTCTGTTTTAGGGTTTTGCCTTTTCCTTCCTCCACTGATTTTATCATTTTTGGATATCAGTCCCTTCTTGCAAATGCCACCTGTCACCTACTGCCATGTCCCGTGGCAAACACATTGAGCACAGAGTAGTCGAAGAGAGTGAGTACAGTTCATCAGATATGAAGGGAGGAATGTCCCTGTGGGCTGACCAGTCCCATTTCCCCTCTGTTTTATCTTTAGGTATTCTTGAAGTTCTACACTGTGTGTTAGTGGAAAGTCCAGAAGCACTAAATATCATTAAAGAAGGACATATTAAATCCATTATCTCACTTTTAGATAAGCACGGGAGAAATCACAAAGTAAGTAAGCCATTTTATTTCTGTGAATGAATTCTGGAATCATTGAAAGTGTGGCAACCGTGTTCTGTATATTTTACAAAGTTAGAAGAAAGCATTTGAATGTCTCCATCACACACAAAAAAATAAATATTTGAGGGGATAGATATGTTCGCCCTGATTTCAGCATTACACAACATATACATGAAAGTACTATGTGAATATGTAAAATTTTAATGTTTGTGAGTGCTAGTTAAATTAAAAAACAAAATAAGTGTTCAAATAGCTTTTCAAAGATGTGTTGAATTTCTCACGAGTGCTTCTCATCTCTTAGTGGTGGGTGGGTAATACTGATCACTGTCTCTGCATGGTTGTCAGTAGGGGCATGAACAGCTCTCCATCTGTGGGAAGAGAGGTTGGAAACCAGTGGGATGGCCGCCGTGAGCCTGAACTGCGCGTCAGAGGTGGCTGGGGTGGGTTAGCTTCCTGGGAGGCGGTGCCGACACCCAGTTCTGAAGCCAGCTGGACTCAGCTGGAAGGGGCTTTTCTTTCAGGTCCTGGATGTCTTGTGTTCACTCTGTGTTTGCCATGGAGTCGCCGTCCGGTCTAACCAACATCTCATCTGTGACAATCTCCTGCCAGGACGCGATCTTTTACTACAGACTCGTCTTGTGAACCACGTTAGCAGGTAAATTTGGACGGGCCATGTCACAGATAGGGAACATGGAGAAAAAGCTCTCAGTCCAGCTCTGTAGCCAGCAATAGATGCTCTCTTTGTTTTATTAGGATTTTCTTGTCTTTGCCCAGTGAATGATGTAGATATTGTTTCCTACCAAGCAGATGGGATAATGATATAGATGGACAGAACAAAATATGGATTTATCATAAACACGTGTATAAGAGCTTCTGTTTGTGTTCACATGTAAATGGATTGTCACTGATACCTTCTGGAGCAGGCTGACAACTAAACAGGGCTGTAGTTGTGTGTAATTGTCCTTCAATATCTCAAAGTGGTATAATGTGGGATATGTAGGATAAAAGGGAGACTGCAGTACAATACATTGCACAAATACCCATGAAATGGCATTTCAGTCAGATCTGCCTTTGAAGGAATTCAGTGTTTGTTGGGCGTGACATGCCAGCTTCCAGGCCACGTGCTCTATGCTGTCAGTCTTCAGTGTGATCCCGGACATTGCTGTTACCTCCAGTTGAGGGGGAAGAGCGCAGAACTGGAGGTGAGACTCAAGTCTAGGTCCAGATCCAGCTCCAGTCTGCATGCCTGTCACCAGCACCTTTCCTGTCCCTTGAAATAAACAAACAAAATCAACAGTGCAGTTCACAGTCAACAAAATGCTCTGCGTAGTGACAGTGATTCTGGCCACTAGTGGCTGCCTGGGAGAGATGTGCTACTTCACCTTGTTTTAAACAAAGGTGTTGAGTGAGTTGTGTGTCCTGCATTGTGTTGTTTGGACAGGGTTGGTTTAAGGCTTCCTTATGTAACAGGCCTATCCTAATGGGTGGTATTTTCTGAGGCCCCCATGGATGGGGAAACTGCAGAGTGTAGGTCCCCTGGTAAAGAGGAATTAAATACAACTTGCTAAAATTCTTCAGTTCACAGCAGGGCGTGGAGGCAACAGCCCCTACTTGTCTCATGGGTTCTTTCACAAAGGATGGGACCTGCTTCAGCCTCACACCCGTGTGACATGAAGCTCAGCTTGGGAACTATCTGCACGTCCTGAGTTAATAACAACCCCATCAGTTCCAGAGGCCTGCGGCCCCGAGTGTCTCACTTTGAGGCTTACATTTGAATAATGCTACAAAATACCATGTAGAGCAAATAAGACAAACTCCTAGACCCTCGAGAGACATTGACATAGGCCAAAAAGCAAGCACCCTTCCATGAAGGTGAGCTGGGAGGCTGGCTGTCACTGGAGCTGCCTTGGGGTTGTTCTGACCTCTCTGTAGCATTGAAGGAGACGCATTAGGGTGGCCCCTAGAGAAGCTGCACTGGAGGTTCAGAACAGTGGGGTGCACAGGACGCAGGGAAAGGCCTGGCCTTGGCTCACACGCTCTTCCCTCTCTTTAAAGCATGAGGCCCAACATCTTCCTGGGCGTCAGTGAAGGGTCCGCTCAGTATAAGAAGTGGTACTATGAGCTCATGGTGGACCATACCGAGCCCTTTGTGACGGCGGAAGCGACTCACCTGCGAGTGGGCTGGGCTTCCACTGAGGGCTACTCTCCCTACCCAGGAGGGGGTGAAGAGTGGGGCGGCAATGGTGTTGGTGACGACCTCTTCTCCTACGGGTTTGATGGCCTCCACCTCTGGTCAGGTGAGCACCTCTCGATTCTTTCTCGATGGACAACTTAGGATCCTGCTGTGCCCGTCTCAAAGCTATTGATGCTGCTTCTGTCAGGAACGTGTATTATTCAGAAACTTTACATCAAGAGGGTCAAAAAGAGAGTTGAGTGAAAAGCAGAATTTCACTAGAGGAAAAGCAAATAATTACAATACGGTGCCTTGCAAAAGGGCTGTTTCACTTACGAACAGTGCATTTTAGAAGCAGCATTCCAGCATATGAGTGAACTGCACAGACTTGAGTTTCCAGCCTTCGCTGCTGTGTGCTGAGTTTAGCTTCCAATATATAAAGCACAAAACACAAATCTTCAAAAGTAATCGGAAGAAATAGATGAGTTCAGCCTCCTACAAGATAACGTAGAGGAAGGAATCAGAAATCTGCATGGTGCTGTGTGAGGAGTCTGTCCAGGACGAAATGACACTTCTTTCCGGAGGGCAGAAAGGGTTGAAGATAAATGTCTAATTCATTTCACCAGATCCCAGTTCTGTTGGTTAAGTATATATTGAAGATGAGTACTACACATTATGAAATAAGAGTCCTTTCTCTGAATCATTATGAGGCATAGTTTGGTTGATTTAAAAACCTGGCTCTTGGTTACGTAGATGCTCTAGATGCTGGCGTTCATCTGGGTTCTGTGGGCACATGCTTGTGTTCACAGAGCTGCATTTAGAACAGAGTCCTTCTGGGACCCTGGCATAGTTTTCAAAGTGTTTAGTGTGTAGAAGATACAGAAAGTTAAGTTATAAAAAGCCGAACTTTGCCTTGTGGATGCCAGTGTTATTTAGTCACGCTGTGTAGGTCTAACAGCTTATGAAAAGAAATCCAAAGATTAAAGTCAGCTAAATCTGCATTCATGGTGGTGAGTTTGGAAGGTGACAGGACCGTGTGGTTGTATCAAACAGTGAAAGCTATTGACTTTCTTCTTTATTCAATGCTGGTGTCTCAGTTAACCAGAAGAGATGAATCTTGGAGAGCTCATCTATCTGGGCTTGTGGCTGGGTCCTCACAGAGGCAGGCATTGCCTGTACCCAGGTGCCCTGTGCTAGTAAGAGGACAGGCCAGTGCCTTGTTCCCATGGTAAAATGTCCTGTAGATCACTCAAAAGCAAAGAGCAGTAACTTCAAAGGCCTGTCCAAGCTAAAATAGGGGTAATGTCTGTTTTTAAGTACATTGCAACTATGTCCTTCAAATCTCCCCTTCTCTCTAGTTCCAGTATCACTCTGCAGAAAGTAGGCACTTGAGCAGGTGACTGCTGTTCTCTTGTTAGGCGGAGATTAGGGGGAAATAACTGTTCTGATGAGACAACACCAAGTAGCTTCCAGTTGCTTTAGCCTCATGGCACATTTTACCATTTTTGGTTTTGCATTCTGTTCAAAGCCTTGCCTTTCAAAACATTGAAAGGATCTAGTGCTTAGGGAACTGAGTTGGGAGCATTGTGTCTTTTATTACAGAGTATCCATTAAGTAGAACGATAAGAACAAAATGCATTTCAGGACAGGACATGCACAGGAAGAATGGGAGGTTGTGGGATTCTGGGAGAAAATTATCTTGAAACTTTTTTAGGAAGAGAAAATATTTGTCCATTTTTTTAAAAAAAGGCAAGAAACTGCGTTTTGCCCATTGTTGAAGGACACATTCTCTCCCACGCTTTGCCAGCTTCAGATTCTGAGTCCTCAGAGCCACGTCTGGAGTCTGACTAAGTTACCCAGGGCTGATTCACAGTAGTTCAGATCACCTTCTTGGGGTTTATGCTCCTGTTTCTTTATTTGCAGTGGTGGAGATAGAGTCTAGATTGTCAAATATTAGTGACTTTGAGGAGAGAAGACATTTTGTAAGTGCACATTTTGTAACTGGAGAGTGGAGATGTTCCTTGGTACCAGGATTTGGCCCGAAAGCAATAGTTTTGAGCTGTGTCTCCATTTATTCTCATTTAAATGTTGTGCAACATTGCTCTTTGGCCATTCCAGATGTTTGAGAGAGCAAAGATGTGAGAAATCTTGGTGCTTGTAAGGAGTTTCAGTGCAGAGGAAGCACGGAGTGTGTAGTGCGGCCATTCAGGAGCTGGTTTCCTGCCGGCGCCCTCATCTCCCTTCCTGGCCAGTGCAGAGATCGGGCGTGTGGTCCTCGGGGATCCAGTAAGGGGTTGATGTAGATGCAACTGGAGATGCTGCCAAGCAGCTCAGCCCTGAGTGCTGTTCAGACTGTAGACTTGGGTGGCTCACTGGGGTCAGTGTCTGACCAACACATGGCAGAACAGTTCACCAGGATGACTGTTAGATCGCTGTTGGCATTAGTAGAATAATATCCCTTAAACTGAGCAATATATTTGGATTATAGTACAACCTGTTTTTGACTATAATAAGAATAGCTAAAATAACATTTTTATTAACTGCAGCTCTTGATACAAACATAGGAATAGGTCTTTTTTCATGAGCTGCATTGCTAATACATAAATTTTCAAAGCTGCCTTTATTATATTCAGGGAATTTTGAGAGAGCCACTTTATAGTGATTTTGTTGCTTGAAGATATGAATATTGGTGAAATAAAAAGTGTCTATGTTTTAAAAAGTAGCTACTATGACTGGCATTGAAAAGTGTTCTTGGTAAAAATCTTAGCCTGCCAGAGATAAAAACAGGTGTCATAAAAACACAAAGCATGTATCATGGGTCTGTTTTAGTTTTTACTCAAATAGAGGGCTATGTTTGTGTTGGCCAGTGTGTGGATTTGGGAGACTCTATTCCTTTCTTCCAGTGTGCTATGAGAAAACAGATGCACTTGGGACTAATTACAAAGGAGTTCTGATATAGTCAGAATAGCCTTAGAGCATCAGGTGGCCAGGGTGAAAAGGGGCATTTATCAAATACTATTTTCCTGCCTCTAATTGTGTCCTGTACTCAAGATAACAACCAAGATCTCATGCGAAATAAATTGGAAAATAAACCAAGTGGCATAAAATCTTCTCACTCTATACAATAGGCTGCAAGAAATAATGATCGCATTTTCTGCTTTCACTATCCTTATGTAACTTTATTTTGAATTTATAAAAACAAAGGGGAAAAAGAACCTGACAAGAAGTGTCTGGTGTGCCTGAGACTGATACTTTAAACCATTAATTGAATCATGGCCATTCTAGGAGGTGTTGGCATTTGGAGTTCTGTTTGTCAGAAATCGAGGCTCAGGGTGGTGAGGTGATTTGCTGAAGGCAGCGCCAGCTAAGTGCCATGGTAGCTACTCCAAGTCAGATCTTTTGCTGCAGAATGTCCCCTAACGTCATTATGGTATTTGCTATAAGATAATTTCTGCAGCAAAGATCTTCCAGCTTTGCACACATTTCTGTATATCGGCTGGTCCATTGTCCAATAAGGCAGGCAGGGTCCTGAAAAAACAGAACATTTTTTTTCTTTACCGAGAGTTAGCACATCACAGTAGAGTTCGTCCACTCTAGCAGTGTGTTGCGTTGTTGCTACCTGGGTGCTATGAGATAAACATGTGTTACCTTCCTTAATGTTTCTCCCACTAGGTTGTATTGCTCGCACTGTAAGCTCACCAAACCAGCACCTGTTGAGAACTGATGATGTCATCAGTTGCTGTTTAGATCTAAGTGCCCCCAGCATCTCATTCCGAATTAACGGACAGCCTGTTCAAGGAATGTTTGAGAATTTCAACATTGATGGCCTCTTCTTCCCAGTTGTTAGTTTCTCTGCAGGAATAAAGTTAGTATGCTTCTGTTTTTTGGTCTGTTTCCCTTCTCACTTCTCACACTTCCACAGAAGCCCCTGTCCTGCTGCCCACCCTGCTTCTCTAACCTTTGTTCCTCTCTCCTGGCGCCTGTCCGCAGGGCGTTTGGCCTGTTACTTGAAGGCAGAGGTAAGGTTTGCCCAGGAGGGAATCTTGGGAGGCTGGGTGCTTTGCCCTCTTATTTCCCCATTTAGCTCTGGGTAGCAGCGCTCCCTCCAGCTGACGTCCTGAAATAGTTCAGCTCCATTTCTTAGGATCATTGTACCATTAAATAAGAAGAAATGAATAATATCACGGAAACCACCACGTTTTTATGTTCATTTTCACTCTTTCCTTTTTTCCCACCTGGTCTCCCATCCTATCCCAACCCCTTCGTTCTAGAGGAATTCAGTGCCCTTTTTGTTGAGGTCACGGGGCTCCCCCACCTCTTTCACTGGTAAATTCTCTGCCTATGATCAACTGTGTCAGGGTGACTTCCTCCAACTGCTTCCTCATATTTGCTGTTACCAGACAGAAACAAACTAAAACTGTAGTTCCCTGTGTTCAACAGAGAAAACCTGAGTGCCTGAGGATGAACATCATCTTAAATTAGATGATCATGATCAAGATCAGCACGATGATCTTGAGTGGTCTCACCAGGCTCCACGCTGTTGTCCACCTGGATCTGTGTGTTCCTCCCTCATTCCTGCTGACCATTGTACATTTTGGTTATTCTTTTTGTTATAATGCTTCTCCCAGGGATAATTCCTAAGTTTTGAAAGTACCATATTGAAGAACAGAGTAATCCAAGTACCAATGACATTTTCTGGTATATTTAATCAAATCATATTTGTTTCTATAGGCTTTCAAATTATTTTAAAGCTTTTGTTTTTCTTTACTTTTTGCTCTCTGCTTTTTCTTTTTCTTTCTTTCTTTTATTCCTTTTCTTTTCTTTCTTTCTTTCCTGGAACTGAAACATAAGTTAGAAAAGGAATGACAAGGGAAATGAAAAATTTGTGTTCATTTTTGTAAGCCAAGAGCCCCAAGAAATGGATACATTGATCCACTTCGAAAGACATTGTCCAGTGGATTTAATTAAATGAAAATGATGTATAAAAATTTTAGGAAGTTTAGTTATTGCTGGTGAAATCAGAAAACAATAAGAAATAAAATTTACCTGCTTTCTTCAGAAAACGGAGTTGATACCTGAGTATCAACTTTAAGGAATTTCATTAGTAAATTGGGTGCTGGAACGAGACTCACTTCTAGTCCAGCCCTGTATTAAGCCTACAGATACTCAGATCATATATTCTTTTTGTCTTTTGATTCCTTGGGCACCTTGGGACATTGAGGGGCCAGTTGGTATGGACTTGCACTTGATTTACGGAGAAGTAGGATGTGTGTGCTTCTAGTTATTTCTCCAGTGACTGCTAAGTCTCCACTGACCCACAGATGCCCACTAACTAGGTTTTGTCTTTGGAACAATGCCCTCATGTTTTGCCTTTTATTGTTAGAGGGTTTCGATGCTAAAGTCATGCCATGATGATGGTACTTAGGGACTAATGCAGCTTCTGATAAAGTTAATTTTCCCCTAATATTCTTTCCTATTAGTTTTGCTGATTAGAACACTTTCACATTCACTAAGGATGTAGTTGACTCTGATATACGTCCTTCTTAGGGTTCGCTTTTTGCTTGGGGGGCGACATGGAGAATTCAAGTTCCTTCCTCCGCCTGGGTACGCTCCTTGTTATGAAGCTGTTCTGCCCAAAGAAAAGCTGAAGGTGGAGCACAGCAGGGAGTACAAGCAAGAGAGGACGTACACGCGAGACCTGCTGGGCCCCACGGTGTCCCTGACGCAAGCCGCCTTCACACCGATCCCCGTGGACACCACCCAGGTACGGTAGTCAGCCCCACAGACAGCGGTTGCACCGTGGTTGTGGACACGCGGTGGCTCTGTAGCCTGCACTGCAGCCCTCAGGAATGCATTTTCAGTGACATAGCCAACGCGTCTGCTTGCAGCAAGTCCCATCAAATAACAGTCCCCTTCACCGCTGCCCCAGCCATCTTCTGTGCTATTTCTTTTCTGAAAAAATGAGTTGCCCCACTCTGCCACATTTATTTCATAAAGCACAAATGTGTCACGACCTCAAGTTTTAAAAGCACTGTTCTAGATTGTCTTTAAGGGGTTGTTAAAATAGTCAATATAATTTAGTTTATGAAATGCGTATTACATTCGAAAAAATAGGCAATGAAAACAGTAGGTGGAGCTTAGGTGCACAATTGTGCAAGTGATATCAAGGTATAATAGTGTCACAATGACATGATTTTGGGTAGCCTACTGCACTTGAAGTAATACCACATGGTGTGGTGCATACTGAGTTTGGAGTATACTTTTGTGCATTGAACAGACATGGAGATTTTTATTTCTTCTACCCAGATGCTCTTATTATGTTGAAATGATTAGCCGACCTTACCTTGGGGGGAGAGATGGAGATCTTGGGCACCAGGGTTAAGATGCCTGGGATCAAATGCCTTCTCTAGGACCTGGGGAAGGTAGAGGCCTGGCTGACTGGGATTCTGAGACCGTTTGACATAATGAACAGATGGCACCTCCTCACAGATGGACACCAGGGATGTCAGCCACCATCCATGCCTTCCTTTCTTGTAGACATACCGTGTCCTGAGGTGGACCGTGAATTAAGAATGGCTTCACATTGCTGGGAGTAATCTTGGTGAGGTTGGCTCAATAGTCAAGTTGACTAGTTTTTGAAGATCAAGGGCATTGTTTCTGACATCTGAAACTGAATTAATACAAGGACTCAGAAACATCATTTTCTTATCAACCAGTTGTTTGGCTCTCTGGGTCATGTTTTTGGTTCACCGTGCAGGTTTTTGATACTGCGCAGGTAAAGCCAGTGTTGAAGCATTGTTCATGGCTAGGGCTCGGCTCGTGTTACCCCTGCGGAAAGGTGGCAGGATGTGTTTAGTGTTACCTAAGTTTATCAGGAAACGCTCTTGGGGAGATGGAGGTGGGCAGTGGGGTTGAGCCTTAGTATTGTGGGGAGGACCCCTGGGACCTTGATACCCGCAGCCAGTGCAGGGAAGGGTGCAGAGGTCACTGCTCCCTGTGGAAAGGGTGCCTCCCTGAGTGGGCCGTGCAGGTGTTTGCACTACTGAGGAGCTGGTGTGAGACCACACAGGAAGGCTTGCTTTATCAAGATGAGAAAAACCCAGCTCCCCACCTTGAACAATTTTGTGCTCTTTATCAAGAGGTCATTAAATTTCTTCTTTTTAATGAGGACAGGTAAATGTTTTTTTCTTGAAAATTTTGTTTGGAAACCACTAAAAGAACAGAGTACGGGTCAGGAGAAACACAAGTTACTACAATCAGACAGCTACAGGCTCAAAGAGCCCATGGAATATAACTCAGGCACTGGCTTCCTATGCCCCTGGCCTGGGGACCCCAGCCAGGTTGGTGTAAGAGCATGGGAGTGATTGCTCTTTTTAAATAACGCACCCCTTGGTAGGTGTCCCATGTCCATTAACATCCTTCAGTTGTTCCCATTAACAGTCCATTTACTTTGTTTATTAATTCTCCCAGAAACCTAAGTAGTCACCCAAAAGTAAATTTAAAAAAGGATCACCAAGTGTGCCTGAAGAGGGCTGTGGGATGGTGCTTCAGGGTGAGTTGTGTTGTGTCTTAGCGGCTCATGAGGCAGGGTTGGGACCTGCTCCTTGGGTTTCTCATGTGTGTGTTTTTATCTTTTTAAAATTTTAGATCGTGTTGCCGCCTCACCTGGAGAGGATAAGAGAGAAGCTGGCAGAGAATATCCATGAACTGTGGGTTATGAATAAAATTGAACTTGGCTGGCAGTATGGTCCGGTACATAATTTTGAAATTTATTTTTAGATTCTGCTAATCCATCTTTCTGAATATAAGACCTTTTTTCCCTGTCCTGCTATGGGGTGACACAGATCAATTGGATTGATTCTTTTTTCTGCATATTAGCTTTTGTGCAAGTTTTATTTTTATTTTCTAGAGGGACTGACATTATTTGCAGGCTCACTGAAGCATGGTTTAGTTTCCTAAGTCATGGAAAGTTATCTGTCTTTGAGCTCCAAGTTATATTTTCAAATCAAGATTAACAAACAATGGGCAGAGATGTGTAAGCCACTTAAAAAATATCTCAAACCTGAAGTGAAAAGTTCACTTCCTTTCCTCTGTCTGATCTTCCTCTCCTCTTACTTCTAGCTGTACACTATAGTCTGAGATCTGTGAGCAGAACTTTACAGTTGGTTTCACAGTCAGAGGATAGGTCAAGAAGTAATGATTAAATGTTTCCAAATGCTTATTTTCTAAAGATCTAGTTTAGAATTTTTCAGTAAATTGAAAGACCTGTTTTTAGTAGGACTTGTTAATACTTTCGTTTTTATAACATTGTTATTCCAAATATCCCAAAGGCTGTAGTACTTTGTCATACTTGATTAAACGTAGAAATTATTCCTCCATGTAATCATTTGTGGCTTCAAGCTCTGAATGAAGAGCATTAATTGTTAGCATGAGTTGTACCACGAGGTGCTCCACACCCTCGGTAGTGTCCCTCTGTGGGTGGCTTTGCATTCTCACAGACTATCAGGTTGAATTGTCATTATAGTGGGCTGGGGTACGTGTTATTATTTGTTTATCTGATGACATAGTTGAGGCTCCTCACATAGTTGTTAAATGCCTTTGAAGAAGTCCTAGAGCTAGTGGGTAGCAGCTCTAGCATTGGAACACAGGTTTTCTAACTTCCAGTGGAGAGCTGGTTTTCCCTACAAAAATTGCCAAAGCATGTCCAGAATTGAGATCCTTACGTTAACTAAACAGCGGTTAGATGCTCACTACATCAGCAAATGCTGATGCAATATCTAGTTTGATGTTGCATGCCTTGACTCTTAAAAATGGAGGAAGTGGATAAATGGTAAAAAAAAAGAGCCACCATTTACAATCAGTAGGAGACAGAGATTATAAATGTGTACATAGTTGGTTGCCAGAGGAATTAGACAAAATTCAACAAATGTTTGAAGATGAAGGAAAGATGATTATAGGCTAGGAAGATTGTAAAGAGCTCATGCAGAAAAATAAAAGAGCAACCCCACACCCCTGTGGTAAGAGCAGCCTTCTTCTGGGCAGTGCTCAGTGAAGACGCTGTCCACTGCAAGCTCATAAATTACCTCCATAGTTACACTCTGCAGGGAAGTGTTTGTTATGTGTCTTCTTTAAAAATAGAGGGAAAGTTCTCATTACTGTTACTCTGGTTAAATTCAATTCCATTCAATATCATGCAGACTCTTCCTGTTATACACAAAGTGCTCTGAGTTTCCACAGTCTGAAATGGAACAGTGGCTCAGACCCACACCCACATACACGCACACCCACTGCCTTAAGTGACCCTTGCTTGGTCCAAGGTGCTTTGAAGCAACGTGAGTCTCATGTGGCTGCAGGGAAGAGATTGAGCCCTGGGTCCCTGCAGTCCTGCTGCTGCCTGCCCCTTTCCTGGGCTGTGTCCATAAATACTTCCTGCTGGTTTCTCAGGACCTGTTCTGGGCGAGCACTGCTCCAGGCTCCATGTCATCTGTTTGGGAGAGTCTGGAAGTGATAGGTGAGGAGATTTCTTCGACCATGTGACTCATGCCCAGCTTATTTACAAGACCTTCCCTGAAACTCCTTCCAGTTAAGTGGAGGCCTGGCTCTAGGGCTTGCTCATATTCTAGAGTAAGGTATTGGCCTGTGTCTAGGCTAGTTCACAAGTTTGTTAACATTGTAAATAAGGTTCCAGGGAATTCCTGTGTGTGTGTGTGTGTGTGTGTGTGTGTGTGTGTGTGTGTGTGTGTAGAAACCGATGCTTAGCTGTCTAGTGTGTTGAATTGTTACTTTTCTGCATACATTTAATAGTTGATCTGAGATATGTTTCCCAGGAGCATCATGTAAGGGGCTCTGTTTTATGGAACAACAGCAGGCAGATCCACTCTGTCATCTATCTGTCCCTTTAACGTTTATTGCTGGCCTTCTACTGGCCTGGTTGTGCTTGGTACTGGGGACCCACATTTGGAAAGACCTTGGCTGTAAAGCACTATGTTTACCTTTTAGGAGCTTCCTGATCAGCTCAGTGAAGACACACAAGTAGTCACAGAGAGAAAAGAAGACACAGGCCTTTTCCAAGAAATTGGGAGGCTTCCAGGAGAGAGAAGTTAGCCCCGAGGCCAGTACTGGCTGGCAGCAGCCAGAGCAGGGCCAGATTCTGGCAGAGGAACCGGTGTGTGTAGTGAGGAGAGGAAGGGACCAGGCATTGCACTGGCTGTTCAGTAGCGCAGCACAGAGGACAGTGCTGTGTACAGAGCAGTGGGAAGTCTGGCCACGCAGGCAGGGGCATGTCACAGAGGGCTTTGGGCAGCATGCTTTTATTATGAAAGGGCCAAGAACTTGAAGAATGCTGAGGAGGGAGGTGACATTCTCAGGTCCCCGCACTGGGGGTATTGTACTGTCCCATGAAAGAGCAGGAGCCCCAGGGGATGGGCAGTGAGTGTACCCACTCTGCCTGGCCTGGGGACGGAGGACATGATTGCAGGCGGTGGTCCAGAATTCAAGAATGCCACATGAAAGAGCAGATTCCTCTTTTGTTCCGGGCACCTCAGAGGATTGTGGCGTTGGCTGTTCTCTGAGGCACAAATGGAGGTGGAGTTCCATGTGGGGATTCTCTCAGGACTGACACATGTTCACTTTTTATTTAATGTTTGGAATTTAGGGTTAGATGTTTATAGAGCTAAATTTTAAAACTCAGTTTTGCGTATAAGTCATTTGTAATAAAATCATTAGTAATGATTGCAAGAAAGAAAAGAATGAAGATGTTATTTCTAACTTGGTGATTCATGAAGACTTTAAACAAAAGTCCTCCCTTGTGTTTGCATACTTTTCCTGTGGCATTTAGAGAACCTGATAATTACCCCATGGAAGAATGTGTTCCCTGGCAGCAAATGGCTGCCATGTAGTGCCACGGTGGCACTAGTGTTGTAATTAGGTCTCTGAGGAGATAAGAAAACCTAATTACCAGCTCAAGGATAGGGAGCATCTTCCTCATTCCTAAAATCTTTAGTCTAATGCTATTGCTGATATAATGTCCAAGTTGGTTTTCTGTTATCTTTGGTTTCCACATCTAAGGATTCAACCAGCTGCAGAGCAAAAATATTCAAGAAAAGAGATTTCATCTGCATTGAACATATGTGGACTCCTTTTTCTTGTCATTATTTCTAAACAATACAGTGTAATGGCTATTTACCTATTATCTACTTTACATCAGATAATATGAGTAATTTAGAGACCACTTAATGTATCCAGGTGGGTGCCCTCAGGTTATTATGCAAACACTGCCGTTGTAAAGAAGGGACTGGAGCGTCTGTGGGTTAGGTGTCTGGAATGGACTCCCTGTGTATTCCGAGAGACAGCTATGTACACTTTCAAGGATTACTGTGAGAAACGCCTTTGTTAGGCTAACCAGTTTTGTTAAGGTGGTAGAGTGATTTGTGAGAGTGGAGGTAACTTACAAGGGACGAAATGAATAGCCAGGACTGATTCAGTAAGTTCTGGATTACTTATTCATGTTGCTTATTGATGTCTATAATCAGGTTAGTGCTAAACAGAAAAATCACTGTAAATTTAAACTAAGTCCTTACCACATCTTCTTACACAGGATTTGTTTCAATTTATAAAACATATCTAGTGCCACGCATCAGGCACATTCTGTGTTTGGACAACATCAAAGAACAAAAGACCCAAATCCTTGCTCCTTTGTTCTTCTCTTCCAAGTTCAGGGAGACAGGAAATAAACCAATGAATAGATAAGGATCTGGTCTGTTAAGCATTTGGGACAAATGAAAAAGAGTAAAGTGGGTGGGCACACTGCCCTGTGGGGAAGGTGGGTGAACCTCATGGAGAAAGTGAGGTTTGAGCAAATGCTGAGGGTGTGGAGTGAGCAAGGTGTGGGCCTCGGGGAGGAGCATGCGTGGCAGAGGCCCATGGGAGCTGAGGCATGGATGAGGGCAGGGAGCGGGGAGCGCAGAGGATGCCGGCCTACTACTGACCCTTGACCTGACCTGGGCTGGGATCCCCGTGCTGCTGCTTGCTCTGGGTCTCCACTTGCCACCCGTTGAAACACGCTTGCTTGTGTCTGACACTTGAGAGTATTCCATGCCCATTTCCTGTCATGTTCCAGGTTAGAGACGACAATAAGAGACAGCACCCGTGTCTGGTGGAGTTCTCCAAGCTGCCGGAACAGGAGCGCAATTACAACTTACAGATGTCACTCGAGACCCTCAAGTGAGTTCCTCAACATTTTCATTTTCTAATCTGTCTCACATAAAAGAAGCCAGAGAGAGATGTTTTACTTTAACTCACTGTGAAGCTAGTTGAATTCCAGGTAGAACTTCCCATCATGTGTAGGTGGATTGGATGGATATTTGTTGGGAATACATTGTGTCTTTTTGCTCCAGTTGGCATTTCCCAAAAGGTATCCTACAGGTGTCAATGGATGTTACAGAACATGAGGATTTTGTGACCCAACACAGCACTACTCAGAGTGTGGGCCAGGAACCGGGAACCAGGCCAGTCAAAACTTGTTGCTGGTCTGTGACAAGATGAGTAAAGATATTAATTCTAAAGGCTTCAAAATTTTATCCCTGTTTAAGGGAGAAATTTAATGCCTGTTAAGCTAAAAACTTGAAATTGTGGGTATCTATCCTTTATGTCTTCATTTTGAAATGTTAATTCTACTCTAAAAGTTTTATTGTATTTTATTAGAGATTCAGACCATGATGAACTGGAAATTATACTAGTCTTTTGTCATAGGTGGTTTGAGAAGTACTGCCCTGATCTGTTTCAAGGGTGCTGAGTTAAAACTGTCAAAGAAGTGTCACTTTTACTGATGGCCTCTTCAGGACTTTTCACACCTGTGCACTGTCAATAGCTAAAACGGTGGAGTCCTCTGGTGTTTCTAGGAGTACTTAGCCACAGCACCCTTTTTGGGAAGTCCCCAGAGGGTCTTCCTATCTGAACAGCATTCTGGTCGGCTACTTTATATCATCCCTCAAAGGCAACTTGGCTCTTCCCTGGCTTTGTGCCCATTGATCTCTTGAATTTGCCACCTTTCTTTGCAGAAGTAAGAGTGTGGCTGGGTAGAATAATGAAGGCATGTGTTTTCAAATTTATGTAAAAAGTTCATAAAATGTTTTTGAAAAGCCTGTGACTTTTCTTTTGGCCCCTTTCATCCTTCATGTCCTGTAGAACTGGTTTTGTTCAAACAGGACACTTACCTAGGACATTTTTGTTTGTCCATTTGATTTGTTTTTGTTTTGCTAAGAGGAAGGAGTTATTTCTGTTGAAGCCACTTTACCAAGGACTAGAACATAAAACTTAATATTTCCAGTTCTAGGATTTGGGAAATAAACAAATTAGGCACAGAGCCTGTTTCTGTTTCACTAGTAGCTATTTTTGCTGTTTTGTTGAGTTTTCAGTACTGGGAATTGAACCCATGGGCACTCTTCCACTGAGCTACATCCCCAGCCCTTTTAATTTTTTTATTTTGAGACAAAGTTTCTTTAAAGCTGGTCTGGAACTTGCAATCCTCCTGCCTCAGCCTCCAGGTAGCTGTGATTACAGGCATGCCCAGCTTCTACTAGTAACTTCAAAGGAGGAGGAACACACACACATCACACACCTAGGACTCTTCTAAAGATGACACGTGACAGGGTTTGCCTGCCTGAGGCATGTATTGTGTCTCAACACTGGGGTTTTGTATTTAGCATGCTCTATCTTGCCTGGGGTCATAACACGAGGTTTGTATATTTAGCTTAGTAATTCATGGCAGCTCATGACTTCCCCAACAACATAATTTGGCTACATCTGAACTATATCCCTGTCAGTTTAGTGATTGACAGCTAGGACATCTATTGCAAAGAGGAAACCCTGGAGTATAGAAGCCGTATTTGCATGTAGTACGCTGAGCCCCACGTGCTGCGAATAATTCACTCTCCTTCCTGACAGCTACAGGCGGATGGTGTGATTAATCATTAGATGCATGAACTGTGGTGTTGCTCCTATGATGGATGCTGACGCCCCTTTTCATGAGCTGATTCTTAACATTTCATTGCCAATGTTTCTTATAGCTACATAGTGTTTGTCTATATGGTTTTGTGATGAACTGATTTTACTTGTTTTTTGAAAAAATCCAATCAAATTAAAAATGAAATTAAAGCCCTCCTTCTCCCAAATTTACACTCTGTCTGTTTCCAGTATGCAGAGGAAGTAGGGTGCTTTCTGTGTTTCTATTGTTCATTGACTTAATTGGCAAGGGCCCCAACAGAGTGGATGAGAGAACAGTCTCTGGCACTGGGGGGCCTGGGCCCAAGGACTTGGTCTGCCAAGGCGATCTTCTTGGAGTAATAACGTGCTGATCCTAGACTTTGTTCTCCTTGTTCAGCGGTGATGATAACGAATCTACTTCCTGGCATAATGTGGGGGCTCAGCGACAGCATTCTGACGAAGCCTTCAGTGCCACCTGTCTGGCAGGGCAAGCACCATCCAGGGTTTCTGTCGCTGGCTTTCCAGTGTGTCATGGAGGCATTAACAACTTTGTTCATTGGACCCTGAGAAGTGACAATAGTGAATATGCAGGAAATGAGCACAGGCTCCTCGTTTTGGATGGAGGGGCGATTTACTGTGAATGTAATGTGATGCTCTTTCTGTGACTTTCTGCCACGTACGTCATTGGCAGACGACTTACTTTAGACCTGAACTGTCACTTGCAAGTGGTACAGCCCCACGGAGTTCTGTCACCTCCTTGGGAACAGCACAGGTCACTAGAATGTGCAGCCAGATGTCCCTGAATGGACCTCATGGCTCAAATTGTAGCTTCTGATTTCATGTCAGTGGATACAATATTGTACAAATTCCAGGTCTTAAATTCTGAATCCATAAGTCATAGCTTGGAAATGGGTATTTTAACGGTGTTTAACAAACATAGAGCATACCTTTATAGAATATTTCTTGGGATGTAAACACACAGGCGTCAGTGATTATTTTTTCCTGGCTGAGTATTTCTTCTTCAGTATCATTCGTGGGACACTAGTACATATGTGGGGACAGGAGAGGGAGGAGTGCGGAACACAGGACAGGGGGGCAGCACGATGCCGAGGGAAACAGGAGATGAAGGCAGGCATCAGTGTCTAAGGGAGCGGGCGGTCTGCCCTCTTCTCCCTCCTGTGTGGTTTTTCTCTTTGGCCCCTGCTGGCCGCAGTCTTCCCCGTCTAGAGGGTTTCCATCTTCACTGGGCCCCTTTCCTGGGCCCCTTATTCTCCTCGAGCACAATCTCTGCACAGTCGCAATTGTTCTCATTGCACCCGTGACTGAATCACCACACAGGTGCTTACAGTGCCCCAGTGCTGACCCTTAACACAGACACCTGCTTGGGGAGGTAGGTGTGCACCCCAGCCTGCAGGTGACGTGTTCCTTGGTGCCTTGTGAAGCAGCATCGCCTGCCACTTGTCTGGCTGCACAGCCAGGAACCTGGAGTCACCTGACACCTCCTTTCCTCCTAACCTTGTGTCCAGCCCATCATTAGTCCCTCCAAGTGCAGCTCCAGTCTGTCCCCTCCACCTCCCCCATGCATGCCGTCACTGACTGTCACCCAGACTACGCACAGTCTCCTACCGGGTCCTCCCGCCCTCTCTCTACACTCTGCACATGGAATCCCACGTTTCCACATGTGCGCGTCCACTCGCGGGTTGCTTAAAGCCCCTCAGTGGCTGCCCATTGCTCTTGAACCCCGTGTCCTCACAGGCGCTACAGGGCCTTCTGTCTCTGTGTCTTACCTTCCCATTTCCCTGAGTTCCAGCCCCCAGGGCCTCTTCCTTCCAGTGAGTTCACTTTTTGCTGCCTTTCCTGTTCTCTGTCCTTTTCCCAGAAAGTCCCCTGCCTAACACTCACGCAGCCACCTCCCTGCGCACGCTCAGTTTCTGCTTCTGTGACTTTCCTGGTAGGGATTCTCCCACCATGCCCTGGTCTCTCTTAGAGCACCTAACAGAAATGTTATAGATCTTATTACAATTCATAATCTTACTTGTCAAGGTTATTTGATATTTGCCTTTCCTGTGAGACTCTAAGTTTCGTGGAGGCACATGCCATAATTATTTTTATGACTCTAAGTTTTTAGAGCAGCTTTAGGTTCTCAGCAGAAGTGGAGAGGGCGGTGGGATTCCCACATGCCGTGCAGGGCCCCATCATCCACAGAGGTGCCTTTGTTACACTGATGAACCCCATTGACGCATCATTGGCACCTGGTGTCCACAGCAGGCGTCCACAGCAGGGTCTCAAAAGCAGTCATGCTGGGAGTCCTAACACAGTGTCCCTCCAACATTTCCCAGAAGATTGCTTGCTCATATATGCAGATATTTACCAAACTTTAATTTTTTTTAAATCCTTTTCCATCTTGGGCTTCTTTGAGTTTCCCTCTCTTCTGCTTTCAGGTGCCCCAGAGCAAACCTGGTGTCTAGGAGTCGGCTGGGCTGTACCCTCCCTCGTTCACAGCTTCTAATCACCTTTAGCCCCCACTTCTTTTCTGTTTTCAGTCCCCCCTTAAATGACACATTCTTTATTTAGAATATGTATTTGGATATCTATTCCTCTATCAATCTCTCCATGGACCCATCCTATATGTCTAGAGGGATGAACATACCTCCATGTACATGCATGTCCAGATAGGCAGGTAGGTAGTGGGATGTGGTGTACGCATTCAGTGCAGGAGGTCGTTCATGGCAGCGTCGTTTATAATAGCTAAAGACTGAAGATCACCTTGAAGACAATGAAAAGAAAATGTGTTACAAATATTTTGACATTTCCAGCTTATGGAATACTTCAGGGAGGTTAAAAAACAAACCAGTTTTCTGTGAAGGATAGTGATCTGAAGGTTGTATTCTAAAGTCAAAGAACAAACCACAGAGAGAGCTCTCGTATATGCCCATTAGTGTGAAAGGGGGGAAGACCACTGCTGGCACACACGTGCACACACATGCACATTTTTCTTTAGTGTGCACAGACCCCCAGCATCAGTCGGTGCCTCTGGGGAAGGAAAAGGCACTAGACAGAAGGTGCTGGGGGGAGACAGATTTCCAGTTACTCCTTTTTGTGCCATTTCAATTTCCAGGGTCTTACTCCTTATTCAAAAGTAAAACATTGAAAAAAAATGGGCTTAGCTTTAAAGCAACTGACTTGTGCTGTGCTTTGAGGGTGGATCCCCATCCCCTGCACAGCCATTAAATTGGGTTGTCTGGACACTGAGAAGGCATCTGCAGCTCATCTCTGCTTTTGTTTTGCAGGACTTTGTTGGCACTAGGATGTCACGTGGGTATATCAGATGAACATGCTGAAGAAAAGGTGAAGAAAATGAAGCTCCCCAAGAAGTAAGTTGAGTGACAGGCAGCATCCACCCGCCAAGGTGCAGTGTGTGGGGCCTGCGCAGATTCAGGGAGACCTGGGTGCCTCGCTTGCACCTGGTAGTCCAGAGAAGACTGAAAAATTCAAATGAGCCAGATCACACGGCCTGCTTCACGTCTGTGGAGGGACAGTAGACCCTCAGGTTGCTGAGAGGCGATGAAAGCTCAGCGTGTTGGGAGTGCTTTATGAAGAATCCTATTCCAGGGGTTCGTGTGTGTGAACACTTACATCTGTATTTATGATTTTTTACGTGACTTTCCATTTCCTATCAAAATTGCTTATAATTGTATTTACTTTGATGAAGAAAACATGCTTGAAGAGCAATCATGAAGTCAGTTTTGTTATTTCCATTTTAAGATGAGAAGGCTGAGCAGACACCTGCTGTTGGAGTGGCTCTGCCCGCAGCGCTTCGACCTGTACCGTGGTACTGTTTAGTCTTGTAAACCGGTAATGGTCCTTGAAGTTACCTGCTTCGTACAGAAGTGTTAGGTACTAAATGAGCAGGTATATGATGAATAGTCGCTGTTTTGTGATGTTATTATTTTCTCATTTACTCTAATGCACATATTCAAGCTACTGTTCTCAGACTGCACATTATTTTTATCCCACATTTTTTATTGGGATATTATAGTGGTACATAATGATGAGATTTATTGTTGTATATTCATCCATGCACACAATATAATAATATCATTTGGTCAATGTCACTCCCCAGCAATCCCCCCCACGTTCCCCCCTTGGTCTCTTTCCTCTACTGATCTCCCTTTGATTTTCATGAGATCCACCCCCATTTCCTTTTTCTTCTCTAGCTTCTGCATATCAGAGAAAACATATGACCCTTGACCTTCTGAGTGGGACTTAGTTCACTTAAAATGATGGTCTCTAGTTCCACCCATTTTCCTGAAAATGACATAATTTCATTTTTCTTTATGGCTAAATGAAGAAAAATGTATATAAAATTGTGTATATATACCACATTTTCCTTATCCATTCATCTGTTGATGGACACCTAGGTTGGTTCCATAGTTTGGCCACTGTGAACTGTGCTGCTATAAACACGGGTCTGCATGTATCACTGTAGTAAGATGCCTTTAATTCTTCAGGGTAAATACTGAGAATTGGCATAGCTGGGTTGTAAGGTGGTTCCATGCCTAGTCTATCGAGGAACCTCCATACTGATTTCCATAGTGGTTGTGCTAATTTACAGTCCCACCAACAGTGTAAGAGTGTTAATTTTTCTCCACAGCATCTCTAGCATTTATTATTATTTATATTCTTGATGACTGCCATTCTGACTGGTGTGAGATGAAATCTCGGTGAATTTTTCTCCTTTTTTCTTTTTTTATTAGAGCTTGATAGTTGTACATAGTAGTTGGGCTCATCCTGACAAACTCATACCTCCTGGGATTCAATTTCGGTTCATGATCCCCTTTTCCCTCCTGTGCTCCCTCCCCTCACCCACTGTCCTCCTTCAGTGCTGCTGATTTACATTTCCCTGATTGCTAGTGATGTTGAGCATTCTTTCACGTATTTGGTTATTTATTGGTATTTGGTGTTGGTTATTTTTGCCACTCCTTTTGAGAAGTGATTGTTTGATTCATTTCCCTGTTTATTAATTGGGTTATTTGATTTCTTGATGTTATTTTTTTAAACTCTTTATATATTCTAGATATTAATCCCCTGTTAGAAGAGTAGCTAGCAAAGATGTTCTCCCATTCTGTAGGTTCTCACTTTACTTTCTTAATTGTTTCCTTTGCTGTGCAGAAGCTTTTTAATTTGATGTCATCCCGTTTATTATTGGTGTTATGTTCCTGAGCTTTAGGGGTCCTATTGAAAAAAGCATTGTGCCTAAAAGCCGGAGTGTTGACCTTTTGTTTTCTTCTAGGAGTTGCATAATTTTTGGTCTAATTCTTAGGATTTGATATGTTTTAAGTTTATTTTTGTGCAGGGTGAGAGATAAGGGCCTCATTCATTCTTCTACATATGGATGATAGGTTTCTCCAGCACCATTTAAGAATTCTGCCTTTTTTCCAGAGTATGTTTTGGTGCCTTTGTCAGGGATCAGATGTCTGCAGGGGTGTGTTTGTCTCTGTGTCTTCTCTTCTGTTCCATGGGTGGAGACCACGCATTATCAGTAGCAGGTCTGGGAATGTGGTAAATAATACCATGGAGATGAGAACAAAGTCGTCCCCATCGTCTCTGTTGTATCCCCAGGCCTCGGGCTCCCCCAGATAAACATGCAACCCAAGTGGAAATGTTGCGCCTGCTAAAAATGCAGCCAGGGTTTAATACATGTCCAGGGCCTCACGCAGCAGGCTGCATACATGGTGCTTAGTGCTTCCAGAGAGAACTAGTGGAAGCTGGGCCAGGACCTTCCACGTTTTTAAGTTCTAGATGTGTTCTCCAAACATGTGAACAGTCTCAAAAGGTGTGATTTTATGGTACGTTTCATACAGTTGTGTTTTGAAGTGATCCTGTCTTTTCAGTTTCTAGTGTATCTAATGGTAACAGAGCTGTCTGCCATCAGAATCTACTTAAAAACCACACGAAAACATCAATAACTGGGGATTTTACATTGTTCATTTTTCTCTGAACTGTATTTCTAGTCCGTTTGCCCCACACTAGATTATGCTGTTGAGTGAAGTTCTTTTGTCCTACGGTGTTTGCCTTTGAGACAAATTGCAAGATTGGTTGCATTCTTTGTTCACATACATAATTTTTGTTATTAAAAAGATCATTCAGTTCATTGAACCAAAAATCGCTGGTGTTTATCACGAAAACTCCCATTTAATGATCTTTCTGGGGACAACTCAAGCAGGCCTTTGTTCGGTTTTTTGAGAACAAAATAATTGGAAACGTCCTAACTTGCAAAAGAATTCATTATCCTGTCATTGGAGTCATTCACTTCTCTCAGATTTTTTTGGAATGTATATGAAAAAGGCATTATTAGTGCTAAAAAGATAAAAAAAATTAAAATAAAAACCCAAACACAACAAATCAGTAAGTACATCTGTAAATGCATACCTGTTTCTCTTTCATCTGGATAAGAAAATGGAAATGTTAATTTCATATTATCTTTGAAAGCATAACAGTTAATAATTTTTTCTTTGCTGTGTGTATATGTGTTTTATATACGTGTGTGCTTCACTAAAACCTTGGGGTACAATTTATCTATTTATCTTATTCCATTAGAGGGTTTTTTTTTTTTTTTTTTTTTGCTATATAACCTACTGATCTTCACTGTCAAAACAAATAGGTGAAGCCGGGAGCGGTGGCTCAAGCCTGTAATCCCAACACTTAGGAAGCTGAGACAGGAGAATTGCGAGTTCAAAGCCAGCCTCAGCAATGGCGAGGCGCTAAGCAACTCAGTGAGACCCCGTCTCTACATAAAAAAATAAAAAAAACACAAAATATGGCTGGGAATGTGGCTCAGTGGTTGAGTGCCCATGAGTTCAATCCCCAGTACCCCCCCCCCCCACAAAATAGGTGAAATAATTACCTTTTTTCATAAGAAGTCTTTCTTTTTCTGTTGAATCAAATGGGTTAATACTTGTCCATGTAACAACCATCGCAGTTCTTTCTAACTTGAAGACAGGGTTTACAGTAAGTTTGTCTCCTAGAGGAACTGAGTCCTCTCCCTGCGGTAGTTAATGAGAGCTCCTCTCATCTGCAGTCTGTACTATTTCTTAATTCGCTGTGAGATATCATTTAATTTTTACTCCATTTGCTGGAAGGGAATTGATAGTAACTGGCATCAGCATGGAGGCAGGTCTGCATAACCTGAAAGGCTGGAGAGTTTCAGAACCACTTTAAAGCACTTTGACATCATCGTGCCAAGTTGGACATTCGCACACCTTCTCAGCCAGCGGCTCCACCCTTGGAGAGATGCCCTGGAGAAAGTGTGCACCAACAGACATCCAAGTATGGTCCGTAGCGATATTATTTGCAAGAGCAAAAGTAAATAAATAAATAAAGGGAAGGTTATTGGGACTGGGTAGAATATTCTTTGGGATGATGTTGGATATATTATAATAAAATGGATGAAATGTAGTTATAGATGTCAATGTAGGTGAACATAAAAAATAATGTTGAGGGTAGAAAAAACATCTCACTGGGTGACATAAAGTTGAGACATGAGACAAAGGCAGTCCAAAAATATGTACATGCACATGTGGAAATTTGATATATGCTAAAGGTGTTCTTGCAGGTAAGTGGGAAAGTGATAGACCATTCAGTCCCTGGAGGTCAGATAATTGATTTCAAATCAGAAAAAGTACTAGATTTCTCCCTTGCACCATACACATATGTTTGCAGGCTGAGATCTAATTGCATAAGATGAAACTTTCTAAAGACAACAGCATAGGCTATCTTCATGACCTTGGAATGGGGAAGAATTTTTTTATAGCAGGAAAAACACTCATTCTTGCTTCATTTAAATTTTTAATTCAATAAAATGTTTCTGGAGAGGCCTTTCCTCCATGTCCTGTCTATTGTGTGGTCATTTCCTCTGCCCTGCTGTATATTTCCAATCATACTTGTGACATGGTCACACTCATTTGCTTATTTTCCACTCTGGCTTTCTTTTAAAACCCTGGCACATGATTAAATGCTCCAAAGATACTGTTGAGTAAACAAAAAGTCTAATAAGTTGAACTACATTGAAGAACTTATGTGCATCAAAGGAGATGATAAACTAAGTGAAAAGACTTGTGGAACAATACCAAGACTCCTAAAACTCAATTCGATGTTCTGATAGAAAAATTAGCAAAGGATACAGATAATTTACATCCGATAACATGAAAGACACTCAGCCTTACTAATATCAAGGCAATTGTTGTAAGTTAAAATCACAAGGAGAAGCTATTTTGCCCCCACCAGTTTGGCAAGTTAGCCTGATCTCATAAAGCTGGAGAGGACCCAACTATTTCTTATCCAGACATGAGCTTTACAGAACCTTTTGTATATAAAACACACCTAAAGGCTGGGCATGGTTGTGCATGCCTGTCATCCCAGCTGCTTGGGAGGCTGAGGCAAGAGGATTGCTGGTTCAAAGCCAGCCTCAGCAACAAGGCACTAAGCAACTCAGTGAGACCCTATCTCTAAATAAAATACAAAATAGGGCTGGGGATGTGGCTCAGTGATTGAATGCTTCTGAGTTCAATCCCCGGCACCCGCTACCCCTCGCCCCAAAAAAAATCCCACACCTGAAAACATGATTCATTGTAGCATAGATTGACAGCAAATTGGAAAGAAAAGTCTACTGACTTGAGAATCTAACTTTTTAATGTCTGTACTGGGATTCTTTCGAGTAGTTAAAACAAGTTCATTATAGCTAAATGAACTTGCAGGACAAATCTCAAACACATTGCCTTGAGAAGAAACTAAACGCTAACAGTGAGCACAGTATAATACTGTTGGAACCTGGCGTGCAGCTTAGATCTGGTTTATAGAGCCCAGTACCCCTGGAACATTATACCTAGGAGGAGTCAACTTAAAATTCAGAGCAGTCATTCCCTCTGGGAGAAGTGAATGGGCAACGTGGGAGCTCCAACTGTATACACAAGTTCTGACACTTTTGCAAAGGTATGAACCTGAGTAATAAAGAGGTGGCTGGTTACTAACACCAGATTGCAATCAACTTTTAAAAAAATGAATGAGAAGAAGACAGTAGATTCAATATATTAAATTTTAAGAAGCTGAGAGAAGACAGCCTGCTGGATTCAGAAGGACATGGGGAAGGAAGCCTTTTGGATAGCCCAGGAGACATGCGGGCATGTTTACAGAGCAGTGGGAAGGAACCAGAGGAGACAGATTCTAAAGGAGACAAAGGATGGATTCAAGGTCAAGATTTTATATGACCCTGTCCAGGTGTCCTAAGAGCTGCCTTCCAAGGAAAATATTGACCAAATTAGAGGAGACCAAGGTGCTGATGGAGCCAGTTGGGCGATCCTAAGGGTGCATTCTCCTGCACTGGAGGTCTGGATGGATGCATAGACCAATGATAACTAGAGAGGCCGCCAAAGTGGAAGAGAACACACACTAGAAGGTAGGGCTTCATTCTTCTTAAATTACTTAACCAAAATAGCACCTTCACATGAGGACTTTTTTGGTCCAGAGCTTGGTAAGGGCACTCATCCATCTCCCTTCTCTTGCCTTCTGCTGCTGTGGACCACATTTGCTTCTGCGCTTTCTGAGTCTGACTCCCTCACTGTCTTTGCTGCAAGTGTTTTTCCTGAGTGCCCAGGTGCCTTCCAAGTAGTTCTTGTGTGAATGTCACAGGCAAGACAGATTTCTGCCGCAGGGCTGTGATCTATGAAAGAGTGATTGTGGCATATCCACAGTTTTCCAAATTAAGGTATTTCTCCTTCCATCTCTTTTGCATATACTTTAAGGAATTTTGAATATCAGTAAGTTCAGTACATAAATTGGTATTAAATGCCATATTCCCTGTTTGACAACAATTTGTATGTTCATTTTTTTCTGATATGTAATACGCATTGTTTCACTAAAATTACTTGAGGATTTTTAGAATGTGTGATTCATTGTGGTTTTTGTCTGCCTGCCTGCTTCTCCTTCTCTCCAACGAAATAAGCAAGAAATGAAGAATACAACACACTGTCTAAAATTCATCGTTTTGCCACCTTTATTGTGAAATCAAGCCCTTTACCCACTACGTGGTTTGATGACCATCGAGTTGAATTATTATACAAATAAAAAATGCCACTGAAGAGGAATCTACTCCAAGAGCACGTGGCCCCTGATATCTAATATGCCTGAGATGAAAAAGACTACTTACTGGTTGAAATGAAACTTTTTGAACATTAACGTCATTTATTTAAGCTTTACTTTTGCACCTGCTCTTATTAAATCAATAAAACACAGGATATCAGAAGCTGATTGCATGTGTCTGTCTGTCTCTGGGGGTGAAGAGGTGGTTGGTGTTGACATGGGAAGAACCGTAGCAGAATCATCTGAGAGGTTTTTTAATCTAGTACTAGATTTCCTGCTCTTTCCTACCACTTCCTTTTTTCCTAGTGATGTGAGGCTTCTGCTTGGGATGGGCAGTGTAGTGTTAGGACAGGAAAAGCTGAGGACGATATTCTTAGTGAATGTATTGATTTAAGCTGACTCTGAAGTGAATGTGTAGATAGAGCTAACTGTGCACCCAGCTACCTGGGCTGGGTGTGGCTCAGTGGTAGTGCACCTGCCTAAAATGTGTAAGATCCTCTGCTTCCTTCACAGCAACGCAAAAACAAGAATATGTGTACTGTTGATGTGATGCAAACAGACTACACAAATACTACCTAAGGAAAACTGGTAAAAACGCAAATTGATTTCTCTGTAATAAGACACTAACTATGAAGGAAAAAAAAAAAAACTTTAACACTCTTTTTGTAGGTAGTGGGTAATTTTCACAGACCACAAATTTTAAAATGCACTCGTAGGTAATGCTTTTCATTTCTCATCAGGCTTACCCAGTGGGCCTGGCAGCCAGAGTTCTGTCAGGAACTCAGTCCCTCTGTTCAGCACTGACGCACCCCAGTTGATGTTTTCTGTTCATCCTTTAGATCTTGACTTCAGCAGCAGCATCCTGAAGTCACCGTCCTCGACCTCTTTAAAACGTACTCTGCTTAAAATTGTGCTCCTCCCATCCCCCTCTGCTGCTTCATTTTACCTGCAGCACTTAAATCTTCAGACGTACTGATTTTCACATATTTGTTTTGCGTGCTCCTCGATTCCAGTGAGAACACACTTCCTGTGTAGAGTTTTATGTCATAGTGATGTCGTTGTACTGGCTCCTTGAACTGGGCCTTAGAACACCTTCCTGCCACATGTGTGCTGGTGAATTTGAGCTCGAGGTTTACCCTCTGGGTTACTCGCTGGATGGGAAGGGTGTCCCATCCTTGGCCATTCTCATTGACCTGGCCATCACGGGTAGCTTGTCCGTGTTTGCCTCCACTGGAGACTCATGGGGTGCATGTTTCCCTTCTGATCTGTGGGAATGGGTCCACAGGGGGGCTCCCCTTGTCTCTGCTCTGTCTCCCTAGGCTCCCTGGGCAGTGGTGAGAACTGGCAAGCCCTCTCTGATAACATGGCTCTGCAGGGTCTTGGTGGAGGAAGGGATTGCTTCAGCCTGATAGATGGACCTGGTTTGCCACACATCTGTTGTCCTGAGAACAAGGGCTTAGGGGTACAAAATGCTGGGACCTGGCCATTTCCCTGGGTGCCACCTGGGAAGCAGGACACAGGTGTGCTGTGGCTCTGCAGGGATCTCTGGTTGCGCCTGGCTAGGGGAGGAGCGCTGGCCTTCCTCTCCCTGCCTCTAGGCTATAGGACCTCAGCCTGCCTTAAACTGGAGCCTTTGGGGTAAAGAACCCAGGTCTTTCCTTCCCATCCCAGGGCATAAGGTCTTGCTTTCTGGTGTCAGAAGAGACACTTTCACTATCACAGGGCTGTTCTCTGTGATAGTAAACATTTCAAAAGTGAAGGGTAGATTTTGGGGTCTGTCTTTAAAATGATTCTTTCTTGGGGACAGTGGATGCTTCCTGATCTTTCTTTAAGAGGGCCTAGTGTTGGTAGAAGGCCTGAAAGCATGAGGACCGGGGGTGGGACACAGGGCATATGGGCATATTACATGTGTATTTTAAGATAAATGAACATGCCAAAAGAAGAGGAATAGTAGAAGAAACACAGCTCTTACACTTTATTTTTCTAAGTTCTACGTCAAAATTAATTTGTCTATGTTTGTTTTCTGGAGAATGGTTTCTACATATTCTCTGCTAGCTTTCTGTGAGATGTCAGCCCAGGATTCATTTCGGGGAGATGTGCTTCCAGCAAAACGTGTTCTTTCGTATCTCTGGTGTGCAGTCATCTGAGATCTTCCCATTTCTTCTCAGGCATTTGCAGGGTTGATTTGGTATTGAAATTTACAGCTAACATCCACTGAACTTGGACATCATCTTTTCATGTTTGCTGCACATTCTTCACAACATGATTTCCAAGCTTCATTTAACTTGATTCATGCTAAACAAGCGAGCTCGGGAAGTGGGGGTGCCTGGGGAAAAAAGGAAAGGCTTGCTTCTTCTTGCATTTTGGTGTTCTGCCTGGTTTTGCTGCCTCACTTTAATTGGCCCTTCAGTGAGATGATTCCAAGCGCTCTTCAGGGGCTCCTTCAGAATACCTGCATAGGAAGCACAGCAGTCCATGGGTGAAGTGCAAAACCAAGCTGCTGCTTCCCCTCAGGATTCCTCAGTTGGGCCGATGGCTGCCTGTGTTTTGTTCACATCTTGGGGAACTTGATGCAATGGTGCTGGCACTTTGCCAGGTTTTTTGTTTTTGGATTTGTTTTGTTCTTTTTCCATAGTTATTTAAAAAAGAAATTTTACTGTAAGGAAACTGAAACCCAGGCTGTTTGGGTAATTTATTATTCATTGTTGTTTTTATTGTTTTGTATTATAAGATTACATACTTGTCAAAATAAAACTAAAAGCTATTAACTAGAAAAGTTTTGATATTTGGAAAGCCAACAGATTGAATTTGCTTAATCTCATCTGTATTCCTCAGAAGCTAATTTTGTGGATGGTAGATTACGCAGAGACCTGGCATGTTAAAGTAGGTGAAAGAAAGCCAGACAACCTACCTGCCAAACAAGTAGATGGAAGGAGAGAGGAGCCCAGTGGCTGATTCTGGCAGAATTTTTTCAGGAAGTTTGAGAAGGTGGGATGTAATACACAGAAGTCTTTTATATGAGCTGCGCATATTTAGTATTAGTACACTTGGTAGTGAAAGGACTTTTCCCTGTTTTGAGGGCTATGGAATTTTACTTGCCGGGAATTACCATAATGATCTCTATTTCCTTTAAATTTCTAGGATTTCTAGCCTGAAACCATTTGAAATCATTTAGCTTCCAAAGTCCATGTCAATCCATTCTCTTCAAAAGACTTTGTTATTCTTTTTCAACCACGAAATAATAATTCATATGAGCTATCGATTAAGCTTTATGTACCTCTTTAAATGGTATTAATATAATGAAATTACATTATTTGCCAAGGTACATTTAATTACTTTTAACATATTATTTGTTTTTATATGATGGTTTGATTCTTTGTTCCTTTAAGATGTACTATAAATGGAAAAATGGTTTTATAAATTACTACTGTTTATGCCATTAATTCAGGTTGGTGAAGCATGCATTTCATTATGTCATCAGTTTCGTCAAATAACGTTGGTTGAATTCATGAACTTCAAAGATATTTGTATTTATTTTTACTCTAGGAATATGAGATGATTTGTAGTGCAACAGGTGGAGATGAAAAGGTTTGAGAGAAGTGACAGTAACTTGAATTTGGATGGGATTATTATTTAAAAGAACCATTTAAGCTTGCCTGCACTCTCTCTCTCTTTCTCTTTCTCTTCTCTCCCTTCCTCCTTTCCCTTTCCCCTTTTCTTTTCTTTTCTTCCTTCCCCCTTCTTTCCTTACCTCCTTCCTCCCTCCCTTCCTCCCTTCCTTCTTTCCACAAGTAGAAAGACAAGTAAAATAAATTTTAGTTCACATCTGAAAATGAGTGTGAACTAATTATTGTGCTTCTTCAAGCCACCAGATGTAAACTCAACTCTGTGGGTTTTCACTGCGATCACCGACTAAAGCAACTGGGGAAGAAATTTTTGAGTAGGAAGAGGAAACCTTAGAAAACAAAGGGGAACGCCATGTCAATGTTTCCCAGCCTTTACACATGAGTAGAGCTTGTCTGTAATTTTGTGTTTGCACGGACCTCTTTCCCACCCTCCAACTTTCGAAAATCCCTTCCCAGTCCATGCGACATGGCTAGAAATCCTGCTGTAGATCAGTGGCCAGGAAGCCTCTCTCCCTTTTGAGGGTGCAGGAAGTAGGCTTGGCTCTCATCAGTGAGTCTTGTCTTGATGCCAGATCTTCATCATCTGTGCGTCCCATGACAGCCAGGTGGGATGAAGGTCACTGGAAAGGGAGAGAAGGAAGAGGGGTGTGTGCTGCCCTGTGCTGAGTCTCTGTGGGCCCCTGGGGGACTGAGAAGGGAGCTGAGGAGCTGTGCAGGCGGGGCTCTGTATCAGACTCTGCAGGCTGCCTCCATCAAATAGCATTCAACTTGAAAATTAGACTCTCTCAGCGTGATTATTGTTCAGTATATTGAAGGTTCTGGGTGCTCTTTCTTGAAGAAAATGATAGCTGAATGAGAAATTGTATATGCGACTGTCCTCAGAGCTTGGAAATTTATTTGTACACATAAACCTCAGAAATCTGTAAGATCCAATGTTTTACATGAGTGGTTAAGAAAATGTCATGTAGCTTCTTTATTCAAAAATAACAAAAACGAAAAATTAGTTTTAACATGTATAGAGTTCTGATTTAAGACAGAACAAAATTTCATGTCTACAAATTTAGTGTAAATTGGATCACATAAGCCAGTAATTAGTCATAATTTTTGCATTTGCTAGATCAATCTAATCTATTTGAAACAATATTTCTATGATTTTTGCCTATAGATAAGTTACTTTTAAGACATTTTATAAAGAAATAGGAATTAAGGTAAAGGTAACCTTAAGCACTATTGCTGCAGTGCATTAATTCATTCAACAAATTCTCATTGAATGCCTACCATGAACTGGACACCATGCTAGGTGCTGGGGATAGCTCTGGCCAAAATGGAGCAACTTGCTGTTGTCACAGGAGTGTGGCTTGTGATGATGTCAGCCATGAACTGGAGAAAGATGACTTGGGGTTTCATTTTGAAGACTGTTTTCTCACATGTTCTGATGCTTTTTTGAAAGCCAGTATTATCTGGTGAATTTTCATTTTCACAAAAGGAGAATCTTTTGAGATGAAGATGCATGTTTATTTGCATTTAATTTGGCAAATAAAATTAATTCCTTCAGAAACTATTTACCAAAAGGCTGCTATCAGCTGAGAATTGTTTTTGATATAATGGCAGAAAAATGGATCAGAACAGATCAAGGTACAGTTGATCCTTGGAAATAAACGAGAAGAATGAGCCAGAAGTTCTTGTGACCTGGGCTTTATGCCAGGCTCAGGAGTGCTGTGGGACAAGACTGTGTGGACAGGGTGGCACCACTGCCCTTGGGAGTGTGTGCTTGAAGGTCAACATTTTCAGTTGTATATACTTCTGAAGATTAAAGCTTCCGCCTGTTGTAAGACCTTCTGTCTCTCATTCCGAGTGTGGAAGTAGCTCCTGCTGGGAGTTCCCTGAACTCCAGGGAAATAAAATATAATTGCATTTTAGATGATTGCGTAGCTGAGATTTTCTGTCCCTCTTGGTGTCTCTCTTATTTAGTGGCTTCCTTGGTAACATAACTAGGGATGATGATAGAGAAATGAATTACAAACACATTAGAATTTCCCTGTAGAATAAGGAACAGATAGAAAAATGATATACTGATTCATGAAACAAATATCACGTTACTACAACATGTAAAAGTTGAAGAAAATGAGAACTTTGCAGGATGAGAAATCCATTACCTATTTAATAGTTAATCATTAGTTTGATTTAAACTGTTCAAAAGCTTTAACTATGAGGAACTCACACAGTGATAGCATCTTTGAAAAATGAGTAAGTTGTTTCATTTCTGCTTTGTTGGTGTGGCAGTGGAAACATACAGGTCAACAACCATGTCAGCTGAAGTGAAGGGTCTCACTCATTTGTCCATCATCCCTGGGTTCCACTGCAGTCGATGGAGCAGTTGGGATTGGGGGGACCATGATAAGGCTGTCATAGGGTTGTCAATTTTAATTATAAATTTCTTGGCTTTGTAGTTACCAGCTGACAAGTGGATACAAGCCTGCCCCGATGGACCTGAGCTTTATAAAGCTCACTCCCTCTCAGGAAGCCATGGTGGACAAATTGGCAGAAAATGCGCACAACGTGTGGGCCCGGGATCGAATCCGGCAGGGCTGGACTTACGGCATCCAGCAGGTACACGGGTGTCTTGGCATGTCCTCTGAGATTCACTTCCATGGGAAGTAGCCCAATTTGCAAGAGAAGGGAATAAGTTGTGAGCACTTCACAGAGGGTATATCCAGAGCCTTACAAAGAGCAGTGTGCCCAACGCTGCACAAACAGCAGGTGGGAGGACTGCAGCCAAGACCTTGGACCCCAGGGCCAGAGCCTCCACTTTCTTATCACAGTGCTTCTTGCCAGCTTCTGGTGGGATGCCCTCACGTGCAGATTTTCAGGAATAAAATGGTTTGTTGCATTTAGGCTTAGACTAGGGTTTCACATACAGTCGAAAACATGGTTTGGAAAACATATTTCCAAAGCACTTCTAATCCAATGGCTTAGGTCATTTGGAAGAAGAAAAAAACTTGGCATGATTTACCCTATAAAATGATATTTTTGTATTGAATTATATTGGTCATAATCAATGCAAATGTTAACATTAAATCTAATGCACAGTGTGCATGCATGTCCTAATGCTAATCTGGACGTTCACAGAGAGAAAGCTTAAGGAGTCTTTTGGTTCTCTGCAAGGCTCACTTGCCTTGAAGACCATGTGTCTTGCAGACAAAGCACGATTTCCCTAATATCTTCTGGGAGGTGCCCATTCCTCCTCCTCCTAAGAACGCCAGGCTCCCTCAGCCGTCGCTCCATTCCGTCTCCTGTCCTACGTCACTCCTGGCCCCCTCCTGCTCATTCCTCCACCCCCCCTCCCACTGACACAGTGTGTTGCTGGGTTGTGGGAAGGATGCTGTCTTAGGCTTTTCCTCTCCCTCTGGTTAATGTCTTCGAGTTCAGAACTGGACTTTAAGTGGCTTGAGAGCAGAGCTTTGTTGATGGTCCCCTCCTCTGTCCCTCTAACACAGCTGATGTCAGATCTCAGCATGCACTGGAGCCTGGGCAGGAGCTTTAGCAGTCTGATTCCCAGGACACCATGTGCACAGAGTGGGATTCCATGGAGCTCCAGATTAGATTGGAAAGGGCAGTGGCTGAACAATATGTCTGGCGGCTGCATTGGCGGTGTAGAGCCTTGCTGTTTTCAGTGTTCTCGGTATAACCAGGTTTGGGTGATGGAGTCAACCTTGTGTACCTGTTCCATGCTCTTAGAGGGCTGTGTGTGGAGTGGCCGCCTGTAACATGCTGGACTGCCTGAAGAAGGGAAGGTGGCTTGTGTTGCCCACTGACTCAGAACCACCGAGGGGCGCCCAGTGCTAATTAGGCTCTGCTTGTCACAGAGACTTGTCAGCGAGCTGTGCTAGGAAATTGTGTGTCCTCCAAATCAGCCCAGCGCCTTGCAGCCTGGCAGGTGCTTAGAGACGAGTAAAGCTGACTTTGGTGACTGTCCTCCTATTTTCCCCTTCTCACTGAGCCCCTGTTTTAATTGATGCCCTTATCCCTGTGCTGTAATCTCTTGTTTTGATGGAGATTTGGTAATTCCTGGAGCCTGGGAAGACAAAGAGAGTGGGAAGCAGCAGCCATTACCCTGGGACTGGGTTTTGATGTGTTCGCGAGCCGCTCTGTTCCGCAGGCCTCTGATGTCGCTTTGATGACTGCACACCTCTTTCCCTTGCAGGATGTAAAGAACAGAAGGAACCCTCGCCTCGTGCCCTACACCCTCCTGGATGACAGAACCAAGAAATCAAACAAGGACAGCCTGCGCGAGGCGGTGCGCACGCTGCTGGGCTACGGCTACAACCTGGAAGCTCCGGATCAAGAGCACGGTACTGATTTTGCTTTGCTGTCTCTGCTTCCAAACTCACGCGCGGGTCTTCCAAGCTGAATAAAGGAATGGAAGGGGCGGTACTGTAGTGCCTTCTAGTCTGAGTGGCTCCAGGTGGGTTTTGTTCCCTCATGGACACCTGCAGAATTAGGCCTGTCTCTCAGGCGGTGGCTCGGTACCACAGTGAATCTGCAGAGGAAGAGAGGGGCTGACCTTCCAGAGGAGTCCGTGATGAGCAGTGGCCTCTCTGGTGAGATACTGGCTGCCTCCCTGACTGGCCAGTCCTCCAGAAGAGCTGTTTGCATTCATTATGGGGGTACACCTGTGTTTCCCCAGATCCCACCTTCATTATTTATATTTAAAGATATCAGCAATACTTAATAAGTGTGATGTTTTTCCTTAAGAAAAACACATTAGAATAGGCACTCAATAAATATTTGCTAAGTTGATGGGTTTGTAAGGTGGTATAGAAACACATTTCCCTTAAATAATACCTTTTAAGAAAATGGTTTAGTGGTTGACTCTTTAACCTTTTGCTAATGTACTTTGATTTAGTAAAAATATCCACAGTTTGGAATTGGCAAAAACGAAATGGGGATTGTGGGTTTCATTGTAGTACTTACATGTTTCGGTAGGAAGTTCTAAAAATCTGTTCCACATGTCCTCTGAGGACTCATTTCCAGTGTGGTTTCTGTGCATAAGGATGAGTTCAGATCTTAAGTAATGACAGTATTTACGCAGTGCTCAATGTGGAACTTTCCTGAGCGGCGAGTGTTTCTGAGGGAGGGCTCCACACTTGTTATTTACTCCTCCTAGTATTGCTGTGAGAACGAGGCGTGTGTTGTCTTGTTTTACAGGTTAGGAGATGGAGATTCAGGGCTGCGGTGTCCTGCCATTTGCTCCATGTCGGTGCAGGATTCTTAGCCCAGCCTTCTGACAGGTTTTAGTCCTTTGAGTTGAGTATGTAGTCGGCGTCTTGAGAGACCTTAGTAGCTGCTAGATCCTTATATTTGCTGCAAGTAAATTTAAGTACTATTCAAGTAATATTCACAACCATAGTTTGACTTCTTGCTTACCTTGAGGCCAGCTTCATAGCAGCAGACGTGCAGTACAGTCTCAGGAGCAGCTGGTGCTCGGCATGGGTGTGCCAGACACGGAAGAGCCCCACCTCACAGAGCGGTCAGCTGCCTCTCACTGGGAGGGAAAAGACAAAGGTTTCCAAGCCAAGAACGTGCAATCAGAAAAAGTCCTATAGCTGTTGAGTGTAGAATATCTACTTTAATTGGTTCTTTTTAATTATATGTTTCAATTAAAATATAACTTCCATACAGTAAAATACATAGAACTTATATGTTCAATTGGGTGAATTTTGTCAGTTTGGGGCACAAAAGGAACTTCAACCCCCAAATTACGTGTCCAACATGTTCTTGGTTCTAGAAAATTTCCTTGTGTCCCAATAAAGTAACCACTTTCTATATTCTGTCACCACAGATCTTGTCCCTCCTTGTACTTTATGTACATATCTTTTTGTGTCTGGCTCCTTTGGCAGTCTTCTGTAGTAACAAGCCATGATTTGTTCACCCATTTTCCTACTGTTGAAGATCTACATTGTTCCTGATTTTGGGCTGTTATGAACAAGACTGCCATGAACATTTGTATAAGAGTCTTTGTGTAGATTCATGCTTTCATTCCTTGTAGAGCAAAACCCTGGAGTATCATTGCCAGGTCATGGTTTTATGTTTGTATTTATCTTTTTGTTGAATTGTATGTTAAAAAATATATCTTGGATTTAAGGAATGTGTCAGATATTGTACATATTTTCTTCTGATTGGTAGTTTGCTTTTTCATTTCCTTCATGGGGTCTTTTAAGAAAAATACTTTCTTTTCTTTTTTTTTACTTAAAATGAGTTATTCTCTCATAGTCTGTAGGTCTGAAGTCCAGAGCCAAGGTGTGAGCAGGGCCATTCCAGCTTCTGGATATTGCCAGCATCCTTGGTTTGTGGCCACTTCTCTCCAGTGTCTACCTCTATCCTCAAGTTGCTACCTCCTCTGTGTGTTCTTGCCTTTATTTTTTCTTTTGAGACAGGGTCTTGCTGTGTTGCTAAGCAATCCTCCATCTCAGCCTCCCAAGTAGTTGAAATAACAGATGTGTGCCACTATGCCCAGCCCTTCTTGTGTCTCTTGTAAGGATATTTGTCATTGGATTTAGGGCACAATTGGGTCATCTGAGATGATCTCATCTCATCCTTAAGGTCAGGTACGCCTCTTAACACTTCCTGATTATCCTCAGGATTATCCTCGTGGATGCCTCCAGAAATGTGGCTCACTTTGGTCTCTCTGTTGTGCTTTTGTGGCCCTCTAAAGGTTTTCTAGTCACTATGACCTTGGCCAGCCTTTCCTGAGCACTTACTATAATGTGCTGGCCTAGGCCACTAACTCAGACGAGCTGGTTAATTCTTAGTACGACCCGTTGAAACATCTCCTGTCATTTCCACTTTTGGATGAGAGGATTTGGGGTTAGCATCGTTGTATAACTTGAGCAAGACCACGCTTGAAGGGGATGCTCTGACCCTACATCTCTCTCCCTGGACTTCGAGTACCCGCAAGAAAAGACATTCTTAATTTTGAAGTCTGTTTGTGATTTTTCCTTTATATTTATATATCTTATGCCCAAAGACATCTTTGCCTATGCAAAAACAAAGATCTCCTCTTATGTTTTCTTCCAGCGTTTTATTATCTTATTTTTGGCTTTGAGATCTGTGACCTAGTTTGAGTTCATTTTTCTTAATGATGTCAGGTGGAGAGCAAGGTTTGTTTTTTGTACAGATGGATATCCAGCTGTCCCAGCCCTATTTGTGCAAATGGTTATCCTCTTTCCAAATTAAATTATCATGCCCTTTTTGTCAAAAATCTATTGATCACGTGCAGGTTAGTCTGCCTCTGGACTGCCTGTGCTATTCTGTTGACCTGCAAGTCTCTCTGGAAGTATATATCATCCAGTCATTATAAATCCTGACATCAGGTGGGGAAAATCCTCCAACTTCCTTCTTTTTAAAAGCCTTCTTTGCTCTTTTTTCTTTTATATTTTTGCATGTACCATAGATTTGATGTGTCAGTGTGATTTTGATAGGATTTGAACAAAATTTATAGGTCATTTGGGAAAAATTGATTTTTTCTTTTTTTGGTATAGAGGATTGAACTCAGGGTTACTTGACCACTGAGCCACATCCCCAGCCCTGTTTTGTGTTTTATTTAGGACAGGGTTTTGCTGAGTTGCTTAGGGCCTCGCCGTTACTGAGGCTGGCTTTGAACCTGCAATTCTCAGCCTCCCAAAGTGCTGGGATTACAGGCGTGCACCACTGCGCCTGGCGAAAATTGATATTTTAACAATATTTAGTGTGCCAGTTTATGAACATGGCACATTACTCTGTTCACTTTCATCCTTTCTATCTTAGCCTTGTTTTGTAGTTTTCAGGGTAGAGATTGCACACATATTATTTACCTGATGTTTTTGATATGTTTATACATGGCATTTTAATTTTATTTCCAGTTATTTATTGCTATATGAAATACATGATTGGTATTTGGATATTGATCTTATATCCCGTGGTCACCAGGTGGGGTCCCAGGAGGGATAAGAGGACCCAGCTCTGCCCTGTTAGATTCTTGACTTTCATCATGGAAAGGAATTTCAGGATGCATCAAAAGATGCATAAGCGGAGATTTATTCAGGAAAGCAAGGTGATTAGTTCAGGAAAGCCACAGTAGAGCAGGATATGTATCCAAAGGAGGTGTAATGTGGACGTTTGGGAAGGAGGTGCGCCCTTGGGATCTCAGCTGCTGTTTCTAAAGGTAGCTTTGTGAATGGTGAGCAGGAGAAGAATGCAGGTGGCGGTGGCGTCAGCCTAAGGACTTTCAGTTTCTATTGTGGAGCACAAAGCAGGTCTCGGTGCTCTGGTTCTTCTCAGAATCTTCAGGGTGACCTTGTCTGGTTAGCAGCTAGCACTTCTGCATACCCATACCCATGTCATGGGGTTTTAGCACTCCCTCTCTCTCTCTCTCAGCTCCTTTTACTTAGCCTAAAAATACATCCTGTAAGCTAACAAGATATACAGGCATTGATCATCTGGACTTAGAATGCCCTAAGGTTTGTTGGACCTTTTAGGAATTCAGGCCTGGGGAGTGGAGTGAGGGAGGCTGGAGCCTAGATTTAAAGGGACAGTCCCTCTTGCATTCCTTGCCTTCCTTGCCTGCCTCCTTTCCACCTTTATTCTATCCTGCCTCGCTGTTCCTTAGGTGTATTTGTCTGTCGGTTCTGTTTTTTTTTTTCTTTTCTCTCTCTCCTTATAGAATCCATAGGTTTTTCTGCATACATGATCATGAGATCTGTAAGAAAAACCTCACCTTTTATTTTACATCCATCACACTCTCTTTGCCTCTTGACTGGTAAGGAATTCAGACCAGAGTTGCGTAGGGTCAGGGGGTGGGAGGCCCTTCTGCCTTGGCAGTCACAGGGGAAGAGGTCTCACTGCTTCACCATGACGTGGGCGGGGAGGCGGAGTCCTCAGCAGACGACTTTCAGCGTGCTGGACCGCGCTGGACAGGTTGCCTTTGGTTCCTGGTTGCTCAGGAGCTTTCGTCATGAGCAAGGTGTTTAAGTGTGTGCTGCTTTTCTTTACCCATTTTTTCTTCTTTGTTGATATTTGGATTAACACTGGTTTTCAGGCATTAAATCTGGTTTTCGTTTCTAGGATAACTGGTTCCTCATGAGGTAGTGTCCTCCCTTTACACAGAGCTGGATTCTGTTTGCTGATACTCTGTTGAGAATTTTTGTATCTATGTCTGTGAGCATCTTCCTCATGATTTTCTTTTCTTGCAGCGTCCTTATCAGATTTCAATATCCGAGTCAAGCTGGCCACATAAGTTAGGAATTGTTCCTTCCTTTTCTGTTTTCTTAAATCATTAGTATTAGTTTTGTATTATTTCTTCCTTAAGTGTTGATTTTATGTTTAGGACAGGTATTTGATTATGTATATCAATAAGTTAATTCGTTTCATTCAGGGTGCTGTTCTTTATTGACATGAACTTGTTTCATTATCCACTGATTATGGTTTTAACATGTTTTAGATGGTGGTGATACCTCCTCTGTCATTTCTGATATTGATAGTTCATGTTTTTTCTCTTCTCATTTCTACCTGTCTTCCTAGGAATTAGTTGACTTCATAATTCTTTTCAAATAGTTGATCTTAAATGGATCTTTTGGGGGTTTAAATTCTCAGACACACACGTGCCTTCCCACGTCACCTATTGGGGATCACGTGTCATGATTATGAGTGGCGGTGTCTTACCACTTCCCAGGAGGGTGTTACACTGTGAGTGTATGAGTGACCGTGTGTCCTGTGCAAACACCAGTCTTTGGTCACAGTGTTAAGGTATCCTGGTTTCACAGCCCCACAGGCTCCCTTTGGAATGACCTAACCTGTGGACTTTTTAGTGACCATCTGTATAGAACAGGCATGCAAATCCTTACTAGTAATATGATAATATAGCACTTCTCACAGTGATTTTGCCTGTGTTTTAATATTTGATTTAACTACTCAGGTAAATGATGAATATAATGGTCATAGAGATCTTTGGCATCCTTCAAGTTTATACTTCTTTAATGTTTTTGTATCCTACAAGAGAGGGCATTTGGTAGGAGAGGTGACAATATATTTTTTTTCTGTTGGAAAACGTTATAATGATGATAATGACGTGTTGGGGAGATCACCCAGTTTGATGGCCTGACATACCAGCTCTTTTCCTATTACCATGCTTTCATCCTTTCCACTTGAATGTTTCTATTTTGGGTGTCTGGAGTCTTCATACACCGGTGATTATCTGTCCATCCTTTCCCTCGTCCTGCTGCATTTCAAATCTTTTGGGAGTTACTTACTCTACATTTATTCGGACTTCTCACACCGCTGCTTTCCTGATACTGAAAATTATAACCCGAGAGGAGAGTACATTTTACCTGTCCCTGGCAATGTGCAGTATGTGTCAGAAAAACTGTTAATGGTTATTTTAAAATACATTACCACTTAAAGGCATAATCTGTATTCCGTTGTCTTTGATAGGGAGTTGGTCAGAGGTAACTGATCACCTTTGTTCTTTTTTTTTTAAAATTTTTTTTTAGTTATAGATGGACACAAATATCTTTATTTATTTATTTTTTACATGGTGCTAAGGATCGAACCCAGGACCTCACGCATGCGAGGCAAGTGCTCTGCCACTGAGCTATAACCCCAGCCCCTCACCTTTGTTCTTGATGATGCTGGGTAAGTGAGGTGTTATTCAGAAGACTTATAGAGATTTATTGTATTTACCACCATAATAGAATTTAGTCTTCCAAATACTCCCATGGATGATGTGATGCTACATTTGGTTACCTAGTTTCCTATGAATTATGAGAACAGAATCCTAACTAGATGTCATTTTGCTACCATATTTGAAATTATCCTCATTTCCATTTGATTTCAAAATGTGGATATTGAAGGCACACATTTACCATGCCGAGATCTGGAGACTCAAAGAACAGCAGTGCAGCTTTGTCTACTTGGTAGCTCTCAGTGCAAGCAGAGAAGGGAGACTGCATTTCCAGCACTACCATATGGTGAAAGCATAGTGGTAGTTAGAGTTTAAGTCAGCTTGGTGATGTGAGGGGAATCTTCAAAGAGGAGGGATATGGGTTCCTGACTGATGTGTAATAGATGACTCCCCCAGAAGAACTTAATGGCTTCAAACTACATTTGTTACCTCAAAGGTTCTGTGCATTAGGAATTGAGAATACCATGGTAAGGTGCTTCTGAATCATGGACTTTGTTGGAGATGCTGTCACATGGCCAGCTCTGTGGTCAGGTGAAGATGGAGGGTTTGATTCTGAGATAGCTAGCTCACTTACCTAACTGTAGATGAAGGATTCATTTCCTTGCTGGCTGTTAGTGGGAGACACAGCCAGATGGCCACAGCCTTACCACTGGACCTCTTCATGGAGATGCTTGAGTACCTGCATGTGACAACCAACCTCCCTCACAGTGTTTAATCTAGGAGTGAGCGTGAGGAGGAAGCTGTAGTGCTGTCACACCGACTTCCACCACAGTCGCTGTGCTACAAGTGGATCACTGAGGGCTGGGCTTGTGGCTCAGTGGTAGAGAGCTTGCCTTGCATGGGTTTGATCCTCAGCACCACATAAAATAAAGAAATAAAGTATTGTGTTTATCTACAACTGAAAAAAAAAAGTGGATCGCTGAAGGTGGTGACACTTTTTAAATGGTATTGTGACAAAGTAGTTGTGGACTATTTTAAACCCACTGAAATGGGCAAGGCTGGGTGTGATTTAGAAGGATGAGTTGATGCATTCTGTGTGCAACCCAGGGATCATGTAACCAGGTCCACGTACTCCAAACAGAAGGTGCGGAGACACAAGGGATTTGCAAATGGGAATTGCGGAGGGCTTTTCGTGGCCAAATGTAGAGGGGAGTTTGAGAAGTGACGGAGATGAAGTAGAGGGCAGGATGTAAACAAACTTTTTGTTGTTGTTGTTCAATTTAGAAGAGGACTCTGGTGGCTCCTTGGAGAGCCGAGGGAATGTGAACAGCACTGGCGGTGTGGAGGGCAGCTGGGTGACTGCAGAGGAAGTGCGAATGGAGGGATGGAGGCCTCGTCGGCAGTGCTGTGAGCAGAGGGAGAGGACAAAGTAATCTGACATGTAGAAGCAGGATCACCTGAAGGACAAAGGAGGAGCCTGAGGTGGTATCTGGCTTCATAGATACAGTCATCCACACTCAGGGTGAACATAGGAATCAGCAGATGGAGATGCGGTGTTGGGAGACTCTGGGTTTTCAACATTTTGAGTTTGAGATGCGTGTGAAGTAACTGAACAAACAGCCAGGACTCAGTTTCCTATATAAATCTAAGACTGTTGTTAGGAATAGAGAGTTAAATATCAGCTTTCTTGGTGGTGGGGGGAAATCTGAACAGGTAGACGAGATTAAAAATAGAGGAGGAAGGAATTTAATAAAACATGATCTCTGAGGAGGTGGTAGGGGATGAAATTCAGGGTGTAGGTGAAGGAATTGCCTTATATTAAAGGGAGGACACTCGTTCCCCCAAGCTTAATGGGAAAGAGGTAAGGTTTGGAAGGATTGCAGAAACCTACATACCTGGAAATCCAGGATAAGAGCTAAGAGCAGTCCTTGCCTAATTGGTTTCCTGGTTCAAATTGAAGATGTGTTTATTTTTCTAAGAGGGAAGATCAGTAAGGAATCGACTGGATCTGAAGCCTTGAGAGCCGTCAAGGTTTGCTGAATGTACTATTGTTCTCTACATTGTTTTCTTTAGCACTTTGTATATATCATCCACCGCCTTCTGACCTCCATGCTTTCTGATGATCAGTTGTTTTCAGCCTCCCTTGTATGTGATAAGTTGATTCTCTCTTGCCACTTTCAGGATTCTCTGTCCCTGAACAGTTTTATTATGATATGTTCGGGGGAATTTCAAGTTTATTCCCCTTGAAGTTGGTTGTGCCTCTTGGATTTGTAGATTGATGTTTTTCATTGAATTTTGAAAGTTTTGACCATTATTTCTTCAACTCTTTTTTCATCCCTCCTCTTCCTCACCTAGTGTGACTTCCATCACGTGTACACACTTGATCGCATCCCACAGGCCTCTAAAGTTCTATTTATTTTTCTTCATTATTTTTTTCCCCATGCTTGATAATCTCAATAGTTTTTTCTTTGTTTATTGATTCTTCTTCTGTTGGTCAAACCTGTGTTGAACCACTTTAGTTTTTAATTTCAGCTCTACTTTTCAACATCAGAATTTCTATTTGGTTATTTTTTATAATTCTTGTTTCTTTTATTTTTTTTGCGAGAGGTGGGGGAAGGTACCAAGGACTGAACTCAAGGCCACTTAACCACTGAGCCACATCCCAAGCCCTTTTTAATATTTTATTTCGACACGGGGTCTCACTGAGTTGCTCTGGGTCTTGCTGAGTTGCTGAGGCTGGTTTTGAACTTGAGATCCTCCTGTTTCAGCCTCCCATGTTGCTGGGATTACATTTTCACGTGGTTTTCTTTAGTTCTTTAAGCATATTTAAAATGGCTGTTTTAATGTCTTTTTGTAATTCTAGAGCACCTGGGCTTCGTCGGGGATGATTTCTTTTGACTGCTCCCTTCATGTACTCTTGTCTCACATTTTTTTTTTGAAAACTAGATGTTTTAAATCTCATGATGTTGGCAACTCTGGATTCTTACTCACCCCAGAGTTGTTTGTTGTAATTGTTTGTTTGCATAGTGTTTTTTTCCTAAATTCGTTTTGTGGAGTCTCTTGTTTGTCATGTGTGGCCCCTGAAGTGTCTGTCTTTGTTAAGTCTCCAAGTTGTTGCTGGGGTAGAGGACCCTGTGCGTGATGGGAGATGCCTCCCACACTCAGCCAGGCAGGTTACAAGTTAAGCCTTCCCTTTGCTTTCTGCTCACGCAGAGCCTTAAGCTCTTCCAGAGGTGAGAGCTGAGGGCTTTCTTGGGTCTTTTCTGGACACGAACATGGCCTGGTGGATCTTTAGGAGTGTTCTGGTTTTCCTTAGCCTGCTGTGAACATCTCATTCTCCAATCTTTGCTCATTTTTTGGCTCAGCTGTTCTTTATCTCAACTGTTACTGCTACCTTGAGGAGCTGCCATGTTAAAAATGGCCTCTGGTGATTTTCAGTACGCGACCTCATGGAAAAGACTACACTCGGCACACTTTAAGGTGGAATCAACATGCCTTGTAAGTGGGATTTTCTGAGGAAGTATCAGAAAGGTAAAATCACAATGATCTAAGAGGGCTTTGGAGAGCCCCAACCCTGGTCTGCCTGCCCCAGAGTCTTCTAGGTAGCTGGTTTCACTGTGCTTGAGGACTTGTTGGTTTTCAGTGTACCATGGAGCTGGCAGGATGGAACGGGCCGTGTTAAAACACCCAGGCTTACTGTTCATACATTGGGCCATTTTTGCTGAATATATATACCCACCTGCAGAGTGTTGCTTACCTTTGGCTAATTTCCAGAGCTCTGGAAGTCGATTTGGATGAGTGTTGCCAGTGTTCTCACTGATTTTTATGGAGGAGATGACTTGAGGGGCCCTTCCTCTGCAGTTCCTCCTGACGGCCCTCAGCAATACAGATTAGGACGAACTGCTTTGTAGGGTGGAGCAGAGCCAGACTGCAAACAGATGAGAAGATTGCAGAGAAAAACTGAGGATCCGTTCGAGGTTGGAGACAGCTAGTGAGTCATGATGCCAAGCTGTCCTGTGCATGTGCTTTCCAGCAAACTCTGTAGAGCAGGTGTGGACATTGAGAATGGAGAGAGTGAATGTAGAGGTAAGGAAGAGGAGATGGAGCTTGCTCAGTTTGCAGAGTGAGTGCGTTCATATAAGGAAATGAGAAGACTGGGAGGAAAAATGGTGATCAGATAACAGGTATAGTGTCTGAATTTTAAGTTTAGAATAAGGTTGTCATTTGGTTGACAAAGTTCTTTCTTCCTAAAGTTATATTAGCAATGATCAAAGAGGCAAGCATTGTATATTCCAAGCAGAAGTCAAGATTGTGTTTCCTTGACAGTTAGGATCATGCATACTTGACAGGGAATCATTTGAGCTTTATGGAAAGTGCATAAGGAAGATGAATTTTCCAGTGAGAGGACTCAGTAAAGGGAGAAAAACGTCTCTTCCTGAGTCAGATGTTGAAGAAATCCAAATTTCAACAAGTAGAGATTGGTGTCAAGGAGGACATTCCTACCAGAGGAAAAATGTGCCTGACGTGACTAAGTACAGAAAGACCTACACCATGGTGAAGGTGTAATCGGCGGCTCAATTCAGGATACAGGTTGGGGGAGAATAGCAAGGAAGGAAGGTAGCTGGATTAGAGCCAAGTACAGAAAACCTTCAAATCCCAGCTAAGAAACGTGGATAAATGTGTACAGGGAATACGAGCCCCAGGAAGTTTAAAAGCAGGATCTGGATGTGTGATCACAGTTTACAATAGCAATATAACCATGGCAACTGTGGAAAGGAGCAGATTGGAGGGGGAGGTGATGGGACAGGAGAGACCAGTTGGGAGGCTTTGGAAAATTGTGATTTTTCTGAACAAACATGATGGGAATGGAAATTAAGAGATGTGAGAGATTTGATGGTATGCAGCAAAATAAATCCATGACCACAAAAGTAAGACTGAAAACATTAATTTTTAGACTTTTCTGATGTTGCTGACATTTTAAAAAGTTAAAAGCATACAAAGTTTGATAAAATTTAATCCCTAACCCCATGTAATTAACTCGGGCTCTAACTTATTTCCTTGTTTTTTCAGCAAAATAGCTTAGCTATTTCAGGTTAAATGTGACCTCACTTCACATTGTGGGAATATTGGTCTTAATGATATTTTAAAATATTCCAAAGGTATTCATTATGAAATTTTATCAAGACTTGAATTGCTTTATTAGAAATAATACTAAGGAGTTGATCTGTATCTGGTTAATACCAGTTTTGTTTTTTTAAGTATGAAATGAATTCACCTAAAGGATTCTCAATTGGTGTAAAATTTTAGAGCGTCCCTGGTTTGTCCTTTACAGTTAACGCAGAATTAGATCTTGCCTGCCCTCTAGTGGCGGAGTCTTTTAAATGTGTATGTGGAGAGCTGGGTATATGATTATTGAGGACTCCAGTGATCAGTGATGTGCTCTCTTTGTGCTAACTCTATGGGTGGTGGGAAGGCAGTTTTTATCATCCTTGTCTGTGATCTTGACTTTATTGGTCTATTTCCTGAATTTCTCCTGTTTTGAGTAGGAGCCTTGACAAGGTGCTTTAGGAATGCATCTGCTCAGAGCTCAATTTTACTTTTAGTTACATTATTTGTGAAGATATAAAATCATTTGCATAACATAATTACATGAGTTAAAATTGCCTACCAAACATTTATACATATAGCATGTCTATAATCAAGCCAAGCCTAGGACAGTCATGCTGGGTGAAGAGCTATGTCTTTTATTGGGGTGCTACCCATTGGCTGCTTTCTTGGCTCCTGCATCTGAGGCTTTGGCAAGTCTTTGTTCACATTTAGGTTCAGCAGATGCTGGTAGAGTACCTATTTTTGTGCTCAGATGCTTGTTGCTACAGAGTATGCAAAGAAATTTGCTAAAGATTGCATGTGTCTCTCTCTTTTTAAAAAATTCCCATGAACAATTGCTTCTTTAAACCATGGTTATAAGCTACCCTAAACTAATTTAAGAAAATTATAGAACACGAATCAGGTACAGAGCTGCACACCTATAATCACAGATATTATGGGAGGTAGGAGGATTGCCATTTTGAGGCCAGCCCCAGCAACTCAGCAAGACCCTGTCTCAAAAAGAAAAAGCAGGGCTGGGGTTATGGCTCAGTGGTAGCGTACTCGTCTACCACGCTGAGGCATTGGGTTCGATTCTCAGCACCACCTAAAAATAAAAGAAAGATATTCTGTCTGCCTACAACTAAAAAAATTTAAAAAAAAAGAAAAAGCACAGGGAGAGATGTATCTCAGTGGTAAAGTGCCTCTGGGTTTGATCTCTAATACAAAAAAGAAAGAGAAAAGGAAATAGAATGTTAATATGGAATACACAGACATTTGGGGGAAGATGCATAGAGGTTAAAAGGTGGGTAGTACCTTACTGTGAAGTCCCTTGCATAATGGTGTCTGTGGAGACCATGCTTATTCCAGTCCAGGTTGTACATCTTCATTGACACAAGACTAGCGCAGCAGCTTTGGATCAGGGAGAATGGCAGGACTAAAAAATTCCTCATTATTACTGTTGTACGTTCTCCAGGGAGACTCTGTAGTTTCATTCCCTGTGCTAGTGAAGGGGATTAGCAGTGTATGTCTCAATACCAAGAGAAATTTACAGTGGACTTTGGAGGAAATTATATGTTTTAAACCAAATTCGCTGTCCAAAATATTTGATTAAATATAATATTAAAATGTGTTTATAAAACATGGATGTGTTTTATAATGTGTTTATAAAACAAGGATGCACAGCTGCATCCTTGTGAGTTCTGAGGTCCTGCAAGAGTAACAGGGGAAGCGAACCAGGGACATTTCAGTGATTCAGTTTTCTTTAAAAATGGAATATTCCATACTTGGACGTTTAATCCATTTCTTTAAAAATGGAATATTCCATACTTGGACGTTAATTGGGTGTTTAATCTTTTAGTGAATATTAGAATATAATGTCAGATTTATTTATAAGTGTCAGCATAACTAAAAATATGGAAAACTTTTTTTTCCTGAAAATTATCTCTAAATGTATAGTTGATAGTTTGTATTCTTAGGGAAGGTTACAACTATGATTTAAGGAATCTATGGATTATTAGGCTGTATCTTGAAGAAAAATGAATTCAAAGGAAAGTTTACTTTTCCTATGAAGTATTTTTAAGGACTAGTTTCTCAGTGGCAGAAACTGCCTTTAAGCATTATAAAATCTGATAGTATTTTTTTCCTCAAAAACTTACCTCTTCAGTGGTAGACAATTCACCCTTCACCATAGTGGAGAGCCACCAAATGCTATAGCCCTGTTTTTTGTTGTTGTTGTTGTTTTGTTTTGTTTTTATACCAGGGATTGAACCCAGGGACACACAACCACTGAGCTGCATCCCAGCACTTTTTATTTTTTATTTCTTGCTAAGTGCTTAGGGTCTAAATTGTTGAGGTTCGCTTTGAACTTCTGGTCTTCCTGCCTCAGCTGCCCAAGCCCAGGGATTACAGGTGAGCACCACTATGGCTGGCACCTGTGTTCTTTTCATGGCTTTATTTCAATCTAATTTTGAGTTCTTGCATATGATCTAGCTGTGTGCTTTGTGGTGACCTTCATAGCTTATCAGAATTACTTTTATAAGTTTAATTTGGCCATATCAGCTCAACGGTTACACTGTTATTAAATGTTTATTACTTAAAAGTTCCTGAAAGCGGGGCGGGTGAGAATCAATATTCCTCCAGTGCGCACTGTAACAGTTGTCAGAGACAGAGAGGGAAGAATAGGGCTGTGGCATTAGGTTCAGCCACCGAAGTTCCTCCCATGCATCTAACCCAAATCTTAGCGGAGGAGACCCTTCCGTGGTCTGCAGGATCAGTCAGCGGACCCTTGGTCCTGCCCCGTGTGATTCCTGTGGGGTCATCCCGACTCTGGGTCTGAGGTGTGCGGGGCTGTGGATATGTAAGTGGTTTCTCCCTCGCACCACCCTGGTTCTAACACCCAACTCTGACCCTTTACTTCTCCCCCGTCTGTTAGACACATCTGTTTGTGCAGCATATTAACTGAAAATGTGGGCGCGGTGAGGTTTGGCACCCATCAGTGCGTCCCTTAGCCCTCCTGCGGTGGAAAGTCCCCATCCACTACCTCTGCTGTTAGGACTTTCCCGCCTCCCTCACCTTCTCTTCCCAGCTGCGCCTTTCCTCTTCCTCCTGGGGATAAATGTCTTCTTTCTTCTGCAGAGCAGTTGAGAGCTTAGCGCCCTCTTTCCACACACACCAAGGCGGTCTTGCTGTGCCAAGCCGCCTGATGACCTGTGGGTTTTCTTGCCCAGAGAATTAGTTCTTCCTTGGAAAGGTGCTGAAGGAGGAGCCCCTATCCAGGGTCAGTCTTGGCTGAGCGGCTGCTTCCCGGCCCCTGAAAGGGACACCCTGGCGCTGCGCGGTGGCACGGCTGGGAGCGCGCCCTTGGTAGAACGTGAATCATGACAAGGACGCGGCAGGGGTGGTCTTGCCCCCACGGGATGGAGTCCCACGGGTCTGTGATGTCCTTCCTTTTTTTTCACTTTCCGGTCTGAAATTGCAGCGGCCCGAGCCGAGGTGTGCAGCGGCACCGGGGAGAGGTTCCGCATCTTCCGCGCGGAGAAGACCTACGCGGTGAAGGCGGGCCGCTGGTACTTTGAATTCGAGGCGGTCACTGCGGGAGACATGAGGGTCGGCTGGAGCAGGCCGGGGTGTCAGCCTGACCAGGAGCTGGGCTCAGACGAGCGCGCCTTCGCCTTCGATGGCTTCAAGGTGAGTGGACGCGGGTGGACGCGCTGCGGCAGGTACCAGGTGAGTCAGAGGCCAGCCTGTCCCCGCAGGGAAACTGCTGCCCTTGTGGTTGCGCACCTGTCTCCCCTCCCCACATAGACAGTGATATTCAGCCGTGTCCATCGAAAGTGTGGAAGATACATGCACGTGCGTTGCCGCCGCAATTCCATGCAAGGATTCGTCCTCAAAGAACGGTGACTGTAATGCGTGACAGTTAATGACCACAGGAATGCAGTGTCTAGGCGAGGGTGGGATGTGGACAGGAGAGGAGCGGAAGGACAAAGCGGAGAGGCTGCGCTGCGCTTAGCGCGCTCGAGTTAAACCGGCAGAAGCTGGGGCGCTGCTGCGCCCTGGGTCCAGGGAAGAGCGCAGGGCGCCTTCCTGAAGCCAGGTGGAGGTCCGCGTGCCTTGGCCACAAACGTTCCGGGACAGTGAAGTGTTTAGATGGGTTTAAACATCACAAAGATGTAGACTGTATGGGAATGCCACGCGGTACCTCATACACAATTGTGATTTTAATGTATCAACTGAAAAATAAATTCAGATATAAAATAGTGGCAGCAAGTATGCGGAAGGCGATGTTATTTACACTCAGTTTTCATTTTCAACATTATTAGTAACTTTTATTCCTTAAACTGGGTCCAGTGCTTAATTTGTTATTTAATCGTGTTTAAAGATTGTTTTATTTATATAGAAAGTTTTACACTTTAAAATATCTATGCTTCTAGCACAATAGGATGAGAAGTCACTTTGGGTTAACAAAAATATGGATACTTAGATTCTTTTTAACATTTTATTTTTGTTTGTGAAATTATATTCCTTTGCACATGGAGGGAAACTATTTTTAATTTAAAAAAGAAAATTAGAATGAATTAGCAAACATGAAGAAGTTAACATTTGGGTATTCCAGGTGTGTGATGTCCTGTGTGGGACAGTGTTTCTAAGCTACAAATCAGAACAGGTGGCCTACTGTGTTCTGAAACCTCACATTTCCTGAATGCTGTTTTATTTATTTTTTATTTCAAATGGAAAGTTTTGGCCTCCTGTCCTCCTTTGATCGAAAAGTAAACTTTATTTAAATTTCAAAAAATAAAATATAAGACAAAAGGCAGCCTTTGATGTATTTCTGCTGAAAATCAGCTATAAATAACAGAGCAGGAGCTGCTCCTGGGGAGGCAAAGCACTTTTACCCCTTGCAGAAAAGGACTCTAACTTTGGGGACGGACTGGGGTGAAGTAAGGAGGTCACCAGAGCTGGGTACATTGGTTCTAAAGTTTAATGCTTTTTGATGCTTAATTTAGTTAAAATTTTAAGAAGTATATATGTTATATTGAGAAGAATTGTATTACTGTTTTGCATTGGTGACTGTATTCTATTATGTGTCAATCCACAATGAAGGTGATACAGAGCAAAATAATTAATATAAGTCATTTTGTACCTAGAAATCAATGGAATGTGCTTGTAGATCCAAAATTTACATTGGCCAAAACTGTTTTCAATGCATTTATGAGATTTCACTTGTATTTATTCAATTTTTGGCTTCTTTCTTTAGCAGATATCTTAATAATATTTTTAGATATGGAAAAAAAAATATTTTTAGGTTTGATTGAAGTATTTTTTTGCTGTTGTTGTTGTTTTGGCTTTTTGGTTTTAGTATGTAACCAAAAATCTTCTAGATTTTCATTTCATTGAACTATCATTGCCATTGGCTCCAAGGAATGAAACTTAATTTTGAAATGAATGAAAGCTAGAATGTCATTTTCATCGATAAGTTCCCAGTTTGATGTCCAAGTTGGAATTCTTTGTTTTGGGGGTATTATAGAAAAACAACTTATTTCCAGGAAAGTAATCATTTCAGTGGGGAGAAAAAAATCTAAAGGCATATAGTTTTTTTTAAAATATTTTGTTTAGTTGTAGATGAATACAATATCTTTATTTATTTTATGTGGTGCTGAGGATCGAACCCAGTGCCTCACGTATGTGAGGCAAGCGCTCAACCGCTGAGCCATAACCCCAGCCCCTTGTTTTTTGTTTTAAATAATATGTGGAGTTAGATTTTAAAATAATAGTGTCCCAAAAGCATGAACTAACATCTGGGTTTGTCTCAAGGTTCCCCACCTGGCTCAGGACCTTGCTGAGGGCTGCTCATGTGGCCACAGCTCATCCACCCCTGTGTTCACAGAAGGGGCCTCCTGGAGTCACGCTAGGGAGTGGCGGGTGCCTTTTGTTTCCTGGCTGACTATGACAAGGATTCTTCTGTCCCTGTAGGCCCAGCGGTGGCACCAGGGCAATGAGCACTACGGGCGCGCCTGGCAGGCAGGCGATGTTGTGGGTTGCATGGTCGACATGAACGAGCACACCATGATGTTCACGCTGAACGGAGAGATCCTGCTGGATGACTCAGGTTCTGAGCTGGCTTTCAAGGACTTCGATGTTGGTGATGGTGAGTATTCCCATTTGGCTCATTTTAAAGTTTGTGGCACAATGAAACTGTGGTTCTGATGCCTGGTATTAAGGGGTGAGAATGGATGAGGAGGAGCTTTAAGTCCTATAGGCACCACATTGCGGATTGGATCAGGCACCCTTAAAATCGCTTTAGCAGAAAGGCTGTGCTGCTAGCTTGGATTTTGATACAGTGGAAATGGCTCTGATGTATGTCAGAAAACAAAGGTTGGGCCAGAGGATGGAGTTCTACAGTCCTAAGGGCTCATTTAGAATTCCCCTGGTTAATGAGCTGCTTGTAGCCTTTTTCTCTTCTGTTCACAAAAAATGCAGCGAGAACCTGCCAGCTCTCAGGCCCTCTGCCGGAGGCTGAGAGAACCCGGTCCTCTGTGTACTTTGCTGTTTGCCAGCAGAGGGTGTTGCTTGCATAACCTCTATGGTGCAGAAATGCAGAAGCTCTATAGGTGCACCGTGCAGGGGCAGAATCTCCTGTGGTCCCACACAGGCCTGGGAGCTTGGCTGTGCATTAAAGCTGAGGGCCTCGGCATAGCTAGGGGGATGGCACCTGTCCTTCAGAGCTGCAGTTGTACTGTGGTGGCCAGTGGGCACATGGGGCTGGGTAGATAAAGAACTCTAAAAATTGCACTTCTCAGTCACACTAGCTACGTGTCAAGTGCTCAGTGCCCACGAGTCGCTGGTGGTGCCTTTAAGTTCTAAGTTCAATCCCTGGGCAAGTGTTTGAGTCTATATGACCATCGCTTATCAAACACAAATTTACAAAATATGGATTTTGCATTTTTATTACTTAATTCTATGTTGAACACATGTATCTCTGGGCGGTGAACTTGGCAATCTAATCCTCTGCCCCTCTGGGTGTCTAAGTATCAGGGGAAGGTGTGAGTGGGTCTTTGTTTCCATGTTATCTGTACTGGCCAGTACTGTGGATAAGACCTGAGATACTGTTTTTATAATAAGTTTTATTTAAAAATACTCAGTTATTGCATTTTCCTTTTTTTAACTTCTAAGGAAGTTAGACTTTAGATGCACAAGTGGGTTTTGTTTGTATGTGTGTCACAGCATCTAGGCAGATTCCCGGGCTACCTGTCCACATGCCCATAACTAATGTTAGTGACACAGCACTGTCACATAGACCAAGAACCCTTGCAATCTTGAGATAGGCTCTGGAGTGGGTCTGAGCATCACATTTGTGCAAATAACTTTTTTTTTTTTTTTAACTTTAGACTTCGTAGGATTTTTAAAATTTAAAGCACAATGTGAACTTTATATTCATACCTGTGTCATAATGTTAATGTAGACTTCTGATGAATTATCCAAAAAATTAGTGGTCAGTATTGTTAAACTTTGGTTGGAGATTTTGGGGAAGTATGCTTGTGGTCTCCAAAGACCTGGCGTTTATCCGTGCCTGAGACTTTCCAGTGCTTTTTAGCAGTGGAATCTCTCATCATCTCACCCTTAAATTAACTTGACACAGATTTCTATATATTTCTTAATTTGCCTGCCACTACTGAGAGAGAGAGTTCAAGCTCCTAGAGTGTGAAGGATCAAGTTTGTAAACCTGCTCATTTATGGCAACAGAATTTTTTTAGCCAAATAATATGCTGTGATCACTATAGTACTAAAAGTTTTAATAGATGTTCTGTTTTCAAATTGTTCTTAAACTAGGCCTGCCTTCATGTCTGTGCTAGACTTGTTTTGGCATTTTCTGCCATCTTCTGGGTTCTTTCTTATGGCTGCAGAGACAGTTGAGCATACACACATTGGCTATTAGAGCAATCTTAATCACCTTGTGGTAGGATGGATACATATGGAAAACTTACCTGCACACAGGTATGCCTAGGTATGTGTATGTGTACACATATCCATATGCATATAGACACAAGCAAAAGATGCCCACCTGCTCAGCTTAGTTGATAACATAGCTAAGCATATTTTGTCAACTCTGTCTTTTATGTAGTTTATATGACTGAAATGGTATCTTATTCAGTATAAGTTGTTAGTCTAAGGTGAAAAAGAAAAATTACAAAAAGTCTTTAAAAGACTTATGTGGTCATGCAGTTAGATTCAGGGTGGAAGGAGCAAAGCAGCCACTGAGCATGGCAGCATCAAAGATTTATCTTTAACAAAATTATTTTTAAATGTGTATATAATTCAGTCCATATGCAGTCAGCTAATCAAGAATCAGTATTATGATAAGTTTTGTTGCCTGATACTCACAAAGGTCTAATAGCCAATCATGCTATGATATCTGCTGCATACCAAGAACCTGAAGGTGCTTTCCTGATGCATCCATAGTCTAATAATTTAAAAAAAAAAAACCCAAACAGGTGTTGTTCCTTAAGAATCTATTGGAAGGGCTAGGGCTGTATCTCAGTAGCAGAGCACTTGCCTACCATGCATGAGACACTGGTTTCAATCCTTAGCACCACATAAAAATAAATAAAGGCATTCTGTCCATCTCTAATGACAAAAATTTTTTTAAAAGAATCTATTGGAGGTGATATTTATCATGTTGATTGGAGTAAAGAACTCAGAATAGATTTTATATATTTATATTTTTTCATCCATCTTACCACAAAGTTCTTTTAATTGCTTTAATAGCCAATTTATATATGACAGAGCTGACTGTCTCTATCACAGTAAGAAAAAATTATAATGATAGTAAAGTATGCCAAATCAAATGTGACACAGATACAAGAAAGGCTGGGTATAAGAGGAATTTAAATACAGAGCATTTATAAAACCTTTCAGTACTTTAGCAACCATATGATATTCTTACTTTAAAAAGTTCTTCTAAATTTGTAATATGACAAGAAAAAGGAAATGGAGACAATGACAATTTGAATAAAGGGAAAAATCTATCATTTTTTGCAGATCATGTAATTATTTATAGAGAAAAACTTACTTAATCAAAAGATATTATTAGAAATAATTGTAGAGTTTTACAGGTATACCAATATATGGAATTCTCAGTAACTGAGTATCACTTTAACAGAAGGTGTGTAATATATTTTTAGAAAATCATTAAACTTTATTGGGATATGAATGATCTATTAGACATATTACTAGCTAAATAAGAGAAGTATTATGTTCATGAAGAAAATAATAGATTGAGGATATTCATCTCACCTTGAGCTATTGATTTAGGTTTCTCATGAAGACTTAGTGTGATGATTTTAAAATGTATATGGAAGAGTATATCAAGGGTATGTCTGATGATGAAGAGCAGGAAAGGGGGTATATGTCCTATCAGATCCCAGGTTGTGTTGGGAAGCAGCAGTCATTGAGGTGGAGTGATGTTGCTGTAGGGGACCAGTTTGACCATTGTCATTCAGTAGAGATGTGAGACACATACCAGCCTGTGTGGAGCTTTAGCACACGCCAAGGTGGCATGTGAAGGTGCTGTGGAAAGGAGCACCCTGAAAGAGGGTGATCTGTATGGCCGAGATGAGATTTGGTCACTTCCTCCCAACATAGATATAGCCAACCCCAAACTGGGATCATAAATGTCAAAAACACATTCTGAAACTACCAGTAGAAAATATAGGCAAGCCTTTAGGGTACGGAGTGGGAAACTTTTTTTTTTTTTTCCTTAAGAGTAAAATAAACACTTGAAGTAAAACCACTGACTGAAAGAAAGGACATAAATTTGTCTATAAGAATGTGAGAGTGCTCATAAAAACAAACAACAAAACACCTTTAATAGGAGTGGGAAAACTTGAGGATCTATTCTTACTGCATGAGACTCAAAAGCAAAAATGTTCATGCAGATGTTCCTCAGCTTACAGTGGAATAATGTCCTGATGAGCGCACTGTTAGTTGAAAGTGTACCGAATGCACTGATCTGCGTCCTACTTAGGAGCACTGCCTGGCGGGGTACCAGTTGTCTGTCCCTGTGATCACATGATGACAGAACTGCAGCTCCTTTCACTGCCCAGGTTGCAGGAGAGTGTGGTCCTGCCCTTTGCTCGCCTGGGAAAGACCAGAATTGGAAATTCAAAGTATGGTTTGTACTGAATGTGTGGGATGATTACACCATTACAAAGTCAAAAAATGTGATTTGAATCATCACGAGTCAGAGACCATTTTAAAAAATATAAAATATGTGTAAAATCAGTAAGAAAAATTATATAAAAAACACGAACAGGTATTTTAAAGAAGAAAAAACTTAGATGGGCAATAAAGATTTAAGAAGGTGTGTATTTAAATCTGTAATTACATGCTATTTTGCATTGTATTGACTATTTTTTGAAAAGCCTGACAATACCCAGTCTTGGAGAGATCTACATCCCCAGACCTCTTTGACATTGCACCTGGGAGTGAAAGATGGATGCTTTCTCTTTGCAAAACAGTTTGACAGTGTCTGTGAAAACCAGATATTCTCCTACCCATGACCAAGCAGTTCTACTGCAGCTGCTCAGTGACATGTGTCTCGGCACAGAGGCAAAAACTACACTGTTCTGTAGGAGCACCATTCACATAGCTAGAACCAGGAAACAACCAAATGCGGCCCTCAGGGGAACAGGTGTGTCGACACAAACCACAGTGCTGTAACAATATGAGTATTTAAGAAAGACTGCTGTGATCAGCTAAATAACGGTCCCCAAAGATGTCCATGGCCTCTGTCATGAGTGGCACAATTCATAATTACTTGGAGGCGGATTGTCTTTAAATGCAAGCGTATATTCAGTCACACCAATCATCAGATATAATCAGTTAATGCAAAAAGTGCTGGGTGTGCTGGAGCACCCCAACTAGCATTCAGTGTGCACTAATTAAACACTATAGGTAAGTCACACTATCCCAGGCAACTAAATACTATAAGCAATTCACACAATCCTAGGGCAACCACGAGCCCCCACATACCTCCAGTGCCATGTGACTTCTCTTAGCTAAAGAACAGACGTTGTCTTTGTCTGGTGGTTCTCTTCAGCCCACAGCTGGACATTAGGGAATGGTGGAGTTGATCCAGGGATGGACAGAAAGGTGGCCAGTCTCACCGATGTCCTTGGAGCAAAGCCCCCAGTGTGGCAGAACAAACAGTTTAAATACAGTTCCAAGTTGGTTGTGTGAGCTGGTGATTGGTTACACTCAGTGAAAGTCAATGTCCTTTGGTTATGTCCAGTGAGAGGATCTAATTGCAGCTGGGCATGTTCTTTGCACATGTCCATGGAGCTATACTCCCTGTCAGTTGTAACCAGTCATTGCTAAGCATGCCAATGGCTAGTGCCCCTCACAGACCCTTATCGATTGCAAGCAGGCATGACTAAGCATGTCAATGGCTGCTGTTCCTCATGGCCAGCAACTAAGTGAGTCCCCGGCATGTCCAGGCATGTCTGTGGCATATGCTCCTTACAACCTCTCTGTGAAATCTGAATATGTTGCTTGATGTGGCAAAAGAGTTTTGCAGATGTGATTCAGATAGTGACCTTCAGAGAGGAGGCTAGCCTGGGTGACCTGGGTGAGCCCGGGGTAGTCCTAGGAGGTCTCCTAACACAGTTTGTGGGCGTGGGTGTGTGAGAGGGAGAGAAAGGGAGAGAATGAATGAGTGAGATTTGAAGATGGGGACAGGGCCAGGAGTCAAGGAAGGTCATGAGCCTCTGGAAACTTCTAGTCATGGCAGAAAGCGAGTTCTCCTCAGAGCCCAGAGCCTCCAGAAGAAACAGCCCTATGGACACCTTGATTTTAACTCGGTAGGATCCATGTTGAACGTCTGCTCTTCAGAACTGTAAGATATTAACTTTGTGTTAACTTGTTAAAACAGCAATAGGAAACTAATAAAACAACCTACAGGGCATTACCAGTTTTATAAAAGTTGCAAACAACCAAAATCTAACAATTTTATAAAAATGTATTTTAAAATCCAAAGAACAATCAGAGAATGCTGATTTCAGGCCTTGGGGCCATCCCTTCCTTGGGTTGGGGGAGGCTGGGAAACAGGAGGGTCAGGGCAACAGGTGAGCTGTTGTCAATGATTAGTTTTTCTGTTGGGTGGAGGGTTAGTAGGTGCTTATGGTGTTTTAAAAGGACCCACTAAATAAGTTAGAGCAGGAGGCAGTGAGAATGTGTCATGAAGGAAAGGTTATGACTAGTCCCCAGTCCACTTCCCTGCATCCGAGCTTCTTGAGAGGGAGTAGGAGGTTCGTGCCCGTCTGAGGACTGTATAGAATGCTGGAGTGGAGAGTGAGAAATTGATGGTCAGGGTCAGAAAGGAGATAAGGACTCCAGTGAAGCTCTTGCTCAGGGAAAGGGGCTGTGATCTCAAGCACAAGTGGGTTCAATCTCCTGATTTTCATTTTCAGCACAGAAAGAAACAGGCCTGGGGACAGTCATGGTGGGGACCCCCTGGTGAGCAGGTGCCATGCATGCAGGAAGGAGTTCCCTGAGAAAAGCCAGTGCTTTCCTGTTCCTGGCAGTCCCAGCATGCCTGCTGTGCCTCTGTCTCCATCAGCTCCTACCTCCCATTCCTACATGTGGCCTTGGGGGCTCTACTGCCACCACCTCTGGAGTCCTCTCTCCCCCTGTTCCATCCTGTGCCCATGCCGAATTCCTTTCCGAACATGCTGAGCCAGAAGTGGTACTGAGGCAGTATCCCCATTGGAGGCTGGGCTTACCTGGGTCTCTTCACCTGTGCTACAGCTTTGATGAGGTAGTATAGCAGCCGGCCTGTTCCCTCCCTAGCAGCTGGCCCTGGCTTCCTCCACCGAGGTTCACTCTGAGAGCTTAGAACAGGGAAGAGTCCTGAGGCTGCTGACCCACCTGCTCATGCCACAGGGGAAAGGGCTTTTCCTGGGGGTGCCTGGGTGGGGTCTCTCTCTCCTATCTCTTTGTGCCACCAGAATGGTAAAGTCTTGAGGGATCCCAGGATTGGATGTCAGCTCAGAGAAAAGAAGCTAAGAAGCCCAACCAGTGGCTTCTCCTCGAGGTCTCTGTGGAGAGAAAAGGGAGGATGCAGCCCTGCTCACCAACATGAAGAAAAAAATCAGAACTTGAGTCCTAATTACCATCTGATGACAAAATTATATGTTAGCTTTATCTTATGCCCTTTCCCCTGCTCTCTGAGGATAATTTATTCTTAAAGCACATTTATAAGAAAAATTTCCATAGGTCAAAAACTATAATTTCAATAGGAAACTATGTGCATGCAGTTCTGTGAGCCTCAGCTATCAAACCTCATTGTTACTGAAGCAATATTACATACCTTGAGATTATGTCAGTAGTGAGCAGTGTGTTCTCTAACCTAAAAGTGCTGCCTTTAGTTCTTCAGTGGTTTACTTGCTCTACTGAGGCTCCTCTGAACTGTCATGTGGTATGAACTCCAGATTCCCTCAGAAAATATAAAAATCATATCTGATACATATGTATTCAAATTTCAGTATGGGAGAAGCACATCCAAACCAGCAAAAATAAAGCTAAAAGGAAAATAATAAAGTCAAGGAAAAAACAGAAAAACACGCAGGTGACATCTTATGTACCCACCACATTGACATCAGGAGGAGAACAAGGTACCCGGTTTTCTCTGGTATGAGACTTGTGCTCACCGCGTATTCTGAAGGAAGGACTTACGCAGGAGAAGCTGAATCTTACTGCTGTAAGGACAACTGCATGTCTGGCTCTGCTGTGCTGGACTCTTCCTGAAGTGTGTAAAGTCCCAGCTGTTCTTACATTTTTAAAAAGAGGAAGAAATGCCTTACAGGAGTACTTAATGAAATTGCACAGAAAGTAGAATTCACAGTCTAGGAGTCGCTGCAGTGTTCTCTGGGTTCATGGCTTGGGAGGAGATGTGCCCGCTGGTGAACACAGCCTCCTGAATTCTGGCCGTGTCTCTATGCCACCTGCTGTGGACTGAATTGCCCCCAGATGCATAGGTTGAAGCCCTAACCTTCAATATGCTTGCATTTGGAGACAGGCTCTTTAAAGAGATGATTATGGTAATATGAGGCCATAGGTGAGACCCTGATCGCAACTCTTGTGCCCTCCTAAGAAGAGGAGGAGACACCAGGGATGCATGCTTACGTGGAAAATGCCATGTGAGGACACAGCCAGAAGGCTGCCCTCTGCACACCAAGGAGAGGGGCCTTGGGAGAAGCCAAACCTGCTGACACCTTGACCTTGGACTTCCAACCTCCAGACTATGAGAAGATAAGTTTTTGTTTAAGGCACTTACTGTATGAAACTTGGTGACAGCCCTAAAAATCTACTCTGCCACCCCCTCTCCACTCACATCCCCTACTGATGTGTTCTCAGCATACTCTTATGGGCAGTGCTACATGTTACTGGTAGTTTGAAGATCTAATCAGATCCTTGACTTAAGACAAGGGGGTCATCTAAATCTTTTCTGTATAGTGCACAATGACAGAATAGTCACTTAGGCCTGGAGATTACCTGCATTTTATAAAATTTCCCCTGGTACCTGTCTATCTCATGGTGTGTAAATACTTCATTCTCCTGGCACCCTTGGCAGTGTGTGCTCTTCTGTAAGCAAAAGCCCTCTCAGGATCCTCAGATTCCACACTCATAACGATCACTATCAAATCCAGAAATGACACTTCTGATTCTGTATCTACCACCCGAAAAGACAGTAAGCAAAAACTGAATTACTGGTGCTGTGAGGCTCATGGGATTTCTTTCCATGGAAGAAACACAGAAGAATATTCTTACAATTAAAACAACTGCACAGCTGTGGGGAGAAGAGACAGCTAATGAAAAAGAGAGGGAGGGAGACCTTTTCATTATTCATTTTATCATGTTGCTTTTTTGATGTAAAACTCTGTCTGTATTAGCCATGTTCTCGGTATCCTTAGTTGAAATAGTCGAGCAGTTAGATGGCTTGGTGGATCTGTGTGGCTTATTCAGAATAGTGTTGCTAACGTGATATGAATATAGGCTGGAAGGTCTGCACCATCTTTAAAACTCACTTGCTCTTCCTCATGCCTGGAGTTGATGTCACCATCATCAACCTGTGCAGCCTGCTATTATGATACAGACCTGGGAGAGTAACTGGGAGTGTTCCAAATTAAAAATTAGCATTTGCCAATGGGAGGAGAATACATGGCCTTGGGAAAATAATCTCTCTGTTCTCATTTCCTTAAAATAAACCCAGTGATTGGAGACAATCTCTTTATGCCTTTTCATTTCTAGAGAACCCAGAAGTCTAAGGCAAATGTTTTTGTACATAAATTTATTTTACCTACTCTCTCACATTCTTGCTTCAAATTTGGCATCCATTTAATGGCATCCTCCATTAGCAGGAGGCCCCTAGGCAAGTTATTTAACATCTTAGTTGTTTCCTCATCTGAAGAAATTAGGTTAACATTAAATAATGTATGTGAAAGTGTTTATACATAACCTGGCACATAATAAACCATAAGTAAGTTTGACTTTTTGCTTTTCTTCTTAACAAAACAGTTCAGGTACACACACACACACACACACACACACACACACACATATTTTTGGTACTAGAGATTGAACTTAGGGGCACTCGATCACATCCCCAGCCCTATTTTGTGTTTTATGTAGAGACAGGATCTCACTGAGTTGCTTAGTGCCTCGCCGTTGGTTGCTGAGGCTGGCTTTGAACTCGCGATTCTCCTGTCTCAGCCTCCTTAAGTGTTGAGATTACAGGCTTGCGCCACCGTGCCCAACTTCAGGTTTATTTTTAATGAAATATTGGCCAGTTTAATCTGATTTTAATAAAGAAAATTTAAATTTGTTCTTTTTAGATAAACAGGACAGTAGAATGTATTTTGACATATTATAAAAACATGGAGTATAACTTCCCATTCTTGTGGTTGTACATGATATGGTATTATACTGTTTGTGTATGAACCAGTTTCCTATATGAACATAGGAAAGTTATGTCTAATTGATTCTACTGTTTTTCCTATTCCTATCCTCCTCCCTTCCCTTCATTCCCCTTTGTCTAATCCAATGAACATTTATTTTTTTCTCCCTACCAACACACTTATTGTGTGTTAGCATCCATATATCAGAGAGAACATTTAGCCTTTGGTTTTTTGGGATTGGCTTATTTCACTTAGCGTGATAGTATCCAGCTCCATCCATTTACCAGCAAATGCCATAGTTTCATTTTTCTTCATGGCTAGCAATATTCCATTATGTATGTGTATCACATTTTCTTTATCCATTCATCTGTTGAAAAACACCTAGGTTGGTTCCATAGCTTAGCTATTGTGAATTGAGCTGCTATAAACATCGATGTGGCCGTTTCACTGTAGTATGCTGATTTTAAGTCCTTTGGGTATATGCTGAGGAGTGGAATAACTGGGGCAAATGGTGGTTTCATTTTATTGTTTCTGAGGAATCTCCTAACTGCTTTCTAGAGTGAGGTTGCACCAATTTGCAGTCCCACCAGCAATGTATGAGTGTACCTTTTCCCCTATATCCTCATCAACATTTATTATTACTTGTATTCTTGATAATTGCCATTCTGAATGTAGTGAGACGAAATCTCAATGTAGTTTTAATTTGTATTTCTCTAATTGCTTGATATGTTGAACATTTTTTCATGTATTTGTTGACCTAATCATATCTCTTCTTCTGTGAAGTACCTGTTCAGTTCTTTTGGCCATTTATTGATTGGGTTATTTGTTTGTTTTGGTGTTAAGTTTTTTGAGTCCTTTATATATCCTGGAGATGAATGCTGTTACCTGCTTTTTGTCTATTTCGTTTGGGTTATACACCTGTATTCAGAAGCATTAAAGTCTGAAATCATTTGTCCTTAGGAAAGGCTAGTGTACTGGTGATCTGCTTTATCTCCTTTTTGCTGTGGCCCAGTCAGATTTCATGCCTGTGTTTGGCCCCCACTGCCTTGTGTCTGCCAGCTCCTGGGCTGGACTTGCCTGCTTGTCTCACACCCCTCTGCCATGGAGCAAGGGAGTCTCATCAGTGGAGAAAGCTTAAACTTGCTGAAGCCATCTATCCTTTGATGGAGGAAGCAGCTTAGCCTGAAGTTGTAGCTACTTTTTTAACAGATTTACAAATAGTTAGAGTGGGTCCATCTCAGGCCCAAGTAACTGACTGGGTTTATGTGCACTAATTTAAGATCCACTTCCAGGAAGAAAACTTCTGTAGACGTCACCAGGCTCTATTATTTGTAGGGTGTCAGTTAAGGTAATTGAAATAGAAGATTCCAGCATATGTAGAATAGAAAATTGTACGTATGCTGAGATGTATGCATGCATTTGTGGAAATCAGTTTTATTGTGTTATTTGTGAGTTCTTCCTACTTTGTACTTTGTAAGGAATTTAACTCCACTTCTCATGTCTAGCCATGGAACAGCGATTAAGAAGGATGCCATTTGTCCACACATTTTGTTCAATTTATTCCAAACAGTCTTTGGTAGCAATTATTATTTATGGACCTTATGATAATATGTATAGTGGCACCTGTTTCTAATTTGCTTCTTACATGTCTTAAGTAATCAAAGGCAAGCTCCTCACAGGGAGTCCTTTGTATCCTGTTCATAGCTGTTTCCCTAGTGAGTCTGGCACGTGGTGATTGTTCATTAAACATTTGTTGAATGGAGGCACCTGATAACATATGGAGACAATGCAGAGTAGTAACCCAGAGCAGGGGATGGCAAACTAAGGCCAGAGGGCCAAATCCAGCCCATCACCTGCTTTTGTCAATAAAGTTTTATTGGAACACCCACATTTATTTGTTTACATACTGTCTGTGGCTGCTTTCCAACAGAGTCTACCTGGCCCTCTTTAGACTGTAAGCATCTTTTGGTTGAGATATGTGTGTTAGTCACCTTATTTATTTAGTTCCAGTAATATATTTTATTTAAGATATTATTGACATAAGCAATTATTCATTTATTTATTTTGCATTCTGTGTTCTATTTCTTTCTATTCTATTTATTATTATTCCTAGTTTCTGGTATATGGTAACTACTTGATTAATATTTATCAAACAAAGAACTGAATGGTTGAAAGTTTCTTAATGCATATTAACAAATTGTTCTACTTACACCTGGTTCTAGTTTCATGTGACGAGCAGCATTTCTGGTACTGGACTCACCACACTCTGGTGCTCAGTGTTAGGGCTTGAGGAGGGTGTTAGCTAGGTAATTTTACATCTACACCTAATTCCTTTGTGGGAAGAATGTAGTTATGTCCTGTTTTATTACATAAAACATTTAATGAACCTGTCAGTTGTCTTCATAATATATGTTCATAGTTTGTTAAGCTTAGTGACACAAAGAAGAGTCCAGAAAGTGTTAAGAATCTTACCATTCAGAAATGTTGATAAAAAGGCTTCCGGTGTTCTCTTACCTAAAAATAAACCATGTTATGTGTTTCTATGAATAATATTCACTGTAAATATTTTCCTATATGTTAATGAATCTTTGAAGACTGAATTCTCAAAAGCTAAATAATACTGTCTCATGAAAAATTATATTTGTTAAGACAATATTCTAAAACTGTAAACACAACTAGAGCAATGTAAATCTTTGTGCATATTACTGGTCACCATGTTTTTAAAAAATGAAAGTATTATATGTGTATGGAAATGTTTAGATATGAGGTAGCAAACACCCAAAGGTCTACGATGCAGATATTCACAGCTGTAATAGTGTAACTATTACATAACTCCACTTAAAGACTAGGAATTCCTTCTATAGATACAACAATCAGAGATAGATAACGATGGAGAAGAGGTGTTTCTGCCTTGGTGTCCCTTGGTTATGTCGGATGGTGGTTAGATTCTAGTTTGTGCTCATAAAGTTCAAGCCATCTCAGATCTACTGTCATTACCCAGTCCTTTTCTCTTTTCCTGGGGCATGCTTATTTGAAGCAACTTTCCTGACGCCATGTCACATCCTGGCCCAGCTGTAGCATGGCTGCTGTCTCCTCAGCTCTACCTGAATACCTGCCGTTCATACTCCCTGGGACCCAGCTGGGCACATTCCTTCCTCCTGGTTGGTGCTACTGTTTCACAGCCATCTGTTTGAGTACATATTGATGGAAACAGACCTGGGGAAGTCCTTGTGAATTACTGGGCATAATTTTTCTCATCTCTGTTGGGGGTTAGGTATTACTTTCACTGCTACTAATTTGAACAAGGGCAGAAATGTAAATTATAATGGTAGAATGGACCATAATTCTTTTCAAAACTGTTCGTTTATTCTTAGGAGCCGCAATTTTTTGATCAACAAGTTTAAAGTATCTAATCTGAATTAGACTAGCTATAATTTTCTAAAGTCTAAGTTAGATTTATAAATTAGATGATCTAATTTGAAGACTCTGTTCCAATATACTGCTCCAATAATAATTTATTTATTTATACTCTGTTCCAATAATACTTTATTATGCTATTTGAACATCCATGTAAAACATTTTAGAAATGAAGTACATAAACCGCCCTCAAAAATATCGTCTCATTTCCTTGTCAAAACTTATCATCTCTCCCCCTTGACAGTTGATCCCAAAGAACTCAAATAGTTAGCTGAGTTGATAGTTACCCCTTTTCGTTGAGTGGTGGAAGGATTTGTGCTCTCTGCCACACAGATCAGCTGGTGAAATGCCTGGTTAGTTTGCCCATTGGTCTTTGCTATTGTGTGTCGTAGGGATCCCAGGGAACTATCAGTGGATGGCAACCTTTCAGGAATTTGCCTGCAATCTTCTCTTCCTCCAGTAATGTGTAACAAGATCTATGGTGTGACTGTGTCCTGTGTTTGGACATGTCATGCTCCATAGGCAGACAGGAGAGTAAGAAAAAGGGACCCACACCCTCCTCAGCTCCGGGTTTTCTTCACTCACCTGCATGTGGGCTGCAGAGAGTGACCTGTGGCTGCTGAGCCAGGGGGCTGTTGGGAGCAGACCTGCTTTTGCAATTGGAAGCTCTTGGACGTAGTGTCAAATTTCTCTGTATCACACTGTTTTCTTCTCCACAGGGTGGTGGCAAAGCTAAGAGTCCCAAGCAATCTGTCGATTCTATACCAAGATTTCCTACTGACAAGACTGAAGGTTTTATTTTTTTCCCTCCAGGCTTCATCCCAGTGTGTAGCCTTGGGGTGGCTCAGGTGGGCAGGATGAACTTCGGAAAGGACGTCAGCACCTTGAAGTACTTCACCATCTGTGGCTTGCAAGAGGGCTACGAACCATTTGCTGTTAATACAAACAGGGACATTACCATGTGGCTGAGCAAGAGGCTCCCTCAGTTCCTCCAGGTTCCATCAAACCATGAACATATTGAGGTTTGCTTTTTCTTTATGAATCAGATCGTTTCCAAAAAACAAGAGTAGAACTATCTTTACATGTGACACTTCCTACTCAGAAAATTATTGTCACTGACCTAAAATGGTGACACTGGTATGTTTCACAGTAGTGAATCTAAGCAATGGTTTAGCCTCTTGTGTTGGGTACTTGGCCAGTACCTTATTAGACTGATGGATGATGCCATTTTTATATGTAAGTATTGTCAGGCCAAGTCTGAGTGAGCACCTGGTGATATGAATTTCCCAAGCCATCTTTAGAGTTAGAAATGGGACTCTGTGAAAAACAGTGACTCTCTTATCTGCCTGGGGTTGGTTCTAGGGCCCCTTCAGTTACTCAAATCTGCAGGTGCTCAAGTCCTTTGGATAAAACAGCGCAGCATTTGCATGAACCTATGCACATCCTCCCATATAGTTAAAATCATCTCTAGATTGCTTCTAATATCTAACAAGTCATAAGTAGTTATCCTATATTGTTCAGGGAATGACGACAAGAAAAATGGCCTGGCTGTATTCAATACAGATGCAAATTTTTCTGAACATTTTCCATCAGTGGTACCTAAAGATAGTCGGGGTGGACTGTGGTTCCACAGTGAGATGTTCTGTGTTCTATCATCTCTTACCATGTGATGCCACCTGTGGGTCATCCTTTGGATTCTCAAAACATGATGTGGGTTAGTCCTTTCGGGATCAGGAAATGGATGAAGGGGACGAATGTGAACTATTGCTCCTTCATTTGCTAGGTGACCAGAATAGATGGCACCATAGACAGCTCCCCGTGCCTCAAGGTCACTCAGAAGTCCTTTGGCTCCCAGAACAGCAGCACCGATATCATGTTCTACCGCCTGAGCATGCCCATCGAGTGTGCTGAGGTCTTCTCCAAGACTGTAACCGGAGGGCTCCCGGGCACAGGCCTCTTTGGGCCCAAGAATGACTTGGAGGACTATGATGCTGATTCTGACTTTGAGGTTCTGATGAAGACAGCTCATGGCCATCTGGTCTCTGACCGAGGTGACAAAGATAAAGAAGCTACGAAGCCAGAGTTTAATAACCACAAGGACTACGCTCAGGAAAAGCCCTCTCGTCTGAAACAGAGGTCATTGACAGATGTGATACGATTTACACCTGCAGTTCTGTTGTGGGGAGAGTTACAACAGAGGGAAAAGACACAGTAGTGACTTGTTCCTCCTCTTATTGTGGAAGAGTTTTGTAGGGGGAGATAAAGCAACCTGGTGGTCGGTCTGTTAGAGCAGATGTAATCTGGCCCAAGAGTTACTTTCTAAGATGTATATATTTACAGTCTTGCTTGAAACTTAAAGAATATTCTCTCTAAATAGTATTTTTTATGGTCAGAAAGACAAGTCGTTTCAGCATCCTTTCCTGGGCTAAACCTGGGTTTCTCCACCGTGGCCTGTTCACCTGGGTCAGGTCCTTCCTGGTGGTAGGGGCTGCCCCCGGGCATTAAAGGGCACTGAGGGGCTCGTGGAGATGCCTGTCACACTCCACCCTCCGTTAGCCACAACCAAGAACATCTCCACGTCATGCTCGCAGTCCCTCATGGGGCACAGCTGCCCTAAGACCACACGGTGGGTCATGGACTCGCACTTGAGGTAGGCAGAGGGTTTTGTTGTTCTTTGTTCCTGATTTTCTCATATCTTTCAGATTTCTGCTCAGGAGAACAAAGCCAGATTATAGCACCAGCCACTCTGCAAGGCTGACTGAAGATGTCCTGGCCGATGACCGGGATGACTACGACTTCCTCATGCAGACTTCCACGGTAGGAGGTGGCAGCCGCCGTCACGGACTCTGCTTGTTGGCTCCTAAGCTTCGGTTCAGTGTATTTTTAAAATAATTTGCTTGTGTTTGTAGATACATTTCAGGGAAGGAAAACTTGAAAAAAATGTTTATATGTCACGATGTATATTATGCAGTAAGAGACCTATTTTAGGGAAAATATCCTTAAGGACACCCAATACTCAGATTTAACTGTCCTGTTTCTTGATGAAATTTCAATTTGCCACTTGACTTTTCTAAGTGCATATATTTTCCTTCATCTTAGTGGATTGTCTGAAAGTAGATCATTTGTCCTACCTTGTGAGAAGTCAGCTTTTGCTCTCTGCCACTTTAAATTTTCAAAACTACTTTCCCCTAATTGCCAGATGGGAAAAACAGCACCATCAGTTACAGAGTGCTCCCACGTCTGAGCTTGGTGTTCACATGTTAGATCTGAACTACTTCAAAGTAATTGTAAGGTGTCAGAATGTAAGTATCAGAGTAGGGACGGCCCATTCTTTGCAAGGAGGCAGAGATGAGCGTCCTTGCATAAGCTTGAAGAATTTGGAGCTTATTTGCCTAACGGATCAATGCTGTCATTGCATACACACACATAGGTGCATATGTACCCGTGCAGACAGGCACACGCACTTGGTGGTGTGAAAGCCTCCATTCACTGAGCATGTTTGCTCAGGTAGTCTCTTCTCTCTTTTCCATTATTTCTGAGTTAATTTGGGATCTGTGGTATGAAGCACTTCTCACTTCTCAGTGTCCATCTTTCACGCCTAACACATTTTAATCCGGCCAAGTGACTTTAAACAAAGAAGTATGTTCTCAGGTACTTTAAAGACTCAGACAACTGCGATCAGTGCAAATCAAAGTGATGCTGTTGGGCTGTGCTGTGCCAATGCCTGGTTTTGCTGTCTCGACAGTACTATTACTCAGTGAGAATCTTTCCTGGACAAGAACCTGCTAATGTCTGGGTGGGCTGGATCACGTCGGATTTCCACCAGTACGATACAGGCTTTGACTTGGACAGAGTTCGCACAGTGACTGTTACTCTAGGAGATGAAAAAGGAAAAGTGCACGAAAGGTTGGTTTTCCTCAGGGTTTTTCGTTTTGTTTTGTTTTGTTTTTTTTACATAAATGACATCTGAAAAAAAAAAATATTGGCAAACCTAGGTATTTTTATTTCTTGGATTTTGTGCCCAGGATATGTCATCTATTTATAGGAACAGTATAATCAAGCCATTAATGTCCATGTCCTTTTTGTTATGTATGTAAACCAGCAAGGAATCTACTCTATTAAAAGCAAAGAACAAACGTAAGAATGGTCTGTGCCTTTGGGTGACACTTAATGTGTTCCTCAGGCAACAGGGTAACATCCTGGGTTGTCAGGACTTGGCCTTTGTTTTAGCCACGAAGAGGGGGTGAACATGAGGTGGTTAGCTTATGTCTGATAAGCATCTCGGGAACTGGCTGTGTGGTGGGGAGAGAGACGTGGCGGCAGTGTGGGTCGGTAGTTTAGACCAGGTGGGTGTGTTTGAACTCCAACTGAGGAGCAGTGGGTTCTTTCCTCAGCTTTGCCTTTGACTCGCTGTGTGGCTTTGGGTAAGTCAGTTACACTTTCTGTGCCATCCTTTTTCATTTGTAAAAACAAACCAAACTCAAACCAAACCTTCAAAAAAGTGAAGAAGGCTATCTTCCTTGCAGAATAAGACAAGAGAAGATCTGACCATTCGCTTCTCCCCTTTGTGCCCATGCCTCTCCTCGGATCTGCTGTGACAGGTCTCAGAAAGAGTCCTCCACAGTGTTGCTTTCCTTCTACACCCGCGCCATCCTTCTTGGTGACTAGGAAACTCCCTGTCCTACCCTTAGGTTGTAACATGTGAAATGACTGAGCACTTGAGAGGAGGCCGAGCAAAAATCTCAAACGAGTATTTTATATCCATCGGGGACCCCAAATCCCATGTCTCCAGGAGGATTCTTGGCGGTGCATTTAATTTCCAGAGGTGGCACACTGTACAGAAAGAGCTGGATGGGTGAACTGGCAGGGGGTTTTGGTGTAGGGAACAGAGGACAGGGAAGGGTTGTTGAGTGCAGAGGGACGCAGCCTGAATTTGATTGTCCAAAACTGGCCTCACCCCAGCCTGTGTGTTCTTCCCTCCTGCTTGCCTGCCTTGGCTAGTCACGCTACTGTGCTCATCTGCAGTGCCAGAGGAGGAGCGGAGATGAAGCTCAGAGCACTGAACTCTGTACCATCTCCAATAAGGTTTTGGTGGAGGTCAAAATCAGGTGGAGTGTTGTTGTTAACATCACTGATGGTGTGCACATTCTAGATGACTTCGTCTCTCATAACAGATCACCAGGAATTATCCATAAAGGGGCATACTTTTATCCAAATTTTAAAGATTTTTGAATCACCAATTGCTCATGCAGAATTTGCCTAAGGATTTTGACAGTGTTTGGAAATGAATGCTTCTCATCTCAGAACAAGCAGTTAAAAAAAATGAGATGAAAATTACAAATTTGGATGTTGATTAAATAGTTGAGCTTTTTTGAACCTCAGAGAAAGGTCCAGTTTGGTTTGAGTTTTCAGAGAGAAGGTGCAGGTCAGTTCTTATTTGGTTCAAACCCGTTGACTTGTCTCCATTAGGTGTGGAATTTAGAGGCGTGTCAGCCCTGGCTCAGAACGTCCACCGCAGTCAATGGAGTTTGGCTCAGAATCACAGGATCGGGTCCATTCTGCACCTCTCCCATTACAGCATGAGCTTGTTGCTTGCGCCGCATAATTTAGGTTTAGTTTGCAAGATGTACATGCTTTCTCTTACATCTGCGATCAGACAAAGATAAAAAGGACTTCTCTTCTTTTTCGCAATCCAGCATCAAACGCAGCAACTGCTATATGGTGTGCGCAGGTGAGAGCATGAGCCCCGGGCAAGGACGCAACAACAATGGTCTGGAGATCGGCTGTGTGGTGGACGCTGCCACCGGGCTGCTCACGTTCATTGCCAATGGCAAGGAGCTGAGCACATACTATCAGGTACGGGATCCCTGATGGCCTCATGCCCTAGGGAGGAAGACCTGTTCTCCCAGGAACAGAAACACATTGTAAGATCAAAATAACCCTAACTTTATGTATGACTGCATATATGATGTGATTCTATACAACTTACAACTAGAGAATTGATATGTTATCCTCTATCTATGTACAATGAGTCAATTTACACTGTCAACATGTAAGCCTAAATAAAACAAGAATAAAAATTTAAAAAAAAAAAAGATCAAAAGATATATTAGAAATTAAGAGAAAATGGAAAGAAATGGGTTACTTGTGTGTGTTTGCTTCTGTGGAATATTGACAATGCCGGGCCATTCATTCCTCTAAAAATACTCCCAGTAATTATTGAAAGAAGATACTCACAGGAGAGAGGAGAATTCTCTGGTCTGCTCCTGTAAAGCATTCCTTAGTTGTTAAGAAGATATCTTTGATCTTCTTGCTTTCTTAATTGCACTAAATCCATGTGTTTGTTGAAGGTGGAGCCGAGCACAAAACTGTTTCCTGCAGTGTTTGCACAAGCTACAAGCCCCAATGTTTTCCAGTTTGAATTGGGAAGAATAAAGGTAAGAAAGGCTTTTTCCTAGTATTACATTTGCATTATTTTCTGTAGGATCTAACACATACTTCAGGTCCATTCACTGTATTATTAGTCCCGATGCGGATCCAACAAATCATTCTCTGAGGGGAAGATAGCCATGTTTGTAACAATTCAAAAGAGCTTCTCTTTGATTATCTTAAATATATTATTCAATAACACTAGACTTACGCACAGTGACAAGTGCCAAATTACCACTTACTGGTGGGCTCGCTGGTGGGCTCGTTTATAGAGCTAAAGACTTGAAGTGGGGCCGCTTAGAGTGGTGCCATGAGGAGTGTCCTCTGGAGACGTGACTGCAAGCACAGCTAAGCTGGGCGGTTGGAAGGAAGAGGGGACCTGCAGGTTGACCACCAGCTGCTAATCGGTGCTCTGGAGTATGTTAGCCAGGAGAGGGCTTTCTTAGGAAGAGAATGTATGTAAGCATAGAAGGGTTCAGAGTTAGGAGTTCAGTGTGACTGTAACCAGGGATGCCTCCTAGAAATGGCTGGAGGTGGACATTGATGACCAAGTCCAGATTGAAAGCCCTTGAAGGCCATGCTAAGGCCCTAGCACCTCGTAGAGGGGCAGTTATTGGAGATTGGAGTCTAATGAGACTTGTTTTGGAAAGCTTGTTGGTAGTGCCGTGGAGAGGGGAGCTGGCAGCAGCAGGTGGGTGTTGACCATTGGAGTTGATGAGATTTGGGAAAGTCAAGTGGGGAGAAAGTGATAAACGACCTGTTTAATAGGAGAAATTGATGGGATCTGACAAAGAATGGGAATTGATAAGATTTGTCAATTAATTGGAATGAGGAACTGGAATCAAGGATTTGTCTAAATTTTTTTAGTTTGGACAATTTGGGGATGCTGATGCTACAACTAGAATAGCTTATTGAAATTCACAAAAAGAAGCTGAAATTAATTTTGCAGTTGTAAAATTGAGGTGTCAGACACACATTGGGGTGAATGCAGTAGATAAGTTTTTCCAGGCTGGCTCAGTGACCTGGGACATCCTTAAACTATATGAGCACAGTCTCTGGCCTCTCTAAAATGGGGATCACGGTATCTGTTTTGTGGGGGTAACATAACTAAAAGTCTTAAACCATGGCTGATACATAGCATCTTCTCAATATACTTTCATAAAAGACATGTGTAATATAAATGTACACACACATGTATATGCAGTTGCACTCCAAAAAAGAGAGCTGGGCTGGAGATTGAGCTTTTAGTCATTAGGAAGGCAGGTGGAATTCATCTTTGCAAGTAAGTGAATTCCCTGAGGGTGAATGTAGAGTGTGAGAAGGTGATTGGGTAGAGCACCTGGTGGTACCAACTAAGAGAGAGACTGAGGATACACTGCCAGGCATGTGGGGAGAGAATTAAGGGAAACAGCTCATAGAAGCCACTTGAGGAGAGGGTGTTGAGGATTGGAGTGGCCATCAGAATCAGATGCCAGATGTCACAGCAAGGCAGACTAAAGGAATCCATAGCCTTTATGAACAAGGCAGGCTCTGGGAACCTCTCCAGAAGAACTTCAGGGACACAATAGTAGAAGCTGTGTTACCCTGAGTTCAAGATTAAAGGTGAGAGGAAGGAGCAGCAAGTTCAGATGCCTGTTACAATTATGGAAAATTTGACAGACAGTAGCCGTTCCTGAGAATGGACAGTAACCGTTCCTGAGAATGGATTGGTATATTGAGTTGTCCACTTGGTATTTCCATCTGGATGTCCAGTCGACATGTCCAGCTGACTATGTCCTCACTGGACTGTGGATTAACATTCCTTCCACCCTGCCTGACTTTTCCTTTTCTCCATGTTGGGTAATAACAAATCCAGTGGCTTAGGCCTTCAAACCTGGAGTCGTCCTGGACTGCCTTCCTGTATGTCTTCATCCCAAGTCCAGCCCAGGCAGATCCTCCACCTGCTGACCTCCCCCACCTTCCTTCTGCTGGTCACCTTTCTGACCTCTGCTATGTCCTTTCTCATCTAGTTGACTCTGGTCATGTCTGGATGGGTTTTTAATTCATCTTTCCCATTGGCTTGCCACGCAACAATCTGAGTGACTCTCACTGCTTAAAGCATAAGTCAGGTTGGGTCAGTCCACTGCTGAGAGCCCTGGAAGCTGTGGTTCCCTGAGCATGAAGCCCAGATGTGCTCTAGTGGCGGTAGAATCCCTGAGAAGATCTGACATACCACTGCCTGTCTGACTTCTCCTGTGCTCCAGCGCACTGGCCCCAGGCTCCCCTCACACTTCCTCTGCAGGTTCTTTGCACTGCATATCTCCTCCATATGGAGATTTCTGCCTCGCACACCCACATGTTCCTTCTCTGTTGGGTCTTTCTTCAAATGCCACCTTCTCTGATGACCACGGGTTTATAATTGCTGTCCTGTGTCCTGATTCCCCTGTTCTGGTTTGCCTTCCATCCTCGTGCCATAACGTCCTTTCTAATATGCTATTTAAGTTATTATTGATTTTGTTTATTTTATGTCTCCAACAAGAAAAATGGAAGCTGGGCCTGGGGATGTGGCTCAGTGGTAGAGCACTTGCCTAGCTAATGTGAGGCCCTAGGTTCCATTCCCACTACAAGATAAAAAAGCGAAAATAAGAAAGCTATAAGAAGGCAGAGGTTTTGATTATGTTCATTGGAATGTTCTCAGTGCCCAAAACAGGGCCTGGATTTTTTTCCCTCATTTGTAGAGAGGGACAGGGAAGGAATTTAAAGACAAGGCACCTAGAGCATGTGGTAGGGGCTGTCTAGGGAGGAAGAGGTGGAAGGTCCTGCAGAGATGGGAGGTCTGAGTTTGCATGTGGTCCCAGGGGAGGCAAGCAGGGGGACGTGTCAGGATCCAAGTGGAGAAGTGAGCGTTGAGCGAAGACGAGACCTCTCTTTCCCTAAGACGGGCCAAAGCTGCATTTTGAACGTGGATGAGAAGTAAATTGTCTTGGTTAATACCAAATTAATTCTATTTTCATGGTTGATAGCTGGGTCTATCTGTGAGCTATCCCTGGTATACAGCTGGTTGGAGGGAATGGGTTGAGGATGGAGAGGGTGATGGGGATGCAGGGGAGAGACCATTACTTTTGCAGCCCCAAGGGATATTGTAAATCCATCCCTCTGCTTCCCCGTGCCTCAGAATGTGATGCCTCTCTCCGCGGGATTGTTCAAGAGTGAGCACAAGAACCCCGTGCCCCAGTGCCCGCCGCGTCTCCACGTGCAGTTCCTGTCGCATGTCCTGTGGAGCAGGATGCCCAACCAGTTTTTGAAGGTGGATGTCTCACGGATAAGCGAACGCCAGGGCTGGCTGGTGCAGTGTCTGGACCCTCTGCAGTTCATGTCGCTCCACATCCCGGAGGAGAACAGGTCAGCCCTGCACATCCTTCGCTGTCCTGTTGGGAGGCTGTGATCAGACTTCCGCCCAGGGTTCAGAGGTGGCTCTGGGGAAGCAAACTGAGGTTTGAGAAGCCTGGTTGGCATTGGAATTGTGATTCTGCACATTCCAGGTTGGAATCCATTTCCTACTCACTTTGTTATGTATAAAAGATGATGGTTCAGTTGTGAACGCTAGGTGGTAGTGTCCAGCTCCATCCTTCCCTCTTTTTACCTTGAGATGAAGTAGCAGTACTGGTGGCCACATTTCAGACAGGTGCACCTGCAGTATGACTCAGGATGAGCAGTGATGAAATACAGAGCTGTGAGATGCTGGAGGTGACATCATAGGGATCGCTTGGATCAGCTCGTCAGTTCATAGCTGTGAAGAACTGGAGCTGAGGGTCATTAAGGAAGGAAAGTGTGACAGTGTTGTGAATCCTTTCATAACAAGTGTATGTGTGTCCTAGACAGGAATAATAATAACATAAAGCATAATAAAAACTCAAATGATTTTTAGTTTTTCCATACGATTGTGAGTTAATTGTAGGGTTTTCAGTTTAGCAGCCATATTATGATTAAGGATCTAAATCTCTGTTTTTAACCAAGATTTCCCTCCCAAACTACCATGAAACATTTAGTCATAAGTTGACTGAAATATGGCATGAAAGCAACATGAAGAGAAATATACTTGTTCTCTTTAAACTTTAATCTGAAAATGGTCTGAGGAGCTATGTCCATTTCTATATCTCTGGATGTGCTTGGCATTTCCATTTGATTTTAAGTCCTTTAACATTTACCCCTGTGGCCAGGGGTGGAGCTCAGTGGTGAAGTGCTCCCCTAACTCATGGAACCCTTGGGCTTTATCCCCAGCATCACCAGAAACAACAACAGCATTTAGCCGGTCAGTTCCTTAAAATGATAAGTATAGAGTCACCATGTGCCCCAGCTCTGTTTCTCAGTATATACCCAAATGAAAACCTGTCCACACAACTAGTACAAGAACGTTCACAGAAGCATTATTCACAGTAATCAAAAAGTGGGAATAACCCCAGTGTCCACTGACTGATGAGTAGATAAATCTATGTTACTGGACCACAAAGAGGACCGAGGTATGGATACACACTACACACTACAAACTACAACCTTGCAATCATCTTGTGAAGAGAAGGAAGCTGTCCACCAGGCACCACACACTGTGGGATCCACAATAGGCAGCTCTTCTGCAATAGAGGTAGACTGGTAGTCGCCTAGGGCTGCTGAGGGATGCTGGCTTTCTCCGCGTGGTCAGAATTACTCTGTGAGGCTTATGGCTGTGGCTGCAAGACTCCAGTGATGCACAAAGACCATTGACTATGTGCATTACATAAGCAAATTGTACAGTATGCAAATTATACCTTCACAACACATTTTAACACAAAAGGAAATCAAAGAAAAATTAAGTTTGCCATGGAATTATTTGCATTAAATATTTATATATCTCTGTGAAATAGTAGAAAAATACATATTTTATGATGTTTTCTTGGTATGATTAGATTTTATTTTTAATTCTATATTTTTTATATATTTTTTATCCTAATTAGGTTTATATGACAGCAGAATGCATTTTGATTCATTGTACACAAATGGAGTACAAATTTTCATTTCTCTGGTTGTACACAATGTAGAGTTACACCATATGTGCCATCATGCATGAACCTAAGGCATTGTTGTCCATTGTATTCCACCATATTTCTTGCCCCCATGTCCCCTCCTCTCCCTCCCCTTTGACCAAAATTCCTCCTTCTCATACCTCCTCCCACATTATGGATCAACATCCACTTATCAGAGAGAACATTTGGCCTTCGATTTTTTGGGATTGGGTTACTTCGCTTAGCATGATATTCTCCAATTCCATCCATTTACCTGCAAATGCCATAATTTTATTCTCTTTTAATGCTGAGTAATATTCCATTGTGAATATATACTGCAGTTTCTTTATCTGTTCATCTATTGAAGGGCATCTAAGTTGGTTCCACAGTTTAGCTATTGTGAATTGAGTTGCTATAAACATTGAAGTGGCTGTGTCACTGTAGTATGCTGTTTTTAAGTCCTTTGGATATACACCGAGGAGTGGGATAGCTGGGTCAAATGGTGGTTCTGTTCCAAGTTTTCTAAGTTATTTCCATACTGCTTTGCAGATTGGTTGCACCAATTTGCACTTCCACCAGCAATGTATGAGTGTGCCTTTTCCTCACCATCCTCGCCAACACTTGCTGTTGCTTGTATTCTTATTAACTGCCATTCTGACTGGCGTGAGATGAAATCTTAGAGTATTGAACATTTTTTCATATATTTGTTGATTGATTGTATATCTTCTTCTGAGAGGTTTCTGTTCAGCTCCTTGGCCCATAAAGATGCTAAAAAACACACACTGGAGAAAAGATAGCCTCTTCAACAAATGGTGCTGGGAAAACTGGAAGTCCACATGCAGCAAAATGAAACTAAACCCTTATCTCTCACCATGCACAAAACTCAAAGTGGATCAAGGACCTAGGAATGAGACCAGACACCCTGCACCTATTTGAGGAGAAAGTAGGTCCAAATCTTCATCATGTTGGATTAGGCCCCAGTTTCCTTAACAAGATTCCTAAAGTACAAGAAATAAAAGCAAGAATCAATAAATGGGATGGATTCAAACCAAAAAGCTTCTTCTCAGCAAAAGAAATAATCAGTGAGGTAGACAGAGAGCCTACATTCTAGGAACAAATTTTTGCCACATGAACATCAGATAGAGTACTGATCTCCAGGATATATAAAGAACTAAAAAAACTTAACACCAAAACCCCAAACAATTCTATACTTATTTTTTGTGAGGTGACTTTAATCAGAATTTTGCATTTGATAATGTTTTCTAAAAAATATACTGAACAACCCAAAGAAACGTAACATTTGGGAACAAGTTTGTCATTGTGAGGGAAATACATTCTCTCCCTGCTAAGAGAATTTCAATGTTCTATTCAAATGTCATACTCAGAAATTCCAGATATGCCTCTGACACAACCTGCTCTGCCATGGCCGTTAATTCAGAAAACCAGGGAGGGACAGTGGGGGATTGAAAAAAGACAGACAGACACGTAGAGAAAGCTGGGACCAGGTGGGAAACTGTCCTCTGATGGCAGAACTGTGACCCCGAGCTAACTGAGCACACTTATTATATAGGTTTCATCATCAAAAGGTTATTTTTGGGAAAGTTCTGCAAAAGCAGACAGACTGAAGGACACAGCCCTGAGGACACATTAGGGCTATCTTGTTATGCTCAGAATTCTCTATTCCTGAGAGCTGGGGCCTGAACTCAAGGTCCAGACTGTCTGGACCTTGCACAGAGCCACCTCAGGCCAGGTGTCACCATAACTGCTGGGCAATTTTGCCCTGTACCTTTGCCCAGGAAATTCCCAGTGGGAATGCAACCATGAGGCAGAGACCATGATCCAAGTCACTGGTCTCTGTGTACCTCCATCTTAATCCATGATTTGTACTAATTTCCTGTGATAAATATATATGTAAGTGAATAGATAAATTTTTACTAGAGATTGTAAAGAATTTGAGGTACTTTTCCAAAATACATGGAATACAAATGCATAAAAGAGTAGTTGGAATCTGGTTGCAGAGAAGAAAAGTATAGAAAAAGGGCCAACCTGGTGCAGACTGCTGCATGGCAGTTCATACCACACCTTGCTGGAGCTGCTGGTCAGGGTCCTGTGGGTTTTGTGTTTCCTAGCAGCTGAAGAAAAACCCTGATGCATTTCAGAACTCATGTTCCAGAAAGGAGATACCGACGGGTAGTGGTGGGGAGTCTTCTTTTGATGGCCCCGTGACATGGTGCCTCCTGGAAAGTGTGGGACTGTGGCTCATGAGTCCACTTTGCTTCTTAACATGTCACAGTTTACAGTTTAATTTACTCTTGGGAAAGGGATGTCTTTGCCTCCTCTACTGGATAGTCAGTTCCTTGTGGGCAGGGGTCTTCTGTGACTTGTTCCTCATCTGTGTGCAGGGCTTGGTATATAATGCACCCAGTGATATTGGATGAATATGTGAATGATACACCAAGATAGGGAAGAATGTCTCTTCTGGGGACTGTTAAGGAGTATGATGAGTTATGCTAGCTTTTACCGCAATAACAAACTACCTCCCCAAAATGTCAATGACTTACAACATATCTCTTGCTCATATTGCATAGGTTGTAGGGCCCCTACAACTCTGCTCCAAGCTGGGGGTAGACTGTGGTGTGACCACATGCCTTCTTGCCCCAAACGGAACTGAATGTTGAACCTAGGACACAAAGAAAAGACCACTGAGTCCAATTTTAAATCAAATTAAGCAAGCTTATACTGTGTACGCAGGAGAGCTGATCAGTGGCTGTCTTACCCAAAAGTAAGGGCAACCCCTGGTCCAAGAGCAGGGAGTTTTTTATAATACAAAGAGTTACAAAGGTAGGTATCTTAGGAATTTTCAGCTGACAGGGTTCTGTCAGCTAAGTAACAAGCGTAATACGGAAGCAGATAGCTTCAGTCCTGAGATTAGTGATCCACATGGCTCTGATGAAAGCCAGACATGATTATCTAGTCAAAGCCGAGATTTCAGGGAGGGAAGTTTCTAGTCAAAGCCAGACATGGTCCAAGCAAGTAAAACAAATAAACTTTTTATGACCTCTGGTTGAGATGACTCCCAATCTTAAAATAGAATCAGGCTGGGTGCAAAATGTGCAAAATGGCTCATAGAAACTTCCAGGCCTTTAAGAATTTCCTTTTGGTAGATACTATGTTCATATATCACATATTAAGTCCATTTAAATTTTTAAAAAAAATTTAAAAATCTATTCTAATTAGTTATACATGATAGTAGAATGCATTTTGACACACTGTACACAAATGTCCCCTTACAACACCTTCTGTGTTCAAACCCAGAATGAGTAGGGCTGGCAAGGTAAGAAGGAAAAGGAAAAGAGGGCATTGCTGGAGATGTGCTAGAGAAGTACTAGGTGACATATTGTCATTGTCCTTAAATAAGATAGTGAGCTATGTGTTTGGCCACACCAGCTTCAGGCCATACTTCATAAAATATAATTTAGCCAAGTATATTTTTTTGGACACCCTTGATGGAAATAGTGTACAGTATATGAGAAATATATGGGTGGCATGTCTTTCAGATTTCCTTTGTATTCATGCCTCAAATATGTATCAGCTCCTGATATGTTCTGGGCACTGGGTATAAAAAAATGAACAAAACAGATATGGCCTTTGCCTTCAGAGACAGGTAGGCAAGGGTGCTCCTTTAAAGACTGGAACATGGGATCATGAAGTGCTTAATGGAGGAATGTGGCAAAGGGAATGAATGGATTAGACCGGGCAGCAGTGTGGACAAGTAGTGTTCATAGGTTATTTCTAACAAGTGTCCTGACAGAAATTAGTATACTCTGCTCTGTTCTCCAGTGAGGACCTAGAGTGCAGCTATTCTGAGTTGATGTGATGGAACAGTTCTGTGTTTTGACCATTGGCAAGGCTGAGCACTAGGATAATCCCCTGGGGAGCCAGTCAGGACTTGGGAATCGTTGGCTACTACAGTTACTGGTAGCTTGGGGAGCTTGATCATTTTTTCTTTTACAAGCACTAGGTACTAGCTGTGGGGTCCAGAATTGTGTGGTTTTCTGGAAGCTGAGGTGTCCCATGGAGTAAGTCACCAATTGCTTTTGGTTGTTAATTATAGAGCCTCTGGTACTAATAGTTGGGAGGTGGGTCTGGAGCTCCACCACGGAGCCATGAGGGCTTTCAGTCGAACATCTATGACTGTGCATGCAGGGGTAGTGGGGGGGCATGGCCGGGGTGGCAGAGTACCTGAGCATAGGGACAAAGCTCAGTGACCAATAGCAGACCTTCCATGAGTACCTGCTGTGTGCCGGGCATGTCTAAGATGCTGGAAGAATAGTCAACAACACACACATCTCTGCTCTCATGGAGGGAAATACTCAGAACACCCTTCTAGATCAGTGAGATTCCTTTGATCATATCAAGTTTCTACTCTTAATGCCACAGTGTCCCCCATGAGCAATCTATATGATTGATCTAAGTAACTTGGAACACATCAACACAGCTAAAGAAGCTACATGTCCTAAAAGGAAGAGCCTGACCATACGCTTTAGTAGAAGCAAAGTGACCTGCATTAGGAGTTCAGTGTGAACTCACACTCCAGTAGAAGTTGGAGGTGCCCTCTTGTTTTGCTAAGTAGAAAACCCATGCATGGTGCTTGCTTCATGGGCTGCTCAGACCTGGGTGGAGACATGGGCGTCTGAGAAGGTGGGTGTGTCTGTGCGGGATCCTGTGGGGGTCATTCATACCAGTGCAATTGGCGCTCCATCCAGCTTCATCTGGCTGGTCAGGCTGATGGCCTAACATGAGGGCTGAGAGGAGGGCAGCACGGCCCAGGCAGAGCTTTCTGGCATCTTGCGCCAGATTAGCCTGGTGGGAAAGGAGATTCAGGATTTTTCAGAGAGCGCTCAGATTCTGAAAGAAGCAGGTTCCAGGTATAGGTTGAAACCCACATGCCTAAAAGTGGTGCTCAGTGCCGGGACACCATGGAGAACAAGGAAAGGTCTGGATAAACTAGCATCTGGCAACTTTCAGTGTCAAATTCTGTGTGGAAGAAAACTTGGGAAACATCCAGAAGTGATTTCTAAAAGCCTGTACCAACACTAAACATACTACAGAAAATTAAAAGAAAATGATGTTTGCCCCCATGCTTTTTGAAATTTATATCACACACAGATGTTCCTGACCGGCTCTCTCAGTGGCTCATTCCTAACCACGCTGCCCCTCCTGTCTCCCTCCCTCAGGTCTGTCGACATATTGGAGCTGACAGAGCAGGAGGAGCTGCTGAAATTTCACTATCACACTCTGCGGCTGTACTCTGCCGTCTGTGCTCTTGGGAACCACCGGGTGGCCCACGCCCTGTGCAGCCACGTGGACGAGCCCCAGCTGCTTTATGCCATTGAGAACAAGTACATGCCTGGGTTGCTGCGTGCTGGCTACTATGACCTGCTGATCGATATCCACCTGAGCTCCTACGCCACCGCCAGGCTCATGATGAACAACGAGTTCATCGTCCCCATGACTGAGGAGACGAAGAGCATCACTCTCTTCCCTGATGAGAACAAGAAGCATGGCCTCCCCGGCATTGGCCTCAGCACCTCCCTCAGGCCCCGGATGCAGTTCTCCTCCCCCAGTTTTGTGAACATTAATAATGAATGTTACCAGTACAGTCCAGAGTTCCCGCTGGACATCCTGAAGGCCAAAACCATACAGATGCTGACGGAAGCGGTTAAAGAGGGAAGCCTTCATGCTCGGGACCCCGTAGGGGGCACCACTGAATTCCTCTTTGTGCCTCTCATCAAGCTTTTCTATACCTTGCTGATCATGGGTGTCTTTCACAATGAGGACCTGAAGCACATCTTGCAGCTGATCGAGCCCAGTGTGTTCAAGGAAGCTGCCACTCCAGAGGAGGAGGGCAGCACTCTGGAGAAAGAGCTCAGTGCAGAAGACTCGAAGCTGGAGGGAGCAGGCGAAGAAGGGGGCAAGAGACCCCAGGAAGGCCTGCTCCAAATGAAGCTACCTGAGCCTGTCAAACTGCAGGTAAGCAGAAGAAAGATGCCGGTGACTTTCCGAGTTGCCAAGTGCTATTGAAATCTGCCTCTGTGTGCACGTACATAGCTTATCAGGCTGAATTACTTCTCTTCTTCTCCCTCTCATTCATTAGCAGTTTCCTTGTCTCTCTCCTTTCTGCAGATGTATTTCACTTAAGCTGGGATACCTGAAATCGGAGGCACTACACTCCCTTCCCCCCACGTCATTGCTTGCCCACCTTAGAAGATGAGGTCACCAGTAGATGTGGCCGTTCTTGCATAGCAAGGCTTTGCCCCTACCCCCAACTGTTGTATTGCAAGGGAACCCACTCGGCCTGTCTTGTCCTGATCAAGATGAACAAAGGGTCTTCAGGCCTCTGGAGTTCATTGCTGCGTGCTGGCTCACGTAGTCGGGTTGCCCTTTGCCTCACTGACATGGTTTTCTGCTCATTCCCTTGGTCAGCATTGATTGGAGGCTTATTCTGGGCTATGCCTTTGATCCTGAGAGCAGGACATGGGCTTGAGCCCCGCCGCCAGAAGCTCAGTCTCTACATACTCTGAAGTAGAGTGGATTAGAGAATTAACATTTGCATTACTGTTAGAAAGAGGAGGGGAGGTCTCCTGGGGACAGTAACTTTTAAACTGAAGGCAGACAGAGGAGCTGGAGTTCAGCAAGGCCAAGTGAGAGAGTGGCAGGGATTCTTGTAAGCAGAAGCCCAGCAGATCCCAAGGCAGGGGAGGCCAGGGAAGCTGCTGGGAGGAAAGCAGATGAGGGAGAAAAGTGCCCTCAACAGGCTTTCCCTCTGGTACAGAGCTGAGGGGAAGGTGCTCAGGCGGGTGGAGAAGGGATGGACCCTGGGGCAGCTTCAGAGGATGATGGAAAGCTCTATAGAAAATGGACAGAAATGCTTATATTGTGGATGGTGGCATGCAGGGGTTTAAAGTCCTCTTAGGACTGGCACTCAGTGATGTCGTCAGGACCCCCAACTGTGGTGTCTCTGCTCTGTGACCCTCAGTCTGTGGTTTTCTTCTGAGGTGCGTTAGCTGTTGCCTTTCTCCTCCAGTTTTCAAGTCATAGCCCAGTATGGGAAGCATTCTGGTCTGTTGTTCATGAGGGAAACTTTCCCAGAAGGCCCTTTGCCTGCCCTTCTATCTGTGTCCATTGGCCATACTACCTGTGACTGCCAGGGTGGCTCAGAGCAGGTGTCCACCACAGGGATGTATTTGCCATTTTAGCCTGAACAAATTATTTTTTTTACCCCAAGACTGACCATGTTGCCACTTACACAAATTTAGGATTCTTTCTTTAAGGGAGAAGAGTGGGCAGCTGAGCATATTTAACAGATTGTGACCTGGGCTGCACCAACTGTTGAAGGACTCAGACTTGAACATGTGCCTTTTTAATTGTCTTCTCAGATGTGCCTGTTGCTCCAGTACCTCTGTGACTGCCAGGTCCGGCACCGGATAGAAGCCATAGTAGCCTTTTCAGATGACTTCGTGGCTAAGCTCCAAGACAATCAGCGTTTCCGATATAATGAAGTTATGCAAGCCTTAAACATGTCGGCCGCGCTCACAGCCAGGAAAACCAAGGAGTTTAGATCACCGCCTCAAGAGCAGGTACTGGGAGGAAGGGCAAGTGCTTCCTTTTTCCTGGGGGTTAAGGGCATTCAGGATCATTGCAAAATTGTATCATAAGTTGCAAGAGGATATTTTTGTTCTTATTTTTTTCTGTTCAAACTAGCCAAGTTGATTTAATCAATATTCTTAATTTTGCCAAAAGAATCTACTTGGTAGTTTAAACAGAAGAGGGACTTACTGAGACATCAGGCGTGCCACAGACTGTTTGAGGAGCAAGTGTGCCAGAGTCTGAAGCACTGCTGACAGTGGCACCATCCAAGCACAGAGGGCACCTTGGTGGGTGTGGAATCTCCTACCAGGAACTTGTGACTGCCAGGACTGCAGGCTAGGTGCTTTCTGAGTGGCTCCTGTAGAAGAGCCAAACCCCTCTCCACCTTGCCTCCTGGAGGCTCGACCACTCTTTCTGTGGTTCTTTCTCAGGTGACTCACTCCAAATCCAGGTTTCCTCGTATGCCGCAGAATCCAGGGCATGCTCCTGAATCAGAGTGGGCTGGGCAGGGCATGTGGATTCTCTGGAGTCCATCTTAGAATGGACTCTTGGTGTGGGAGGTCACCAGCATGGAGCCGGGCTGGCTAAATAGTACAGCACACAGATGTCAGCCTCCGCATCTTACACCTGCTGTCTACTGCTGTCTCCACGTTACCTGAAGCACAAAAGCGTTTAGAGACTGATGACAGAATTTATTCTTTTCACAACAGAATGTACTTTCTTTGAGGGAAGAGCATGGACTTTGTTTAATAAACAGCATTTATTGAGCAGAGAACAAGTGCACCCTCTCAGAGATGAACTGTCTGCTAAACTGCTGTTGGGCGACTTCTGCTTCTGGAAAGATGGACTATGTGTGCCTTTCCCTCTTCTTACTTTTAAGTACAACCAAGACCCTGGATAGGGTATTTAAGAGGACTGTGCAAGACAGAAGGAGGACACCTGGCTACAGCACCTGGGATCCCAGGAGCAGCGTGGTGTTGAGTCCCCAAGATTTTCTTTTGCCTCGTCCCTCCCAGACATGGAGCTGAAGAAGCCTCCAACCAAGAAACGCCAATGGGCAGGAACAAGAAAGCCCCAACAAAAGCTTGCTTCCTCCTGCCAAAGGACCAGGAAAAGGGCAGCAGAGCAAGATGGAAAGCTTTCAGACGACAGCTACACTGCTGTAGCCAAAAGCCACAGAGAAGCTGCCCCTGTCTACCCTACTCAGCAGGTCAGCAGAGCAGGGAGCCCTGACGTCCACTGGCAGGGCTGTAATGAGGTGCCCCAGGAGGAGAGAGCTGGACTTTCATCCCTGCTGAGTGGTGGCAGGTCCTGCCCCTCCCAGAGTATCAGTGGAGGCCCAGGAAGGACAGGCAGCCACCCTCTGACCCTTTCCAGGGCCAGTGTCCTCACAGGGATAACTCCCACCCCTGTCCCATAGCAACAGGGCCCCTTCTGTAAGGTTCCCTGCTGAATAGAGTCAGGAAAAGCCAGCTATGGCAGCCCTAAACGAGACCCAGAGCTCCTAATGTAGTACCCATGGTATTCTTCTGATTATAATTAAAATAATCTATCACACCAAGAACCATAAGAACCTACATGAAAAAAGACAATCAGCACTGAGATGACAGAGATGTCAATGTCATGCCAAAGCTTTGGGAGCAGCTCTCAAGATGGCTTCAAAATGGAAGAAATAATGGGAACTGTCAGCCAAGAAGTCAAAGACACAAAGAAGAACCACGTGGAAACTTCAGATCTGAAACATGAGAGCATGAAATAGAAACGTCATTGAAAGGGCTTAGCAGTGGAAAGGAGAGGGCAGAGGAGAGAGCCAGGGGACTGAGGAGGGACTGGTAGAAACGACTGCATTTGAGGAAGAGAGGGGAGCCTCTGAGGCTGGTGCAGGAGACACAGGCCCACTGAGATGCTGGAGTTGCCAAGGGACAGAAAAGTGGTGGACCCCGAAAATACCTGGAGGTGTAGGGCTGAGAACTCCCAAATTCACTAGAAGATAGGAACCCGGAGATTCAAGAAGCTGTTTAAACCCCCGGCAGGGAAAGCCGAAGAATTCTACATCAAGACACGGCATAGTCAAATTTCAGAAAACTACAGACAAAAGGTCTTGAAAGAAATGACATTTTTTCTATACTTGGAAAAACAATTCTAGTGACTGTACTGGTCATCGGGCAGCACGCAGGCCAGTGGGAGGTGGTGGCCCTGTTTGTCACATGCTGGAGGAAAGGCTGTCAGCTTCGGGTCCACGTGTGAAGCCCCTTCAGGGGTGAAGGGAATGGGGACAGTCCCAGCGAGGAGAAGCAGCGAGATCTGACCAGAGGGCTGAGGAGGGCCTTTGACGGAAAGAAGTGAAAAGGGAGAAAATTGGGAAGTCGGGAAGAAAGGACAATGGAAAGTGTGAAGGTGCGGGTAAAACAAAAACAAGGCGCCTTCCTTTTCTGGAATTCTCTGAATTATATTCGGGGTTGAAGCCGCTGTTCTAAAGCTATCGGATGTGGTTCTCCATGTATGTGTGGGAAGAGTTCGATGTACATATTGTAAAGGGGGGAGAATAAAGGGATGTTAAAGGAGAATTTCTATACTTCAAACTGGTCAAATGTTGATATTAGTAGTCTGTATAAATTATGCATAAATAATACCCATAGCAACCTCCAAAAAAGCTGTATAAAAACCTGCACTAAGAAATAACATGGATGAATCAAAAGGGATCCTAAAAAATTGTTCAAGTTCCCCACACCATGTTGGGGCCAATAAATCACAGACAACAAACAAAACAGCAAGTAAAATGATAATCTTAAATCATAGCCTGTTAATAATTACACAAATATAAACAATCCATACAATTGAAAAGGAATTAGCAGAGTAAGTTTTAAAAGGACAGTCCAAGTCTACAATGTCTCAAGTAAACTCACTTCAAATATGATAATGTTGAAAGGAAAATAACGAAAAAGATATAATATGAAAAATATTAATGAAATGAAAGCAAGGTGACCATATCGTATAGACTTCAGTACAAAGAAAATTGCTGGAGACAGAAACGTTATGTGGTGATGAAGGGGGTGCTCCATTGGGAAGAGAGGTGTCGCGCACTGAGCCATAGAGCTGCAGAGCAGGTGCAGGCAGAACTGGTGGAACTGCAGGGAGGAGGGTCCGAGCCCACGTTCACCACTGGGACCCCAACAGCCTTCTGAGCTGGGTAGGAAGAGCAGCCGGGACTGAACCTCATCCTGTGAGCACCTAGGAAGTCGACCTCATCCCTGGAGGTCGACCTTGGTGGAACACTCCACCCAGCCACATAAGCCACACTCTTTGCAGGGACCCATAAGACATTTGCAGTGATGGACCACATCCACGGCTATCAAATAACCTCAATTAAAAAAAAAAACATGGAATCAATATTTTTTGACCAAGTTGGAATCAATTTAGAGATAATAGCACAAATATTGCAGGTATATCTACAAATCCTTGGAAATGAACAGTACATTTCTAAATGATCAATGGGTCAAGGAGGATGTCTCAAGGAACATTTAAAAATATAGTAAACTGAAAGAAAAGAGCATATCACATAGGAAAACCTGTGACAGCTAAAGCAGTGCCCAGAGGGAAATTGCCACTCAGTGCTTACCTTTGAGAACACGCAGATCAATAATCTAGGCTGCCACCTCAAGAATTTAGAAAATAACAGTAAAATAAACAAAGTAGGCAGAACCCAGAGAGGCCTGAAGATAGACCAGGGCAGAAGTTAGTGAAATTGAAAACAAGAGAGTTGTGGAGAAAATGATTTCAAAACCCAGTTACTTTTAAAAGATTTAATAAAATGGACAAACCTCTGAAAAGACAAAAAAGTGTGAGAAGGTACAAATGGCATCAGGGTTGAAATGCGGTATCACCACAGACTCAGTGACACTGGAAGGATCATGTGGGATATTTCTGTCACCACAACAAAGTGGTAAGTAGCTGAGGTGGCAGATGTTGTCAATTAACTTAATCTACTCTTTCAAGAAGAGTGTATACATTTATTAAAGCATAATGGTGTATCTCATATATGTATGTTTATCAAATAAAAACCTTTTTTTTTCAAAACTGGATCATATGGGAATACATATATACATGCTGTATTTTGTTTTAAAAATAACATTCTTGAAATGACAAATATAAAGAGATGGAAAACAGATTGGTGGGTGCCAGGAGTTGGGGCTGTGGGCAGGTAAGGTGGGGAAGTGGGTGTGGTCAGGAAGGGAGGCATTGGGGCCTTTCAGGTAAAGGAATCCTGTGTTTTGACCCTGCCATGGCTGATAGCCTGCTGTGCTGCTGTGCTGCAGGTCTACAGTGTTACCATGGGAGGAATCAGGTGAAGGGCACAGGAGCCCTTTGTATTATTTTTAACAATGGCATGCGCATCTACAATTACCTCAGAATAAGTTTAACCAAAAAAAATCACATAAGACGGAGACGCTAACATTTTAAAAGGACAACATGGGATTGCATCTGACCTATCTGTTCTTCATTCATGTTTAATAGTATTGTGTATAAATGGAGACAAATGGGAGACAGGTCCCACATTTGTTTCATTTAATCATTGATGTTAGCAAGTGGTGTTATCCATTTTATTATATTTTGATCTTTCCTTCTTTGCAGCTGTATCCTCAAAACAAGTTATTTAAAATAATTAAATTTTTTTTAAAAGTTAAGAAAGAAGAAAAAGAGAAACAATCAAAAAGTATAGATGCCAGTTAGAAAATAATGGAATTGTAGGAAAAGCATAGTAAATGACCGTTAAGAAGTAGTATGTAGATCCCTTAGGTAAGGATTTTAAACATGTGCAGGAGTCTGATTGTAGGATGGGGAAGGAATGGTCATTGCATGAGTTTCCAGCCTGGGTGGCTTTGGATGATTTGACTCTTCCTTGGTATTTGTTGGATTCAGTAATAGACGGTGACTTGCTCTATTGGGCGGTGGCTTGGGCACCTTCGAGGGCTGATTTCATCCAGCTTTGCTTTTATCTTTGCTGTATCTTTGCCAAATTCACCGTTTTCTCCCTGGTTCCTCCTCCTTCCTGTTTTCCCTTCCAGATCAATATGCTTCTCAATTTTAAGGATGACAAAAGTGAATGTCCATGTCCTGAAGAAATTCGTGACCAACTGTTGGATTTCCATGAAGATCTGATGACGCACTGTGGTAGGATCTTCTTGCTTCGTAATTGCTGTTAAATGTACATTTCTAATCCATACATCCTGGTTCACAATAAGTATCTAGGTGAATAGCTCTGTTACAAGTTCATATGATGGTATTTAGTGTGGCAGCTTGGCCAGCTGTCCCTCTGTGGCAAGTCCAAAGGGTCAGAAAAGTCAGAGGCAGTGAGCCCAAGTGGAAGATGGCTGAAAGCCTCTCTCTCACCTTCTGTTCTTTAGTGCCAGGGAATCAGGAGTGTGGGGACTTCAGGCAGGTGCTTCTAGGAGAGAGATGAGTGTGAAGTTGGTTTAATCAGTGGCTGTGAAGTTTCTGTTAAAGAAGATAAGCAAGCCCTAGAGATCTGCAGAGCGTGTGCCTACAGGTACCAGCACTGAGCGGTGAATTTGAAACTTTAAGAGGGCATGCTTCATGTTAAATGTTCTAAAAAACAAAACAACAACAGAGAAGCCCAAGGAAACTTAGAGGTGATGAATTTATGTCTATTGCTTGATTGTGGTAATGGTTTCATGGTTGTACACCTGTGTCCAAACACATCAAACTGTATGCATTAAGCATGTGTCATTTTTGTCTATCAATTGTGCCCTAATAAAGTTCTTTTTATAATGAGGAAGGTAATTTGATGACAGTTACAACATTGATGCTCATTGAAGGGCCATTGTTCAGGACAGGTGTGGGAAATACAGTGAATCTTTTGAAATCAATGAGTGCCTACAGAAGCCCTCCTTTGATAAGTGTCAACAGTCATAATCTGTCAAGGGACTCAACTCTTCTAAGAACTTTAAAAATGGAATTGATTAGCTGGATGAGTAGTTCTTCATTCCTTTATGAAATGATGTGGATAAGGCCCATGATTCAATGAAAGAAAATGAATTAGTCATCTTTAGGTGAGCTATACAGATATGTAGATACACTTCTGATGCAAGGTCTCACTTCTCCAGTGAGATTATGTTTATCTTAGTGAAGAAAATAAAAATGCTGCCATGCATTTTAATTCATTTTGTGAATGAAAAGCCACTAGATGACCATCTGAAAATTATAGCATGTACATACTGTCACCAAAGGCAACTCTAAAACAGTGGAATCATTGCTACAGATAGAAGTGTTCCCTGGTTTAGGGCACCAGATGGTGCCTGTTCTGTCTTGCGAGACATCCAGATATCACTGATGCTTTGGGAGGGACACACAGAGGATGGAAGCTGGGCAGGGTGGGCTGAGGGGTAGGCAGAGCAGGACTGTAGGCAGAGCAGGACTGTAGGCCCCTGTGATTGGCATTCAGATTCAGAGATGCCAAAGAGTCACCCAAAGAGCAGAACTGATCTTGGCTCCTAAGAGCATCTTTGCTGTGTCTGCTCAGTTTGTTTTGTGCTGGTTCTCAATGGCCCTGAGCTCACAGGAACCCAGGAAAAGAAGGAGGAGGAGAGGCTGAGAGATGGATCTTCCTTGAGTGCGTCACTTAACTAACGCTCTTGAGTGTCTTAGACCTTGCTCAAAGCTATGAATGGAAAAGGTTGCAAAGCCTGAGATTATTTTTCCAAATGTATTGTTCTGAAAAAAATTTTCCTTTTCTGCTCTCTCCTTTTTTCTCATGCTAGGAATCGAGCTGGATGAAGATGGGTCTCTGGATGGAAACAGTGACTTAACAATTAGAGGGCGTCTGCTGTCCCTGGTAGAAAAGGTGACATACCTGAAGAAGAAGCAGGCAGAGAAACCTGTGGAGAGCGATTCCAAGAAGTCCTGTAAGCAGTTTAAAAGAGCACTGGCACAGTGACCCAGCCCCTGATGTTTACTCATCCTTGAAATGCTTATAGTAGTAGATGAGCCAGTGAGGTCACGAGTCTGCACCTTCCAAGGATCCGATGCTGAAGTCGATGTCTGCAGCTCCCAGAAGCAGATGGTAGCAAGGACCTGTGTGTAGGGCCAGGTGGAGAGGAGAGTAGTGCTGTAGGGTGGGTGGGCTCCCTAGGGGACTCCACACTGAGGTTTGTGATCAGAGACCATCAAGAGAATGTATAAAGAGAGCAAGCTAGCCTTCATATCCGAATGTTACTCACGCAGTTGATTTCAGTTATTACATCAAATTAAACATGTGTCTTAAATGTACATTGCCTATAATTGTATTTGATTCTGAAAACATTCACTCAGTGGTATGCATTTCTGGTTCGTCTGTATCCTCTTCAACCAGGAACAATGGCTGCTATTTCTTGAAACTCTACAAGCACCCTTAGGCTTTGTGCCTCTCTGGACCTGGTCCTGAAGGGGTCCTGGAGCAGATCTGAGGGATCCAGCTTGCATATTGCCCCACCTTCAATGGATTTTAAGATGCAATATTGGTTAATAAGGGTTTTTTTTCCCTAAAAGAAAAAGCTACAAATTTTACACATTTTAAATCTTTAGCTTACAATGGAAAACCTTTGTAGTTATTTCTAAATATTTTCTTCAGTCAGAATGAAATTTGAGTCAGGTCATCTTCACAATCAGAGTTGAAAGTTGCTTATAAATCACTTTGTTGTTAGCAGATTTGCAAACTTAACCTATTAAAATGGCAAAATGTTTTTGTGATATATAGAAATTTGTTGGCATTTTGTTTTTGAATACAATTGGTAATTTTTGGTTTTCCTTATATAATACCTAGGTGCAAGATAAACAGCTTCTTTAAAAAATCAGCCAATTTATTGATGATGGGAACTAAGTATTACCTTACTATGTGTAGATTAGTCACATCAACCCCATTTAATTTTGATAATTTTACTTATTTATTTTAGAGGTTTAAACGTTTCTATTTTAAATGAACTATTTTGCATGTTATATTGCAAGTAATCTGTGTATGAAATAACTTTCCAGTTTGATACAACTTCATGATCAAATCCTTTCGAAGACATTTTAAGTGACTGATATTAGATCCAAATCTAAATAAAATGGAATTCTATGTGATCAGTCTTGCCAAGGACATAACTGAGGAAACAAGCAGATGAACACATTCCTCCTGAATGTCAGTGACTGACCTTTATAGGGTGTTCCCATCAGACCTTCTGGAAGGAAAACAGTGGAACAAAGGAAATAAAAGGCCCCTTGCATCCGTTGTCGCACTGTGCATCCCTGGTAGACTGCCTGTGCGAAGTTTCAAAAATCAGCTGCAACTTTGAAATGGCTCGTTCAGTTATAAAAATGATTTTTTTAAAGGAAGAGTTTATTATTTTTGTCCTGGCTTGACAATAACTGATCTTTCTGAAGTGCAGGTAGTATTTAAATGAAGTTCATTGTCTTTGGAGAATATTCCTAGCCTTTTCAGTTCTGGTACAAATAGAGGTGGCAGCTTGGGGCTGTGGCATGTGGCGCTGAAATGTCCAACTGATGTCTTCTCTTCTGTTTTCCCTTTGAACATCGCCCATGTGACTCTGCAGCCAGTCTTCAGCAGTTGATCTCTGAGACCATGGTTCGGTGGGCCCAGGAGTCGGTCATCGAGGACCCTGAGCTGGTGAGAGCTATGTTTGTGTTGCTGCATCGTCAGTATGATGGCATTGGGGGTCTGGTCCGGGCTCTGCCGAAGACCTACACCATCAACGGCGTCTCTGTGGAGGACACCATCAACCTGCTAGCATCTCTGGGTCAGATTCGTTCTTTGCTGAGTGTGCGGATGGGCAAAGAGGAGGAGAAGCTTATGATTCGTGGGTTGGGGTGAGTTATTTAACCTGACCACGCTCTGCCTTATAAATCTCTTCCTTCTAATTGTAATCCCAGTAGCAGCTCAGTAGGTGTGTGGATGTAAACATACTGTCTGGATCCTATGATTGTTTTATTGGGTGGTGATTTTATCTAGAGATTGTTTCTAGGCTAAGATGTGTGCTCAGTGACAGAAGGCGGCCACTTTACCAGCTAGATGCTGCGGTAGGATGACATGCAGCAAATAGCTTAGAATATATATATTTTAAAATTCCTCAGTAGTGTGCAGTTATATATGTAAACATGGGATAATAAAAACATTAAAATCTGAGGCAGGCTGGGGGAAACATGCAGCAGAGGGAAATGAGGAGGTCTGCAGACATCCCCTGCTTGAGAGAGAAGAGAGGGTGCACTTCTGAGGACTCAGAGGCACCAGCTGTGTTTCTTTATCTTTTTCTTTTCTTTTCTTTTTCTTTTTCTTTTTTTTGGTACCAGGGATTGAACGCAGGGGCACTCGACCACTGAGCCACATCCCCAGCCCTATTTTGTATTTTATTTAGAGAGTCTCACTGAATTGCTTAGTGCCTCGGTTTTTACTGAGGCTGGCTCTGAACTCATGATCCTCCTGCCTCAACCTCCCGAGCTGCTGGGATTACAGCACGAGCTGTGTTTGTTGTGGTTGGGGGCTAAGTTTATGCCCCGTATTTAAGAGTGAGGACAAAAGAAAGATATTTCTTTACAGCCCGTCATTGGAATACCTCCTAAAGTCTTTATCCCAAAGGATATATGTTATCCTGTTCTTCCCCTCTGAATTCTACACTCTTTTCAAAAAATGTGAAAGGGAAAGAGTGTAGCGTTCAGGGGGGAAGAACAGGATGCCGGAAGGTCTAGTGAGCACAGTGCTGCTGTGTGTGCGTGTGTGTCTGAGCAGCTATTAAGGCACTGGTATAGCTTAGGGAGGTGAACAGAAGATGGTATCCAAACAATAGCAAAAAGTAAACTAGAGGTGTAGCTTCATGATATTTCTGAGGAACATACCTAACAAGGTAATGTTCTGGACTGTTGAAGTGTTAAAAAATGACCAATAAAACCTAAACATTTCAGCTGAACAAAATAAAACAAAAAACCTAATGTCACCTAAATTCCAGACAGAAGAGACAGTGAAAGAAACTGCTGAGTGAAACACAACCAAAGAAGCAATGCAAGTGGTCAGGGAAACCTAGAGTAGGCTCTGCGGGAAAAATAAACAGTGACATAGAATAATCAGGTTATTTCTTTGACAGAATTCAGAAATAATCCTTAGGGAAGAAAATAAGGGTGTAAAATACAGATTGCTTAATACCATTTACGTACATTTTAAACTGAGAAAGCAAAACTCTGTGGTGCTTTCTTTTTGGGGGACACCTTACATCCAAACCATAACAAAGATTATATTCCAAATTCACAATAATGGTTCCACACTAAGAATAAGTGTACTAATAGGACAGAGAAGGGTGAGGAGAGTTTACACACGCAGGCAGTCATGGCCCTGTGTGCACCGGCATGAGTGTGGGTCCTAATATTTAAATCCATCTGGAGAAGGCCTCCCTAGTAAATCATCTCAACCAAAGAAACAGGAAAATCCGCTAGGAAATGGAGACAACTGCCTTTGTTAAACACAGAGAAGGAATATGTGCCATTAGTGATCAGATTTAAAATGATACTAAAATTGCCATTTTATGCTAATAAAAATATAAAATTCTAATTTTTATGATATTGGAAATGTTTCATACAAAGGACGGCCTACCTACTGGGCAGTAGAATTTTACATCTACTTAAAACCCTGTAACTAGGCAGGCACGGTGGTGAACACCTATAATCCCAGCAGCTTGGGAGGCTGAGGCAGGAGGATCCCAAGTTCAAAGCCAGCCTCAGCAAAAGCGAGGTGTTAAGCAACTCAATGAGACCCTGTCTCTAAATAAATATAAAATAGGGCTGTGAATGTGGCTCAGTGGTCGAGTGCCCCTGAGTTCAATCCCTGATAGCCCCCCAAACCCCAGTAACTAATATTTATCATATGACAAAATGAGTAAGTGAGCAATTTAATTAGGGCATCAGGTGAAGAGCTTTGTTGTCTTGAAGGCTGTGTATTATTTTCTTTCTAGAAAATGTCTTTTCTGGAAAATGCATTGATTTGATTTTTGATGAAATTGTAAATGAGAAATTCTGTCCAGAACATAGTAAACAGAAGTATCAGTGATACTTCTTGATAAACTTTACAATCCTGAGAAATACCTTGACACACATATTGCAATATTTAATACAATAATGATGATATGAATCACTTTAAACATCATCTGCTTCTATTTCTTTAAACCAAAGGCCCATTTTAATGAGCTGGGTTTTGTACCTGGAATTCACATGTATTCAATTCCTCTTGAAGAATATGTTTACTTTCATGTAGCAAAAATTAACAATACTGTGATTATACATGCAAATACTGAATGTAGTACTAAAATTAGCATGTATATGAAAATCAGATATACCTATATGTCATTTATATAGGAATTTTCATATAAAATATATAACATCGATTATTATTTCTATACAAAATAAAGTTCAATACGTGATTGGTTATCCATAAAATTAGGAATAAGCATCTGAAATACACTTCACATAACTAAAGTTTACATATTTAGTACATTTCTTGTCACTGAAAAGAATAAACAACTCGTAGCCAGGCACAGTGGTGCAGGCCTGTAATCCCAGCACTTTGGGAGGCTGAGACAGGAGGATTGTGAGTGCCAAGCCAGCCTCAGCAATGACAAGGTGCTAAGCAACTCAGTGAAACCCTGTCTCAAAAATCAAAAATAAGAAGGGCAAGGGATGTAGCTCAGTGGTAGAGTACCTTGGGTAAAAAAAAAAAAAAAAGGATTTGCCTACTTAGTGTTTTCAAGATTCTTTCAGTGAAAGGATAAAGTATTCTTCAAACATTACTTTAAAAAAAATAATCTACCTTCTTTCCAAACTGAGAATATAACATTAAAATTTAATGAAACTAAGTCTTGTCTAGTTCAATATGTAACTTTATATGTAGTTCAGTTATGTAACTTTATATAAAGATTAATCTGAGTATCCTAGAAGAAAACACATCATTCAAGCCTGGGGAGAGCCTGCAATACTTGTATTCTGTGTTGTCATCTAAAAGAAAGCATACCTAGCCAGGCGCGGTGGCGCATACCTGTAATCCTAGCCCTTTGGGAGGCTGAGACAGGAGGATTGTGAGTTCAAAGCCAGCCTCAGCAATGATGAGGCACTAAGCAACTCAGTGAGACCCTGTCTCTACATAAAACACAAAATAGGGCTGGGAATGTGGCTTAGTGGTCGAGTGCCCCTGAGTTTAATCTCCAGCACTCCCCAAAATAAGTAAATAAATAATAGGCAACTTGTATGGCACTTTGGGTAGGACATCAATATTTTTGAGGAAGATTCAATTGCCCTCATTAATGCTTGTGGTGCAACTGTGATCACTCTTGCTTTTCATGCACGTGTTATTTCTAAAGACTTATCAGAGTCTCAGGACAATGTTCATTTAAGCTTTTCTGTAAGCTCTCTGCTCTCTCCCATGCCTCTGCTGTCCTTCCAGGGATATCATGAACAATAAAGTGTTTTACCAGCACCCTAATCTCATGAGGGCCCTCGGAATGCATGAGACAGTGATGGAAGTCATGGTCAATGTTCTCGGAGGTGGGGAATCCAAGGTAAAGGAAAATCTTTTTGATTCTTAGGGTGCTATATGGCATAATCTAGAGTGCATGGTTTCCAGAGAATTCATGAGAATTCGGATTTCTCATATCCTCTTTGGAAGACTGCTTTTTAACAAAACACCTTTGGAAAATACACAGAAACCCTTGAGATTAACAGTTGCATGTAGCACTGTTTCCTTGATGTTGATGCAAGTTTCTGTCTTATGCTTTATAACTTATCATCCCCTAAATTATTCTCATTTAGGTGATATTCAGGAATGCCAAAAGTTAATACGATACTAGTTTGTCCTTTAATTTTAAATTTTAGTTCCAATCCCATCACATTATAAGTCAGTGACACAGGCCTGTCCTTCAGACCCTGCCTTTGCTCCTGACCACATCATGGTGGGGGCCACTGAGTTCCTGAACCACATCAGTACTGGCCAGTGATGCTCTGGAATGGATGTGTTGTAAGACAGAAAAGTGAACTTTAAGTGACTAAGATTTAAAACAAAGTTCTTGAAAAGCAAATTGGTAGAGAAATATAAGAAATGATTTTATATAAATCAGTATAATTTTATATACTGATATATGCAGTACATTTCTATGTTATGAATTTCAAGATATATCTTCTACATTGTGGGAACAAGCCCATATTTCCCATGAGTAGCCTGTCTACCAGTTGGGCTTAAAAAGGGAGGACTCCAGGGAGCATCTGTGGGAATGAGTGTGTGTTTGGTGGTGCCCACCAGGTAGGCCTTCTGGTCAGTGGGCTCCTCTCAGTAGCCAAGGGATGTGCAATTCAGGGAGCTTGTGAATCCCCAGAGTCTCAGTACTAATAATGATAGTAGTAATAATGCTAATAACAACTCTTTATGTGGTTCCAAGTTCTGAACTATGTATTTTTCAGAAATTTTCTTTATGTATCCATTTCCTTTCTTCTCTAGAATATTAGCATCCATATTATACCAATTTTAGTGAATAGAATCAATGAGATTGTTTAATTTCTGAGGGAACCACAGCTGATTCCTAAACGAGGCTCAGGCAGACTTTTAGTTCAGTGCTGTAGATGAATGCTAGACCCAACCTGATGGGGGCAGTGAGGTTTCTGAGTTGGTGCTGGGCTAGATTTTCATTGGCCCAAGGACTAGATGACTCATAGTCTGTGTATTTGAAGGCCTTCTATATCTGATGTTTGGCACATGAAGATGGATGGACAATGTGACTGAGACGTCCACTTCTGAACTCAGTTTTATGGAGATCACTTGCTTTCAGTGACTAATGAAATGTCCTTTCTGTAGGAAATCACCTTTCCCAAGATGGTGGCCAACTGTTGTCGCTTTCTCTGTTACTTCTGTCGCATAAGTCGGCAGAATCAAAAAGCCATGTTTGATCATCTCAGTTATTTACTGGAGAACAGCAGTGTTGGTCTTGGTAAGCAACTGTATGACTTTTATTTAATCTTTAAGATAAAGTTAGTGTACAGACCTCATTTAAAAATACAATTTCATGTTAATATGGCATAGGACCTGAATAGATGCTTCTCAAAAGAAGACATACTTGTGGCCATTGGGCATATGAAAAAATGTTAAGCCTCATCAATGATCAGCAAAATGCAAATTAAAGCCATAATGAGATCTTACCTCATACCTGTTAGAATGGCTGTTCCAGAAAAGAAAAAAAATAACAAGTGTTGGAGTGTATGAGAAGAAAAGGGAACCCTGGGACACTGCTGGAGGAAGTCTAAATTAGTACATTCATTACAGACAAGTTTGGAGAGCCTGCAGGAAGTTAAGAACATTGCTACCACATGGTCTAACATTTTCACTTCTAGGCATGTGTCCAGTGTAGGGAAGTCACTATATTGAAGAGATGTCTGCTCTTCTGTGTTCACAATAGCCAAGAATCAGCCTTAGTGTCCATCAGCAGATGAGTAGGGAAAAGAAAAGTGGAGGACATAAGCACAGTGTAATACTATGCGTCCTCAAACAGAAGGGAATTGTATAAACTGACAGTGGATCAACCTGGAGGACATTAGGTTAAGTGAAAAAAGCCAGGCACAGAAGGATCAATGCCATAGAACCCCACTTACATGTGGAATCTGAGCAAGTTGGGATCACTTGACTAAAGAAGCAGAGAGTAGAATGCTGGTCACCAGGGCATGAGAAGGAGTTGGAGAGACATTAGCCAAAGGCCACATTTTACATAGGAGGAATACGTTCAAGAGAGCCGGGTACAACAGGGTCCTGGAGTTAGTAACCATGTTTTGTAATCTCAGAAGTCATTAAGAGTAGATTTTAAGTATTTTCATCATGAAAGATTGGTAAGTATCTGAAGGGATGTATATTTTCATTAGTCCAGTTGAGTCCTTCCATGAAGCCTACATATTTCAAAACATGTTGTACACAATAAATGCATTCTGTATGGAAAGTAAATTTTTGAAGTTAGTGTGTTTTTATGTAGCATTCATAGTTACAGCACAATCCAGGTTTTATTTCACCTGCATTTGCATCAGCCTCACCAGCTATGAGAGGTTCCACACCCCTGGACGTGGCAGCTGCCTCCGTGATGGATAACAATGAGCTTGCCCTCGCCCTGCGGGAGCCAGATCTGGAGAAGGTGAGCCATGCTCCTGTCCTGTATCTGAGGGAAGGACTCTCCTTCTCAGGACTGCTTAAATGTGAACGACTGCATTATCATTCTAGTAGGGGTATGGTGTAGTATTGTTACGTAATTTGTATTGCATTTTAATCCACTGCGTGTTATTTTATGGTTGGTCCTAAAGATCAAAACATTTGAGATGTGGTATCTCCTCGGATGACCAGTGCTTTCTATGAACAGGAATCAACTTCCTCTGTGTTCTTAGATGTTTCTGCCTTTTTGGAGTGTCTGCTGTGACTTTTGCTTGAATGACAGAGTTCCAGTTTTTTAAAAGGTTGTTGAAACATGCCGTACATACTTGTGACTCAGGCCTGCATTTGTGTATTCTGGCACAAGGCATCAGCCATGCACTCTGGCCATGCACTCTAAGCGTGTTAGGCGTGTGTTTGCTGACCTCATGCCCTTGCGGTAGTATCCCATATGGTTACCTCAGCCTTCACTCATCCCCCAGAGTCTGTTCTTACCTTTGCAGCCAAAGTGTTCCACTTAAAAGCATCACAGCGTGTCCTGCCCAGGACGCTCTAAAGACTTCCTTTGTCCCTTCAAGTAAAACCCACAGGTGTTGCCCCAAGTCCTCTGCTCTCACCCCACATGTCGAGGTGGCTTCGCAGCTCTCCCTCCTGCCCTCTGCTCCAGCCACCCCTTCTCCTTGTAGCTGGAAGGTACCAGGCATGCCCTGTCTTCCAGCTATTACACTTGCTACTCTTTATTCCATGTGCTGTATCCTTACCTCAGGGGCCTGTGGCTCTTTTCCAGATGTCCTTCCAGCTATGGCTTCAATGTCACCTTCCTGATCAGCTCCTCTGTGTTCCTGCTTTTTGAGTGGAGACTACTATTCTGCTTCCTTAAGCTCTTCCTATCCCCCTTGCTACTTTATCTCCATAGTTGAAAATGTGTTTTTATGTTCCATGTATATGTACATGCACATATATGTAAATGCATGTTTTCATTTGATTTGCATTTATAGGAATACTTACATTTTGTATATATGAAGATTTTGTGTGTGTGTGTGTACTGGATTGAACCCAGGGTTGTTTGACCACTGAGCCACAACTCTAACCTTTCTTATATTGTATTTTGAGACAGAGTTTCACTAAGTTTCTTAGGGCTTCACTAAGTTGCTTAGGGCTTCACTAAGTTGCTGAGGCTGGCTTTGAATTCAGAATCCTCCTCCCTCAGTCTCCTGAGCTGCTGGGATTACAGGTGTGCCCACTGTGCCTGGCATTCAAGTGTGCTCGGTAACAGCTCCAGCATCACTAGCAGATATGATCTTATGGGACTACAGATGTGTGTATGGTCTCTTGTTGACCGAAACATTGTTAGGCAACACATCACTCTAAGTTTAAAATCTATATGTTAGTGTATTTTTAAAAATTTCCTCAGGATGTTTTCAATCACACCATCAGGCCTGCGAGGCCAGAGGGGTTTTCTGTGTTGCTAACTACGTCTCTACAGGGGACACTCAGATCCTCCTGATGCTCCTGTCCAGAGCTTTGCTCCTCTGTGTCCACCAGGAGACTGTTCTCCGATAGATTGCTTAAAATCTTCTCCTTTCTACACTTGTTCAAGGGACTAATATTAAAAAGCTAGGTCATACCAAATGTGGAGGAGGATGAGAGCAGTTAGTCCCCCATTCTGATGCTGGAGTGAATAATGGTACCATTGAGTTGAAAATAGCTGGGAGGTTTATCAATTGAAACACATACTCACCATAAGCCATCCAACCAGCCTTTACACTCCTAGGAATCCAGTCAATAGAAAGGAAAATAGATATCCACACACAAAACTTTGTAGCACTTTTATTCATCATAGCCACAGACTGCAAGCAGCAGAACTGTCCATCAGTGTGTGGATTGACAGAACAGCGGCACACCTGTGTGCACAGAATACTACCCAGCAGGCAAAGGAATGAAGGACTGAGGCTATTGTGTGGAGGAACCGCAGAAGCTGGGTACAGAAAGATCCAGGCTGCGTGGTTGCCTCTATAAATATTCTAGAAGACCCAAGCCAATTTATAGTGAGGAAGCAGTTTACCTGGGGCTGGATGTGCAGGGAGGAAGGGATTGCAGAGGGTACAGAGGGCCCTTGGAGAATGGCAGACATCTTCTGCATACCTGCTGTAGGGTATTTTTACAGCTGTGTGCGTGTCTCAGGGATCATTGGATTTATAGTTTAAATAGAGGGCTCTATTGTACCTCGCTTATACCTCCACATCATTAATACACATTTTTAGCTATATGGTTTCTTTTCAAAACCAGTTTACCCTCAGCGACACATAACTCTGTATGTTAAATTGTTCCTCTAACAGTGTGTTACTATTGATGTTGATTTCTTTGAAGATTTCCTTTAAAACAGAATCTCTTAAGAAATATTGGAAAGGGTCCAACATCCATACAGAACAAAATGTTTTAAAAGGTAAAGCTAGGCAGAATTCAACAGTACTGAAAACTAGGAGGTATGTAAGTTGAGTCTCCCTTATCTAAAATGCTTGGAACTGTAAGTATTTCAGACTTCAGGGTTTTGGGATTTGGGGATGTTTGCATATCCATAATGAGATGTCTTGGGAAGAGACCCAAGTCTAAACACCTTGTTCACATAGCAGGCAGGATACTTTGTCTGATACTTCTAGTGCACCTGTGTTTTGACTGCAACCTGTCAGAGGAGGTCAGGTGTGAAGGTTTTTATTTGTATTGTCCTGTTGACACTCAAAACTTTGAATTTTGGAGCATTTTCAATTTTTGATTGTTGAATAAGGGATGCTTAACCTATATCACAAGTTTTCTGGACACTGAAACAATGCATAAAATGCACAAACAGCTTGCTCCTAGTGAGGAATCCGCTGAGCAATACAGTTCTGATCGGAAGCAGGAGTTTGGATCTGCATCTGGGTTTTCCTTCTTCCTCTGTGTCTCCTCACATTCACTCCCCCATTAACTTATGCATCGTTTTGGAAATAAACCTCCTTTTCAAAAGATCTGTGCATTTTAGACAGGTTTTTCCATATCTTGGGTTTTGTTTCTATATTGGGTGAGAGGCCATTAAACATTTTAAAGCTTATGAAATATACCCGTTGTAGGTCAGGGTCTCAAATGATTCTCTTAAGAATCTTGTTCTTCCATAGAGTAGGTTTATAAATTTTTTCTGACTACTCTTTTTTCTTTTAATATTTTTTTAAGTTGTAGATGGACACAATGTCTTTATTTTAATGTGGTGCTGAGGATCAAACCCAGTGCTTCACACATGCAAGGCGAGCGCCCTACCACTGAGCCACAACCCCAGCCCCTGACTACTCTTTTTTATATTTAAATATTTCTTAAGTCTAAGATTTTGCTAAAGGGATTTATGTGGATCATCACAAGATTAAAAAGACATTGTGGAGCTGCGCTTGTTGAAACCATGCTCCGAGGGCATCGCGGGCCATGCCCAGGGTGAGTTCTGATGCTTCCATGCAGAGCGCAACTTTTGTCTGTCGCCTTGTTTCTAGGTAGTGCGCTATTTGGCTGGCTGTGGCCTGCAGAGCTGCCAGATGCTGGTGTCTAAAGGTTATCCAGACATTGGGTGGAATCCAGTGGAAGGAGAGAGATACCTTGACTTCCTCAGATTTGCTGTCTTCTGTAATGGTAGGACCAGGCTGCATGAGATCTTCTTCTTAAAAGTGCAAGAAAATAAGAATTGATCCCAATACTGTTGTGAAAAAAGTGAATATTCATAAAGAAATTGCGTATTTGATTATCAATAGGGTTTTTCATAGTAATCGTTTATTGTTCAAAATTTTCATGGATAATGCATCTTTTCCCAGAATAAGTCAAATGAGAATGAGTAGTTTGTGCCTCAATAATGCTTTTCTAAAATAATCTTAACTATTAAGTGAAGAAAAGAAATTGTGCTTTGTATACATAAAACTAGCAATTTGGATTAAATTTTGGCTGTGCTAGTACGTTCTTGAGTTTAACTTATTGCTTTGAATAAGAAATGATTGTTTTAAAATTCATTTGCTCAGAGCTTCTATATGACCGACTCCTCATTGTTTATGTCCTTCTTTTGACCATAGGGGAGAGTGTGGAAGAAAATGCAAATGTTGTGGTGAGATTGCTCATTAGGAGGCCCGAGTGCTTTGGTCCTGCTCTGAGAGGGGAAGGTGGGAACGGTCTTCTGGCAGCCATGGAAGAAGCCATAAAAATAGCTGAGGATCCTTCCCGAGATGGCCCCTCACCAACGAGCGGATCCAGCAAAACCCTGTAGGTCTCGTAGGTACCCTCACATGTACATTATGCTACTTGGTGAAGTTTACAAGATATATTTGGCTTTCTATAGATTGCAGTATTGTTTCTGACACTGATGACTTCTTCCCTTGAAAATAAAATGTCCTGTATAGGTGGGAATAGATGGCGTCTCCTGCTGGAGTAAGTTGAATGAGCGGAGATTGCTGGAGAAGACTGTAGATTTAGTAGAGAAGCTTCTGTTGCAGGGGATGGATAACGCATCTTGCAGATGTTCCTGGGAAGCTGGGCAGGCGGGTTGCTATACATGATGGGAGGTGAGCAAGTGGGACAGGAAGGGGGTTCAGTGGCAAGGTAGTTCAAGTGAGTTTTTAGGATGCTAGCAGAAAAAACAAGACCTTTAGCAAGAGACTAAAGGTCTCTTTTGGACTGGACCAAAGGGATGTGGAGGCAAAGGGAAAAGATGTCACTCTGATGAGTGAATGCTGGTCAAGGCATTGGAGACAGAGTGGGGAGGTGGTCCCTGTCTTACATTTCTCCCCATTAGACATTGCTAGTACTTGATTCCAGCGTGGATGGGGGTACTACAGGCATGCTGTTTCTCTGTGCCTTTATGATTTTTAAATTGTGGAGGTGAACGTCCTCCTTGGGACATTCATGTACTCACATTGTGAGCTCCAATGGTAAAGACAAAACACGTGGCTTGTTGGAGCAGGTGTTCGGGAAGAAGGGTGGCAGAGTGTGCACAGTTCTGCAAACCCATGTTCTTGCACATGTAGACTGAGCACAGGTGTTCACACCACGGCTGGATTTCCAGACTGAAAGTGTTCCAAGAGCAGGAATGTGCATTCGCCCCACTGCCCACCATGCTGCAGGTTTATTAGCCATGGAGGAATAGGGAGCCCTAAGTTTCTCTCAGTAGGTAACATACCCAGAGGTCTGAGGCCCAGGACCACACGAGGTGTGCACACGAGGAGTGAGGTATCACCAGGGACCTCCTGTCCCTCTGCAGACTGCCACTTCCTGCTGAGGCAGCCTCTACTGAGTTACCAAGGTGGAGGGAACCTCCAGGACCATCTGGATCTGTCTCTGTTCAGCAAGATGATGACATATTTACATTTTCTTCACAGAGACAAGGAGGGAGAATGATGGATTATTTGGGGAGGGCAGGGAGAGTCATCCATGTAGAGGTTGGTGAGCCCACGAAACCAAATTTCTGAAGCACTCACTTGGACTGAGCACTGTTCTTGGGGGCTTGCAGGTGCTACCTTGTGTGACACCTCTGTCCCCCTTTCTCTGTGTGTGTGCCACTTACAAAAGTGCTCTTGCACTTACTCAGAATCACCTCTTGTGTCAGCTGTTTTCTGTGTTGTCATGTTGCCACTAAAACTGAGCAGAATCCATCAAATTAGCAATTATTCCTTTTCCCTTTTGAAGGAACATTAATACCAACGCTCCTGCAGGTGGGCTCTTGGTGGTGGACCCTCACCTCTTCACTTGTTGTTATTTTCCTTTAAAAATGCCACCTTGTAAATTTAGAACATCTGTGAAAAGTTTCAGAGGGACAAGAATGAGCTGCCACACAGATGCCTTTCCTCTGAGAGATGTATAATAAACGTGAAATGTCAATTACTCTATTTGCTTTCTGTTTCTTCTGAAAAACCCATGAAAGTGATACAGAAGAGGAGGAGGATGACACCATCCACATGGGGAACGCCATCATGACCTTTTATGCAGCTTTGATTGACCTCCTGGGGCGCTGTGCCCCTGAGATGCATGTGAGTGCCTGGGGACTGAGGAGCAGCAATCCTGCTTGATCTATGTTAAGACATCCACGGCTGGTAAAGATCATTACAGCATCCGAAACCCGTAATGTCCATGCTCCACTAAGAGCAATGGCTGCAGCCTAATTACTGAGCGAGTGTTTATTTACTTGGAAATGTCTTATTGGCTGTAAACATTAGTGATGAGGTTTCAGTTAATAGAGTACTTAGTCACTCCTGCCTCTTTAAAACTCAGAGAGTCTCCCTCTGTTTTAAGAAGAAAAGAACACATTTTCACTGCCCAATTTCCTTTTCTCTTCGAGGAAACACCTTTCCCTCGAGTTGATTTCTTAGTACAACATTTAGCTCTTTATGTGCTTGCAGTAAGGAAAGTAGAACTCAGACCCTTAGAAATGAATTTTCTCTAAAACTTTTCAAGTTGAATCAGAGCTGAGATGCTACTTCTACTCTGTAACACATTCTGCAATTTTTTTCTTCATTATTCTAATCAATTCTGCTTTAGCCTATTGTTGGTGTTTAAAAATTGCTACCCAGTGGCAATAAAACTATTTTTATGCTGGCATGGTGGCGCATGCCTGTAATCCCAGTGGTTTGGGAGGCTGAGGAGGATCACAAGTTCAAAGCCAGCCTCAGCAAAAGCAAGGCACTAAGCAACTTCATGAGACCCTGTCTCTAAACAAAATACCAAAAATAGGGCTGGGGATGTGGCTCAGTGGTTGAGTGCCCCTGAGTTCAATCCCCAGTCCTCCCCGCAAAAAATTCTACCTTCATGATCGGTGAAGGGAACAACTCAGAGTTTGAACAACACTGACCAGGGTTGGGGGAAAGGTTCAGAACTGCAGGTTTACTTTTAAACCTGGGTGTGCACCAAGCCAGAGGGGCTTGCTGGCGTGGCACCTCTGTCCCGCTCTTGGCATCTGTTTGGTTTGGGTTTTGTCTTCTGTACGCTTGCAGGTTCACACTTGCTTGGTGTGCTCTTCTGTTGTGAGCAAAGAGGGATCACGGGATAGAGAGATGTTAGATGTTAGAACCTGCATCTGATTTTTGTAAGAACAGGTTGTGCTAAGGATATTTTTAATTTTAGTAAATGAGAACAGATTATCAAAACTTTGTTTGAGGCTGGGGTGTACGTAGCTCAGTGGTAGAGCATTTGTCTAGGAGAGGTTCTGGGTTCAAAAAAAGTGTACCAGAGGTGATCAAGGTTATCACAGGTAAAAAGTGAATGCTCATAATGTTTGTTCTTTTTCCCATCTCAGTGAAAAGGATCAGATGAACCATAGAGAATTCACAGTCATGTTCTGTTGTCAAGTGTGTGTTATGGGTCACTAAGTGAATTAATAAGCAATCACTTTGGTGATTCTGAAAGTAATTCATCTTTGCAACCAGTAGTCTTCCTGTAAGTCAGAAATCCTGCTTGGGGTCCCACCCTGTGGTGCAGGAAACAGATGCCTGTCCTGCCTGATGCGTGGCCTGAGATTCTCCACTGTCCTGATCACCCATCATAATAGGAACTTTGCTGCAGTCTGAGGGATCCCTAAAATTTGTGTCCACCGTCTCCCATACCCTGGAGAAAAATCAGGTGGATGGAGGCTCAATTAATTTCTCATTACAAGACAAGAAAGGGGCTAAATCAGACTTAAATGTCAGTGTATGCTCAGTGACTAAGTTAATGATTATTTATGTTATTGATCATGTTATGGGGAGATATTTATATGGAATGAGGGGGTAAGCATTCCTAGACCTATTGAATTTCCAGAGTGTTTTCATACTCAAAGAGGATAAAAACTGTGGTTACTGATGGGTCAACCAGTTGGCCTAGATCATAGTACACGTATTTTGGTATATGCTGAACTTAGTGAAAACTGGCACCAAGTGCATGCCTTTCTGTAAGTCTGAAATACAGTTTCTGAGAAAGGCCTGATTTTACACGTAGAGCTGACAGAAAATTTTCTTACCCTGATGCCCATTCGTGGAAGTTTTCTAGATAGAACTAGCCTATCGACTTCACAAACTCAGCCTAATGTCCCTTTGTCTTTCTTCCTGCTCAGTTGATCCATGCTGGTAAGGGAGAAGCCATCAGAATCAGGTCTATTCTGAGATCCCTGATTCCCCTGGGAGACTTGGTGGGAGTCATTAGCATCGCTTTCCAGATGCCGACAGTAGCCAAAGGTAAGGCCAGCTTCCCTTCTGGGAGACTCAGGAGGACAGCATCAGCATTCCTGCCTTGCCAGAGGTTCCTTTAGAAAGAACTGTATCATGTATTTTGTAATGAAATATTTTCCAGTCTCATTGTTTTTAAACAACTGTCCTTCCATTGGTACCCTCCTCCTCTTACCTCACATCTCAGGCACTTTCCAGAGAAGAGGACACGGGCGCTCCCACCTTCTTGATCCTGTTCCTTGGGTCTCATTCTGTCCTTGCAGACTTCAGTTCCTCTGTCCATGCTTCCTCACGGTTCTCATGATTGCTTTCTTGTAGTGCTACTCTTTTCAAAGCTTTGATCATAGCTTTTGACTTTGAGATTTAAAAACTCCCTGTGTGTTGTGAAATGAGTTCTTTTCAAGGTGAAGGAGAAAACTTTAAAAAGATCGCAGGTATTATTGGAGACATCCAAAAGATAGGCTAGATCGCCAATTGTGCTTTGCTTTTTACTCTTTTGAAATTTCACTGTTGCTAAGTTTTCAGTGGCTAGGTATTTATAGGTAATTGGTGAGGGGGACTAAGCAGGGCTAGACCTATCAGATTTTCAGTATTTTTAACACCCAAAGAGGATAAAAACTATGGTTCTAGTGCATAAACAAGTTGACCTAGACCATGGTATAGATAATTTGCACATAATAAGTAAATGTCATGGAATATTTACACATAAATAATTTTTGTTCAAACTTTCAGTTTTAGAAGAAAAACATAATTATGTCAGAAGTGCATGCTATAATCCTTGTCTTTCATTGATTACGACCTAAAGAAGACAAGCTGTTGGTGCCCCAAGTCTAGAGGGATGGAATCACTATACAGCCACAGGGAGTTTACCCTGCTTGCCTGCCATGAGGTTACAAGATCGGGAAGCCTCCCATGTGCTCACCTTGCAAACCTACAGGGATCACAAACTGCTACTGTGAATCTGTACACATTATAACTGTAGGGAAATCTGGGACTTAAAATTGTCCCCTTGCTTTACCTGCCCTCACCTGGGGGGCAGCATCTTCTCTGTATCCCTAGGTTGCCCCACCTGCCTTCCTGGCATTTCTAACTTGTGTTCATTTTCTTTTTAAGAGATCTTTTCCTTTTCCACATTGCAAGCCACAGATTTGATACTGACAGGACCAAGAACAGTCAGTGGCCTGCAGGTTAGGAGATGGAGAGCCGAACTCTGTGATAGCGTTTGTAGGAACCAGGTGTCGAGAACTTGGACTGTGAGCGCACACAGGGCCCCTTTATATGGCCTCATCCCTCATCCCTAGGAGCTTTGGGGTCATTGTCCTCCCTGTTCTAATCATATGGTTTAGTCATGTTTGTCTTCATGCATATGCACTGTGAGGTTTATATAGAAAAAGCTATCACAGTCAGAGTGGAAGCTGATTTTACAGCTGCAGTCCACGGGTCCTTGATGATTTTTCTTTTCCTGCCTTCTTTGGTCAGGAATGCGGACAGACCTGTCCAGTTCTAGGTCGCAGTACCTATGCATTTCCCCGCAAACCTGGAACCATCCATCTCCCCTCATCTGTTTCAGTGACAAGTCAGCAGGCTCTGCTACATCTCCAAGCATTAGTGATTTAGGTTCTTCTCTGTTCTGTACTTAGTGTGTGAAGTTCACCTCTAGGGCTTTCTTCACCTCTTAGTATTAGCTAAGGCATGCCTCAAATGTTTTTATCCCATTCATTCTAGAAATAGAGTGTGCCCCAGAATAAGCATGAAAAAAGAGGGACAAACCTGACTTCTGCAGCTCTTGGCCCAGCAGGCCTGGGCAGCCTCTCTGAGGCCATAGTAATTTCAGGTGGATGAAGAGCTCAGGTGCAGTAGGTGCCCCAGGGAAGCCAGCGCACAGGCCCACCTCCTTCTAGGTCTGATGCTCCCCAAGTGTGAGACTCAGCCATTCCTGATTTATTGTCTGTAGTGTGTTTGAGGAAATGGTGAAAATAAAACAGGAAGTGGCACAGATCAATGCACTTGGAGCCCCAGGAGGTGTAGCTGCGGCGTTCATTAAGCTGCATGTGTGCTTGAAGAAGAGTCTGAAAAGCAAGGCTTGCATTAGGATCATTGAGTGGCTCCTTTTCTCCTTTAGGTGGAACTATCTGTAAACAGTAGAATCCTGTTTATATTAAAATCCTCCATAATGTGATTTTAAGAAAGTGAACCGGGATTTTGTATAGATTTTTATTTGAAAATGATTGCATACAGATGTAAACTGAGGGTGAAATAGGCTTTGGTTGGAGTTCTGCCAGTTACTAAGTGTATGGCATTGGGCAAGTATTTAACTTCCCTGAAGGTCAGTTTTCATCTCCTGTTATGTGGGCACAGTGCAGCATGGTAGTTGGATTGTGGAGGTGGTGTGTGATCATGTTGGCAGCACTGCCAGCTTCATGTCTGAAACAGCACCAACAAGAGCTGCTATGCTTCTAAGCAAGGGGAGTGGTAGTTGCATGAGGGATTAGTACCCTTATAAGGAGTGGAAGCTATTCCGCATTACTCTTTCATTTTCTTTAAGACATTATTTTTAATTTTCCTGATCCAAATGTGGAATTCATTTATCAGTCACAAGTGGAAACAGAAAAAAGAAAGTTTTCATTTTAGCCCTTCAGAATGGCTCTAGTCTCGTGTGACCTTGCCCTGGGCTCTTCCTCCTGAGACATTGCTTCCCTTTGCCAAATCTTGTGATATTAATTTCCAGAATCTTGCAATGCGCCAGGGTGGCATGATTATCATAGGGTCACAGAAAGCAGACCAGTTCTCCAGTTTTTTAACTGGCACACAGACCCATAGTTGTGCATAGGAGTGGTCCCTACCCCGTGCCCCTAAAGGACTCGCTCCCTGGGTGGACATCACCAGTGACGGTTGACCACAGGAGCCATGTGGCTCAGTGTTCCCAGTGAGGTGGCTGCTGCTAGCAGATGGCATGCATCTCGAGTGGCAGCCATGCTGTGTTCATGGTGCTGATTTGCCCTTTGGTGATTAATCTAAGTCACGACAACATAGGCCTGCCAAGACCGTCACGCAGGGGTACCCTAAGCTTTATTGATGTTTAGAAGTGTCTCCTTGGCAAAATTCGAAAACCCTGCTTTATATTTCAGCGTTCCTGGGCTTTGCCCTGGGTTTTCCAAGGGGCCCACAGACCTGCCTTGTGTTCCCTCCCCCATCTCTAGTAGTGCTGTGTGTTTACCCAGCATGCACTTAGCAAACCGAAGCCCAGGTGATGTTTCCCTGACCCCAGGTTTAGATTGTACTGCCTGTTCCCTCAGGGGCGGCTTGCCTACTTGAGGGCAGTAGATCAGGGAACCATGTCATTGCTAACATTACTTGAAACCTGAGCCGCCTGGCCATTGACACCTGCATGTCGCCTTCTCTCTTTTAGATGGGAATGTGGTGGAACCTGACATGTCTGCGGGGTTTTGCCCAGATCACAAGGCAGCCATGGTTTTGTTCCTTGACAGGGTCTATGGGATTGAGGTGCAAGATTTCCTCCTTCACCTTCTCGAGGTTGGCTTTCTGCCAGATCTCCGGGCTGCTGCTTCTCTAGACACGGTATGTCCTGGAGCATTGGCTGGCTCCTTCCTGGCTCCACCGCCGCTGCCTTACAGATTGACTCACTCGCTTATTGGCAATGAATCTGCTGCGTGCCTGTTTTATTTTTAGGAAGCATTAAGTGAACAGAAAACAAAATAGACTATGTTCTCAGAGAATTCACTGAATCGTGAAGCCAATAGCCTTGAGAGGAATTTTCATTACTTCTGTAGGGAATCCTAAGAGGTTCACATAACCCAACTTTGGGGAAGGTCACAGTGACGGCTGCTGACCTCTGTTGAGTGCTAACCTCTAAACTGGCACAAACAATAATGCCTCCCAGTGGAAACAAAGGGTTGAGAAGATTTAATGGGCATTGTGGAGTCTTGCCAGTTATAACAACATCCTGACGTTTCCATTTGCTGAGGTGCATTTTGGCTAAAATCTGTTCTGACTATCAGGCGTCCCACACGGAGGACCTGCTTTTACCAATATAAATGCATCTCCTCTGAAACATGGTAGAATAAGCTGAAGCGTCAACTGTTATCCTAGTACACCTTTTATTTAATCAATTAAGTGGGTCATCTTGATCTTGGGGGAAGTTGAACCTTGAGTTGACAAGAGCCCTTCCATGAAATCGTGCCTGTGGAATCATAAAATGAAAAGGAAATTTCCCTTTTCTTTCTTGAGCATTCACCTGACATTCTGCCCTGAACAGTAGATAACTTTTGGTTATCAATGCTGATGCACACAAGCAGAAATATGAATACTATTAATACTATTAATGAACAGAATTCAGAAAGACTCTGAATAGGAGGTCTGTGCAAGAATGAGCTTTCTCTCCCCTCCCTAGTCCAGAAAAGTGCTCATGTCTGAGGCCATGTGGGTGTTCTGTGATAGAACCTGGGCCTCATGGGCCTTTCATTTGTATCTGCTTATCAGTTGATAGTTGATTGGTTTTAGTGGTAAAGATCATGTGAACCGTATTTGAAGATACGCCTAAGGAGTGCATTTCTGTTTTTCACGATGTTGCCCTTTTCCAGAGGGTCAAGTTCAGGATCAACATGTTGAGGGCTTTGAAAGTTGTCTCCTGATAGAAAGCACAAATGGCTGTGTGCTGTCTTCTTCCCTTTCAGGCTGCTCTGAGTGCGACAGACATGGCCTTGGCCCTCAATCGGTACCTTTGCACAGCCGTCTTGCCTTTGCTGACAAGGTGTGCTCCTCTCTTTGCTGGGACGGAGCACCACGCGTCCCTCATCGACTCGCTGCTGCACACTGTGTATAGACTCTCGAAGGGCTGCTCGCTCACCAAAGCGCAGCGGGACTCCATAGAAGTGTGCTTGCTCTCCATCTGCGGGTAAGTGGGCAACTAACTCTATTCATTGAAAACTAACTTCCTCCTTCTTGAAGGAAGAGATTTACTGTGTGGCCCTTGACCGATTATTAGGAAGTCAGGATTTCTGGACCAAAATATTAATTTGTGCCACACATTCCCGTGCACTGAGTTAGGCGTCTTCTCCGAGCGTCCTTGCCCGGGTATTGTTTAAGAGTGTCTCTCCCAGCCTCCTTGGATGTCCAGCTGTTGGCTGCAGCTTTGACCAGCTGTGAAATGCTACTCTGAGTATTGGGGACATGACTGTGTTAGGGGCCTCTGTCCCCTGTAGTGTAAGATTAATAGATTGTCCCTTTTTGACTTTGTGGGATGGTTTTCACTCCTGTTTCAGAAAAGGAAAGAAAAAAGGGCCTTACTAAACATTAAAAAGCTACGTTGTGGTATGAAAGCAGGACTTCTGTGTGGCACAGTGAGGGCTAAAGATTTCCTCCCCTATGGAAAACCACTTCCTCTGGGTACAAGTGTTCAGATGTCTAACCATGAAAATCAGAGCTGTCCCCGTTGCCCCCCACCCCACCTTCTGAAGGCCTGAGGGTGAGAATGGGTCCTCATAAGGGGTAGCTCCTTTCAGAGTGGAAGCTGCACTCTGGCAGTCCTGGTGAAGGAGGGGTTGCACCCCTGCCAGAGGCCATGCTTCCCGGCCAGACAGAGCTGGGTGCGGTGAAGATCGGGAGAGTTCTGCACCCTCAGTGACCTTGATTCTGTAGGATGGGATCAAGATACTGACCTCACAGGGTTTTTCTTCTTTCCGTTGGTGCATTATAGTTGTGTTTGCTGATGGTGTATGTTGTTACGTATTCATACATGCACACACTACACAATATAACAGTACAACTTGGCCATATCACTCCCCAGCCCTTCCTTACTCCCTCCGCACCTCGCATCCCTTGGTCTCTTTCCTCTACTGATCTCCCTTTGATTTTCATGAGACCATCCCCCTCATTTCTTTCCCTTTTTCCTCTTTACCTTTAATGTGTGAAGGAAAACATATGACCCTTAACCTTCTGCTTTGACTTAGTTTGCTTAACATAATGGTCTCTAGTTGCATCCATTTTCCTGCAAATGACATAATTTTACTTTTCTCTATGACTGAATAAAACTCCATTGTGCATATAGAACACATTTTCTTTATCCATTCATCTGTTGATGGACACCTAGGCTGGTTCCATAGTTTGGCCATTGTGAACTGTGCTGCTATAAAAAGTGGGTGTGCATGGATTGCTATAGTATGACTAATTCTTGAGGATAAATACTGAGGAGTGGTATAGCTGGGTCATGAGGTGGTTCTAAACCTAGGCTTTTGAGGGGCCTCCGTGCTGATTTCTATAATTGTACTACTTTATAATTCCTCCAGTGTAAGTGTTCCTTTTTCTCCACATCCTCTCCAGCATTTATTATTGTTTGTATTCTTGATGACGGCCATTGTAGCCGGTGTGAGATGAAGTCTCAGTGTAGTTTTGATTTGCATTTCCCTAATAGCTAACGATGTTGAGCATTTTTCATACATTTGTTGGGTTTTGTATTTCTTCTTTTGAGAAGTGTGTGTTTATGAGAAGTGTGTGTTTAATTCATTTGCCCGGTTATTCATTGGGTTATTTAATATTTTGGTGTTAAGTTGTTGGAGCTCTTTTTATATTCTAGATAGTAATCCTGGGTCAGAAGAGTAGCTGACAAAGATATTTCCCACTCCTCACGGGGATTTTCTAACCACCAAGCAAAGTGGGGCACTTGGTGTTGATGACATGGAGCTGTTTCCTGCAGGTTGGGTCTTTCTCCCTCTGCCTCTGTTGAGTTACTGTCTCAGTGGTTTGTCCCTTCCTCTTAATCCTATACACCCTCTCCTCTCTGCAGGCTATGGTTGTGAGTGGTTAGGAAGTGGGGAGGGAAGAGCAGCATCTCCTGTAGTAGCGAGGGGTGATCTGCAGATCTGGAGTGGAGCTGAGCTGGGAAACACTGCCTGGGGTGGACTGCGGTCAGGCCTTGCTCAGCAGCTGGGGTGCATCCTGAGTGGTGCCGTGCTGGGGATCCTGTGCTGTGTGAAGATTGTGCTTGTGCTAGCCTAGAATGCTGTAGGCCTGTCGCCCAGTGCGGCCTCCTGATGCAGCCCAGAGACCCATCCAGGTGAGCCATGTGAGGCTACTGCCAGGACAACATGCTGTGCTATTCACAGGCGCCTCGGTGTTTCTGACATGACGTAGAAGACGTGCACTCTGAAGTAATGGGGGAAAGTGTCATAGATGCAAAACCAGAGAAAGAGCGTCTGGCACCATCTTTGGTGTCACGCATGGGACATGACTTATGCACTGTGCTCTTGCACGTCTGCAGTGCAGTAGGTTTGTTCGGATGCACACTGGGCCATGTGTTACACTGTGACGTGCCACTGTGACGTCACTAGGCAGTAGTGGTTCCAGCTTCTCTCTAGTGCCATAGGACCGCTGTTGTGTGAGGTCAGTGGTTGACTGGCTCGTGTGTGGTGCACAGCGTCACTGCTGGCTAGTGTGAGGGTCAGGAACACCTCACGATGCCATCGAAGGGGGCCTAGGTAGAGGTTGAAAGGTTTGGCCCAGTGAATCAGCTGCTGAGTTTAGACTTGTTTGTGTCTACTATTAAAATTCTTTTTGTTCCAACAGCCAATTGAGGCCTTCTATGATGCAGCACTTGCTGAGAAGATTGGTGTTCGATGTCCCCTTATTAAATGAGCATGCAAAGATGCCTCTCAAGGTGAGCGTGTGGTTATTTGCTTGTTCCTCTGATTTTTTTCCTGTTGTTAGCCTGTTTGAGCTTTAATGCTGGGAAATTTCTCCCATTTATTGAAATGACCATATAAATAACGGAAATGTGTACACCAGCCTGAAATAGACAATAGAAGATGATAGAATTCCTGACACTGATTCTCATGAACTTCAAGGTGGGGGGACTACAAGGAAAAGATAAGCCAGGATATTCTTAGGCTGGAAGGCACGGTCATAGTCCTGGCCCAGAGCCTTACTGGAAATCTCCAGAGATCATGAGTGGACTTCACAAACAACATTTTATAAGTTGATAATCACAACAGGTTCCCACGATCATTTCACAGTGATGGAAGATAACCATGTGTACAGTTTGTCACATGGTACGGAAACGTCACTTACAGTACATGGTCAGGTCCTATCCTGTCCTATTGACTTTCTGAATCTTTTCCTGTCCTTTAGTATAATAATCTAGACTTAGAAGAGTCTCTGTATATCAGAAAAAAGAAATATACTTTTCCAGATGACCACTGTGAGTAACATCTAGCAGGTGTCTGTCTTTCCACAAGGCCATCCAGAAACAGTAGAAAGGGTTAGGGACATGGATGAGTCTGTTTGTTAATCTGGTACACTAAGGACCCCTAGATATTTAGCAGAAACAACTTTAATCATAACAATTGATTTTGGGATAATAAATCTAGATAAATGAATGAATTAGATAGATTATATCCTTGCTCAAAATCTCATTTTTATAGTTTCTGTCATGTATAGTAGGCCTTGTCAAGAAAAATTTTCTTTTTGAAAATAAGCTGAAAGATATAGGTGATAAAAGATATAGCATAACTTTCTTATCTTCATGTAATAAAACTTATGTTGTAGATACATCTGTCTAAACAAATTAGATAAGACTGAAAGGGCGACTGTCATACTGAAAGTTCTGTCCTTGTCCCCAATGCCAATCCAAAAACAAGAACAAGGTTTTGGGGAAAAGGGAAAGGATATCTATTGATTTTTCTAGCAAAGGGGAACACACAGGGGCCTCCTGTCCCAGAGGCTGTGATTCTCACTGCCAGGCAGAGCAGTGGGCTTTTAAAGAAGGGACATGATGACTGAACTCCAGGTGTGCCTGACAGAAGTCATCGTTCATATACTCGTGGTAGCCCCAAAAGAGAGATTCATTGGTGCCAGCCCCAGAGTCTGGATTTCTTCATTCCTGTGGTCAGTGATCCAAAGGACAGATGACTTGGCCTAGAATTGGAATAGGATAATCTTGCTTCCCATATGGCAAAAGAGTAGGAGAGAGAGAAGAGGGGGAAAGCTTGTCAGTGTTCAGACATGCTGCGGCTGGCCAAGCAGCAAGCACAGAGCGGACCCCAGTGACTCCCGTAACAAAATGAGAGGAAGTATTTCAACATTAGGGAATGTATTAGCTTTCATAACAATAATCTTAGCCAAAAGCCATGGTGTATGCCTATAATCCCAGCCACTCAGGAAGCTGAAAGAGAAAGATCGTGACTTTGCGTCCAGCCTTAGCAACATAGCGAGACCCTGTCTCAAAATTTTAAAAAGTTTTAAAAAAGGCTGAAGATGGGGTTCAATCCCTGTACCAAAACAAACAAACAAACACAACAAAATTAGATAAGAATCCGAATAGTTATAGTTGATTTATACAGATCATTACATAAATTTGGCAAGTTTAGATCAGGAAAAATCTTTAAAAAAATCTACCAAATAAGAGTCTATTTGTGTCTTTCACGTATGTGAAAAATCAGAAAGGTAATAATTTGCATCTACAACTGAAGAAATAATTCAAGTACAGTAGATTTGGAAGCTTACTTAGATATTCAGACAACCTCATAAAGGATTCTGTTCAAGATGCAGTCACCTGTAAAATGGAACATTTTGTCCTCCTAGTGTGGCCAGTGTTAGAGTTTGAAGAGATGTAGCAGTCATATTCTTGATGTGTGACCTTGAGATGCCATGGGAGGGGAGATGGGGACAGAGAGGGTGACAGCTCACTGCTTCTGGACTGGCTTCCCTGCAGCTACTGACCAATCACTATGAGAGATGCTGGAAGTACTACTGCTTGCCCGGGGGCTGGGGCAGCTTTGGCGCTGCCTCGGAAGAGGAGCTTCACTTATCAAGGAAGTTGTTCTGGGGCATTTTTGATGCCCTGTCTCAAAAGGTAATTTAATGTGGGGCTGGGTTTGTGGCTCAGTGGTAGAGCGCTTGCCTAGCATGCGTGAGGCACTGGGTTCGATCCTCAGCACCACGTGAAAATAAAATAAAGATAATCTGTCCAATTACAACTAAAAAATTTTTTAAAAAAGGTAATTTAATGTATTATGAATTTATTTGTATTGATAAAATGAGAAAAAGCCATAGGTTTTTGAGAAGATAGAATTTCCCGTGGAATAATGGCTTTACTATCAAGGCTTACACAGATTCTTTTCCCCCTATTTTCAAACTCATGATGCCTTGAGAGTACAGTTCATGGTGTTTTTTCACAGTCATCGTAGTAGCATGTTCCTTGTGATCATGACACTTCCTGAATTTAAAATAGCTGAGCATTTCAGGAAATTGGGCTCATAGTTAAGTTTCTTGTGCATTCGAGTTAATTTGGACTGAAACTTTCCCTAGTTATCATTCAAGCTTATAAAACCTCAAGGAATTGTGTCAAAGAGTATATAAACCATAAAACTTTATAAAAATACTGCAAAAAATACATAAAATCGTAGTATTTCAGTGATCTACTGACACTACCCCTTTGCTTCTGTGGAGGTTTAAGTACTTGTGTGGCACTGTTTGTTATGTGGATTTACCTTATAATGTTGTGTTTATGTCATAGGGAAAAGTTTATCTGCATTACATCTGATAGCTACTTGTGATACTTTTTTTCCACTGAGTTTCCATTGGTAGTCTGAGAGCCCTTCTAAAATACTGTTTCAGTATTTCAGGAAACACTTACAACATTAATTTAAAATTGGAAATCCTAAGTGAAGTAATTTAATTATTTTTGATTTTTAAAAACCATTTACAACTATAGATTTTAATTAATTTTGTAAGTGATAGACTAGTTCATCATCCCAGAAATGTTAATATGTGCACTTTCTGTAGAACTTCTTTCCCATTTCAGATTGTATTTTTTAATCCCTTCAAAATGCAACATGGAGCAGTAAACCTCTCACTCTCTGGAGTAGTGTTCTTTATACAATTTCATATATGGTCATTGCAAAGGAGTGCAGCAGTAATCCATAACTAACTGCAAGGAATAAGGTCCTTGTGGAGCAAAATTACACATTTCAAATTGACGAGATGTGATAAATTTAGAATATTCAGGTTTATGTCATTTTGGCTCTGGAGAATGCACTTGGAAAGAGTAGAGACTGTTCTTTCAGCGAGTGGCAGGATGCCTGGCTGCTGCTTCTCAGGCATCTCATGCTTGTGTTCAGTCTGCTAGAGAGCATCCCCAGGGAGTGGGGTTCGCGTTGGGCAGTTCAGATTTTCTCCTGCGTCATTGTCTCTGTCACAGTGATCATGCTGATGGCTTTTCCTGTGAAATCACTTCGTAAAATTGTGGCCCTCCTTTTATTCCTAGAAATATGAACAAGAACTTTTCAAGCTGGCACTGCCTTGCCTGAGTGCAGTCGCAGGAGCTTTACCTCCAGACTACATGGAGTCAAACTATGTCAGTATGATGGAAAAACAGTCATCCATGGATTCTGAAGGGAACTTTAACCCACAACCTGTTGATACCTCCAAGTATGGACTCTTTCTATTGCAGCAGATTTTTATTGTAAATGATGTGTGAAGTCTGAAATTGAATAAGGTACTGAAGTGAACTTTATCTAATACATGCCCCCTTTGAATTGATATCCTTTTAATAGAAGACCCTTTCATTTATCAAATGATAGTAGTAATAATGGTGATCATGCCAATATCAGAAATAGATGAGATGTGCCTTCTAGGATATGCTTAATATAATGAGGATTCCATGCATATAAGCACATGGTAGTATCTGTGATGATGAGAGTCGAGAAAGTATATTAGCGCTATTTTTAGTTGAAAAGTGACCCAAGATGTTATCAGTAACTATAGTCAACCTCTGTTTGGCATCTTTTACTTATGGTGACCCCAGCATGTGCTACGTAGCTTTCTCTGTGAGAGCCAGGGAATCGCTTCACTTGATCACCCAAGCCAGGGTGAGTGGCCAGTATTTGACATTATAAAGCATGTCATGAGCTGGAAGGAAACAACAAAGATGTGTCTTCTAGTGGAAGATTTAGCATGCAGTTAGAATGCAGCTCGACAACCTTAACCAAAGACAAAACATCAGTCAACATGACCAAATTCCTTACATGTGATTAACTACACGAATTGTTCTATGAATAGGGTGCTTGGATCCTCGAGTGTCCCGAGTCTCAGCACTTCGTCTTGTCCCCTTCTTTCAGTAGAACCCTGGTTCCCTGTTTGCAAGGACAGCTGCCTCTTCCTGCTATACGATCTTATTGATTCCACCGTGGCTCAGCAAGATCAGTTTTGGCAGGGCAGTTACTTGATAGTTCTGTGCATTGCTTCTGAATTTGCTTGGAAATTCAACTTTTGAGGCTTCTGGGCAGCTCCCAGGTTATGGTTTAGCTTCCATAACCAAAGTGTCAGCCCAAGTGGTATTCCATTACTCAGTCCATGCCTCAAATTTGCATGTTTGATATTTGATGACAGTTCTATGGAGAGTCTACCCAGTATTTGGTTTGTGTGGTTGATCCTTTGTATCTCTTCCAAAGTAAGTAACAAAACATCACAGGTTCATGTTTCTACCTGGGTAAGTTTGTGGTTTGTTAACATACCGTATAATCCAGGATTTTAAAGTAACAGTAGGACATTGTCATGGTTTTCGTGTTGATTAATTAAATCCAATTAATTAACAAGCATTGGTCATGTATATTAATTTACCTAGGCTTCATCCTTTGGGGACTTCTTAACAGCTACAGGCCTACGTGGTGATAGAGATAATTGCTTGTGATTTTTATATGTTACTTCTTAAGTGCATGTATGTCAATTACTATCTGATTGTTTTGCAGGAAAAGAATGGAAATCATCTTATTTAGAATTCTATT
>PVHX01002016.1:0-181861 GCA_004024805.1 Geosciurus inauris
AGACCCTTCTTTTTTTCATTATGGCATTTTGCCACCTGCCTTGAGCAACCTTTCATTGGCCCTTCAAGCTGCAGGTTTATCTGGGTTGGCCCATAGGGTGCTATCTGTTCAAGCTATCTGTGATTGGATGTATAAGTCTGTCTAAATCAAAACAGAATGTAGTGAACTACCTACAAACCTCAGCTACTGCTTTAGTTTGTATTTTGACCCCAAAGGTCCATGTGTTAAACACTTGGTCCCAGGGCACTGCTATTGGAAAGTGATCAGATCTTTAAGTCGAGGGGGCGGCGGCGGGGGGAGCTAATAGAAGGTTTCTGGGTTATGGAGGAACATAACCTGAATGGGATTATAAAACCCTAAACCCTTCCTCTTTCTCTTTTTTTCTCCCTGGCCATGAGATGCTCCAGCAGGCATTCCTGCCGATGTGCTAACTCACCGCAGGCCTAAAAGCAATGGATCTGCCTTATCATGGACTGAAACCTATAAAACAAGCCAAAATAGGTCTTTTCTTTTTATAAGTTGATTGTCTCAGGGATTTGTTATAGTGATAGCTAAATAATGCCACTATTTTCTCTTAACCTTGCTTTATCTGAAAGGATCTGACCTCAGCATCTACACTTCTATGACTGCAATCAACTCATTACAAAACAGAAAAAAATTTTTATTCACTAGTTGCCCTTAAAATGTTAACCACCACACTATAGGATACCTGTTGCCCTGGATGGTAGACACTCTTCCCTGCTGAAATATTCCCTAAAACAACCAAAAATTTACAAAATATAAGAATGTTTTTAAAGACACTGGAAATCATGCAAAGGAGAACAGTGGTCTCCAGATAGGGGAAATAAATGATATAAGGGATAGAATTGTCGCACTCTCTTGAGATGATTCAGACTTCCCTGAATTGAAGAAATGAAGCAAAGAAGTCTCAGGAACCACAGTTGGAGAGCAGATTATGATAGAGGAGAGAACAGCACCAAAAAGAACTGGAAGACCTAAAAAGGTTTCCTGTAGATTATTTAGCTCAATACTGATCAGCACGTGCATGTCAAGAAACCACCTGAGACTAAGCAAATCACCATATAAAAAGATTAGAAGGAACAGAGCTGACCTCACAGTTTGGAAAGATTGGATATAAATTTTAAAAAAATCTAACTTTGGTAGTAAAAATTGTGATCTTTAGACTAATGAAGCACCACCTCAGACCACCTAACAAATCTTAAAAATAATATTCAAAAGGACCCAACTGTATTCAGTCAACACAATTGCATCCCAGAACAGAATTTAAGAACATTTATAGGGATATAAAAATATTTAGGATTCATCAAGATAAAAATTCACATCTGGCCGCCAGATCCACATGCAAAGAAGCAAGAAAACAAACCCATATTTTAAAAACTAGAGCCAAAATATTTCCATATTGGATGAAAGGTATAAATTCATAGATCCAAGAAGCTTAACTTAAAGCACACACATGCACACACACACACACACACACACACACATATAAAACTACACCGAGGTACAACATAATTAAATTGCTCAAAACCAGTGATAAAATGAAAAATCATAAAAGCAGCCAGAAAAACTATGTAGATGATTAATTACTTATAATATTACATTTTTATAATTTTAAATTTATAATATTAAAAATGGTTAATTCATGAAGACATAACAATCCTGAACATTTATTTATGTAAAAAGCATCGGTTCAAAATATAAAACAAAGGTCTGTGACTGTCACTCAGTAGCAGAGTCCTTGCTTAAGATGCATAGACCCTAGGTATAATCCCCAGTACCACAAAAAATTTTTTAAAAAGCCCCCCCCACAATAACAACAAAGCAAAGATTGATAGAACTGTAAGGTACAGCAGGGTGTGGTAATGCATGCTGATAATCTCAGTGACTTGAGAGGCTAAAGCAGGATGATGATGGCAGATTCAAGGACAGCCTCAGCCTCAGCAACTTAGCAAGATACTATCTCAAATTTTTTAAAAATGAAATAAATAGGACTGGGGATATAGCGTAGTGTAAAGGCGAGCATCCAAGAGTTCAACAGGAAGGAAGGAAGGAAGGAAGGAAGGAAGGAAGGAAGGAAGGAAGGAAGGAAGGAAGGAAGGAAGGGAGGGAGGGAGGGAGGGAGGGAGGGAGGGAGGGAGGGAGGGAAAGAAAGAAACTGCAAGGAGAGAGAGAAGCACAATTATAGGGAGAAAAAGGGAAGAGTTAGTGAGAGGGATTGCAAAGATGTAGGATACTTCTAGAGCTTATATATTCATTGATTATCATAATCGTGGTAATGGTTTTGTGGTTAATATCATAAGGAGGGAATTGTGGTCTATGTAAAGATCAGCCAAAGATGACATGAGACATTCCACAAAGCACAACTGCTCTATCTGCACTACTCCTGGATCCCCCCAGGTCCCCTTTAAGTGCCTGTCAGAGTGTTCATTCTAAACCCAATTTTGCTTCCTTTGAGATCACACTCAGCCACTTTCATCTCAGGAGTGTGTTAGGAATGTGATAAGAGTTACCCATCTTTTCAGAGTTACTCTCTGCCTCACCAAATATTAAGGAACTATCAACAGCTTTGAAAAGTTGCCAAGCTTTGACTGACACTGTTAAATTATGTAGACTTTGTCTCCATGCAATCATTTAGGTAATATTCATATAGGGAGAGGGGAGGATTTTTTAAAAATACCAAAAATATAATGCATCATCATTTTAACTTTTATCAACAGATTTCCCAACAAGAAGTGGAACAGTGTATAAATTAAAGAATTAGGGTAAGATTACATATGTCCTTGCTCTAAAATAATATATTATCTCTGTTTCATCATGTGTAAAATCTGGAAAATCTGCATGGTCAATAAATGCTGTGTCCACAATCTACTTCAGTTACACATAGAAGGTAACGATTCACATCCAGTCGATGAGTCATTTGTTAAAATATAACATACACATTAGTCAGAGGAAGCCGAGATCAAGATCTCAGAACAGAAACTGAAAAGCTGATCATTGCAGAAATTCAGAATCCCATCGAGTGCCCACAGTACCACCACTTTACCTTGATTACTCACAAATTCTTGATCTTTAAAACTGATAACACTTAGATTTTGATATGGGACAGACTAACTTCAAATATGTTCAATGTGTTGTTAAAATACAGAAGTCTCTTTAAGTGATACCAGGATGATGAGGGTCTATTTGAAAAGCAACGTCCTCATGTTGTTAGAAAAGATGGGGAAAAAATGATAGATGTGCAAGGAAGGAAAATATTCCCACTGTTTCCATGGACCCTTCTCACAATGAGGAGACATTTTTCTTTATCGAAAATGATAGGTAAGGAATCTGTCCACAAACTATCTTGCTGAGAATCTGAAAAGGACAAATTTTGTATTATCACTATGTAATGTATTCAATCACATTTCCATTTCTGGGAGCAGATGAAAAGTGGGATGCCTCAGATTCTAAATTAATTCCTTTTCAAGATATAGCTGCTGTGCTATAGTTGGCTATCACTGCTCCCTTCTTGTTTCTTATTTATGAGTCAAATTCCCTGTCCTAATCATCTCCAACTTTTCCTAAAACCTCAATGGTTTCAAAGAAACTGAAGTTTGGCACTTCTTTTGTGACGAATGTATTCCTTCACTCTTTAAATACCCATACTTACTTTGGAATTCAATAAAAAGCAAGTAGAGTTAGTATGACTCCATATACCTACCATCATAGCTAACTCTGATTAATAACCCAATATGATCATTGACACAGAACTCTTTGATTATAAGTGATAGAAATCCAACCCAAAGTAGCTGCTCACACACACACTGCTCACTTCGGATTCAAAAGATACCAGACAAGAACTCTGATTCCTCTGTCCCAAGACCCAGCTATTAAAATTTTCAGTCTCCATTAAAATCACAGTTCGGACAAGGAAAAGAAAAAAACAAAAGAGGAGGAAGGAAGAAGAGGAAAGGGGAAAGAATGAGGAGAAAGAGGGGAGGAGGTTAAATCACGTGAGACAAATATTAGCAATTGAAAAGGCATCATAATATAGTCATTGATCTTACACTTTATTGATGACTATGTCCTCAAAAATCCACTAACATGATCTATCTGTCTAGGTTTACACACTCAACTTGCAGACCTTTCTGTCCATCATAAAGGTAACACTAATATGTAAGCATGCTGCCAGCAGTAATGGAACGTGTCTTAATTACATGGTCCAAAGTAAAATAATTGGCAGTTTTATTTCAACTACAGATCATAATTTTCTCAACCATTTTTGAGTTAAAGAAATACCAAGATTATGTTATAGACAATATGGAATTTATTATTTGAATAAAATAACTCCTACATAAAATTTGGAATTCCTTTACTACTTGCTAACTATTAGCAATCTAGGGCCTCTACTTTGACTTTATAATTTCAAAAAGTAAAACAGTTCTCGGATATTTACCTTTAAGTCTCAAAACTTTGGAGGTTTGAACAACAGTTTTCTAAAACCTGCTCTCACCTGGAGAAAAATCTGTGAAATCTATGGTTAGAATCTATGAAACCTCCAAATTGGTAGAGTGGGGCTTTTTCAGGGTCTTTCTCAGTCAAAGGAAGAATGCAGTCAAGGGATGAGAGAAAGACATCTTCCATGTCTGAGAAAGGGATAAAAACTCCAAATTTAGCAAATAGCACCTTCTGTGCTGCAGTATTGTAATGGACACTTCACCTTCTCATCTGTAAATGTTTTTATGCAATTACATCATTGAAAACATAACTATATTGGCTGTGAACTATAATTGTCATATTAATATGACAAAAATTTTTAATTATTATTGTTCAATATTTGTTTTAATTTTTTATATCTATTAAATATCTATATGTATAAACTTTTTCTGGAACATTAGTCATTACTTTGGAATGAATCCCTGGTAATGGAATTCCTTCATCAAAGGTGATAAATAATTTTTAAATTCTTGATGCATAGTGCTAAATTCCTTGACAGCAAAGGTACACTAATCTTCACTCTTACTAGCAGAATCTAAGACTGTTTACTCCCCCTCATCTTTGTTATCACTATAACATCATATGAACAAATATTTTAAACAAAAAATTTAAACAATGTTTTCAAAATGGTTTCAAAAATCAGTTTTCAAAATCAGCTGTTTAACTTACCAGCTGATTGACTTTGTATCATGACTATTATTCCTTTAGCTGATGCTTCCTTTAAAAGCTGAGCTACTTGTTCACAACTTAAATGTATACCAAAATCGAGTAAATTATGGTGCATCCATGTTACAAAAGACAATACATAAGCAATAAAAGTACTGAATGCTAACTATTGTAATATGCAGAATATCCATGGGCTATTATTTTTTTGGAAAAAATCTAGAGGTAGAAAATACGTATACTATTATCAATGTTTCTTTTTTAAAAACAATTCAAGCTTTTACAGACAATATGTGTGTGTGCATGCACATGTATTTGAATGTTCATAGAAATGTAAAAGGTCTGAATAGATAAAACATCAAACTACTATGAATGGTCGTAAGTTAGGAGTGAACTTTATGGCATGTGGGGGGATTCTTGAGACAGTAACTTTTATTTGTATGTTTTTACAATGGGCAGCTGTTACTTTTGCAATTATGCCCTGGAAAGAGTAGATACAACACTTCTTTAGGATTAATTAAAGTTTTTACAATTTACTGAGGAAATTATTCTTTACAAATTTTGAAGCCATGCAAAACATTCTGAGAGGGATAGAAGAAAATATTAATTTTTTTACATCTACCTTTAATGTCTTGTAAGACCTATCTGTAATTTTATAAATGAAAACATGTCATGAAAATAATTTGATTTGATTTTAAAACAAAACTTAGTGTTTGAACATCAAGGCAAAGGGAAGCAAAAATAGTCAAGAAAAAAAATTATCTTGCTTTGGAGTGCACCCCATCAAAGGAAGGAGGTCAAGACTTCAAGAAATTAAGTTTGGTGCTCCCCAATTTTCAGTTTCTCCCTACTAGTTATCAAATATTTAATAACAGTGAAATTTGAGGATAGGATACTATTAGAAATGAAGCTGACATGAGCTGGCAGGAGCTGGTACCCCAATTTGGGTCCTTAGAGAAAGGGAAACATCCTCAGAAAAACAAGCAGTCTCTTCTAACTTGCCAATTCTCTCTCAGTGACAATAACTTCAACAAGTAAACACATTCTCTTTTCACTACCAGTTTCACTGGTCATTTTTCATCCACAGCAAAGATTTGGGAGTCACTACTAGATGGTAACATAAAATAAATGTTGGTGGTGATCATTTCCTCAAACCAAGAATGGAAATGACCCTCTGAATCCATACACATTAACTCTATTGCATTTGACTATCTTTTTGGTGGGGAACTACTGACTTATCCTATCCTCCAAGTTCAGGTACCCCTTTCCTTCACAGGCTGCATGCAGCCAAAACCTTATTCTATTGCCCTCTTAGTCCTAACAAGTCCACAAGAGAACTCCTATCTCTAAACTGACACTGAGGCCTATTTCTGCAGACAGCTCAAAATCCTCTTGATTGCTCCTTGACATTATTTTCTACATATTTTGACCCAGTAGTAGGTCAGCTACTCTGGACAAGCTCTGAAAGAGACATAATAAGCCATAAATTCCAAATCTATTACCCTGGTCAGCTATCAGTAGTGAAAAACAAAATTGGAGGTGATGGCAAATGAGTGTGTACAACGTAGAGATTGGAGAGTTGTGGTTGCGCTGTCCCCTACCTGATATATACATGGAAATTCTCACACCTACTTAATATATTCATGAAAAGTCTAGTACTCACCTAAAATATTCATGAAACTTGCTCATTTTCAGTCACATGGTGATCACAAAAGTTATTAAGAATAGATAAAATGGAAAAGGTAATCTGAGACCACAGCAGATATAGCTCCCTCAATAGTAGTTATATATAGTCAAGGACTGAGATTATAGCTAATGAATTTTGACTTCTCCAAACATCTAATATTATGCTTCATACACAACAGTTTTATGAGTTTTACATATTTGTTTAATCAAGTCATTCCTTCTAAGCAGAAATGTGACCAATAAAGAATTAACTGAATTTTGTCAAAGAAAAAATTATTCTCTACAAAAAGCCAAGTATTATTGCAGTGTATGTGTGTTGGGAAATAATTACACACAGTTACTGGCCATGTAAATTTGCTCATCCTCTTTGAAGAGCAATTTGAAGATATTTATCAAAATTTTACTACATACATCCTGTGATCCAGTAATTCAACTTCTGAAAAGTTATCTCATAGATAAATGTTCTTATATACGAAAAAAGAGAATGCACAAATAAATATTTGCCTCATTGTTTTTAAAATAAAATGGAAAAATCTACATGTCCATTATTGAATAATTAATTAAATGTGATATTGATTTCCTTTATTTGGAATATAACACAGATATTACTGTATCAGTGACATAAACCAAAATATAGTGGGTGTTAGCTGGGCACTGTGGCACAAGCCTGTAATCCCAGCACTTAGGGAGGCTGAGACAGGAGAATTGTGAGTTCAAAGCCAGCCTCAGCAATGGCGAGGGACTAAGCAACTCAGTGAGACCCTGTCTCTACATAAAACACAAAATAGTGCTGGGGATGTGGCTCAGTGATCAAGTGTCCCTGAGTTCAATCTCCAGTACAAAAAAAAAAAAAATATATATATATATATATATACACATATATATAGTGGGTGTCCTTGTGCTGATATAGAAAGCTCTTCAAGATATATTGGTACTTGGGAGAAAACAAATTTAGATATATAACAGTATCTTTAGAATCATATTATAATTTATTGTATAAAAGTACACACACACACACGCATACACAGATAGTGTAAAAGTTTCCTGAAAAAATACGTAAGGAAGAGGTGACAGTAGGTAATCAAGTATTTAGATGAGGGAGAGCCACATCTCACTGTACACTGTTTAAATTTGTCTTCTGTATTATTGCTTTCTTTGTCATAATTAAAAAGTAAAGAACAAAAACAAAGCAAGCAAATCATAGTATGGTAAAGTTAGGAAAGACATTAACGGTCATTAACTCAGAAAGGAGAACCATCAAGTGCCTTACTCAAGGGCACACAACTATTTGATGATAGAACTGCAGCTAGGATCAGGTCCTCTGACTTCAAAACCATTACCCAAATTCGTTAAGTACTATGCATGTTAGCTACCATTCATTGAGCATCTGTTATCTACAAAGCATTGTAGGAATTATACTAAGCACTTCATTAGAAAGCATCTCTAATTCTTACAAGAACTCCTCAAAGAAGGGGGTTGAAAGTATTGTGCTATTTACATTTTAGGACTTTTTACAAAGTTGTGCAAATTCTCTTTTTAGAGTAATTACCTAGAATACTAGACATTTTACATGCATTATCTCCATTCTCTACTGCTTTACAAAGTAGATATTATAATTTCTACTTATATACAAGAGAATCAAACATTTTGTTAATAATCTTACAATTGTTATATGTTGAACCTGGCCTTTCAATTCAAAATCAAAATTTAATTCCTCTTCCTAATCTATTCCAAATTCTACTCCTTAAGAACAGAAATACTCTGGAAAAACATGATTTTAAGTTTTGCTTAATTTATACAGTAACTTGGGAGTTGGATATTACTAAAAACTCAGTAGGACTGTTCTTTTGTGTTCCATATTCTCTCTTCTGATTCCTGAGCCAAAATCTGTCACCAGCATCACTTGTTGATGTACAAAGCCCTTGCTTGCTACAGAAAAACAAACCCTAAAAACACTGCAGAATATAAATCAAATTCTGTGTGTCCATAGCTATTTCTCCTCTTTTGGAAGGTATTGCAAAAATCACAAAATAAAAGTGTTAGTACTACAAACTATTTACTGTACATCTGCCACAATAATTACTATATTCAGCAATTTACAATTACAATTCAATTCCTTTATAATTGGGCTTCACACAGCTCCCAGTGATAGCTATTTTAGTTTCAAGACTTAAAATCCAATGCAACAATTTTATTCATCATTAACATTATGAAAATGTGAGGCTCCAACCATCTATACTAACAAAGTACCAACAAGAGTCAAGGTTCAGATTCTTGAACCTACATTTTTCTACTTCCCATCTTTGGACCAGGAAATAATGTGTATAACTTAGCCTTATTTCCATGTAGATATTTAAGCAATAAAAATATTTCTAGACATGATTAAATTTTGTTCTGCCTGGCATCTCAGTTGAGGCTGGGATATTCATAGTGAATTTCTCATGAAAGTCACATAATATTAATAGCTTCTCTCCTTCAGGTCTTTGTGCTATTTCCATATATTTTCCTTTGTTACACATTATGAACCCTATACTACATTGCTTTTATTTTAGTTTTAGCTATTAATTACTTTTTAAAGAGATTCAAATAATAAGAAAACAAGTTATGTAGTTACCATATCTGATGTCCTTCATTCCTTTATGTATGTCCATGTTTTTTTCTGATACCATTTACCTTGTTCCTAAAGAACTTCCTTTAGTATTTCCAATAGTTCAAGTCTGCTGGTGATGAATTCTTTTCAGCTTTTATATGTCTATATAAGTCATTATTGCATTTCATTTATGAAAGGTATTTTCTGACTGCAGAAATCTATGCTGGGGTTTGTTTATGTTTCTGTTACTTTGTTGTATGTTACCCATTACTTTGAAGATGTTGTTCCAACATCTTCTCATACCTATTAGTTCTGATGAGAAATATGCTGCATTTTTTATCTTTGTTCCTCTGTGTGTAACACGTATTATTTCCTCTGCCTGATTTTAAGATTTTTCTCTTTATTACTAGCTTTGAGGAATTTAATTGTGGATTGTCTTTGTGTAGTTGTCTTGATGTTTTTTATGCCTGTAGTTCATTGATCTTTTTTAATTGATCCACTTATAGTTTTCATCAAATTTGAAGATTTTTTAAACATATTTCTTCAAATTGTTTTCCATCAATCTTCACTTTTTTTTCCTTCATGGATGGCAATTACACCCCATGCAACTTCAAATTGTTTCACAAACCACTGATGCTCTGTTCAGTATTTTGCTTTTTTTTATCTCAGTGTGTCTTATTTTGGATAGTTTCTATCTCTGTCAAGTTCATTCAAGAACAGGCTTGGAGTTGAGAATGTAACACAGTGCATGGCACTAGCCTAGCATGCATAAGGCTCTGGGTTTAATTCCCAGCACCACAAAGGGGAAAAATAATTAAGAAGAAGCTGCCAGGATGTTCATAGAATATCTGTATATATGCTGTGGGGTGGCATAAGTGTTTAAAACTTAGGCTTAACTTAAATCCATTAACACCTCCACTCCTATCTAGTAGTTATGAAAATTTGGGGAGGTGTTTGGTCTCCCATCGCCTCTATCTCCATATCTCTAAAATGGAGATGATACAAGTCTCTCCTTCCCAAGTTTATTGTGAGGATTACAAGTTAATACTTGCAAATAGTTGGTGCCCATCATGTAATAATACTATTACTAGGGTAGGAACTCTGTCTCTCACATTCATCATCACTTCCTCAATCAAAATAAGACACTATAACCAAATATTTAATATGACTTCTACTTTTTCTTAGTCAAAAGAATTAATCACAAACAATATCCTCTAAGATATTCTCCATATAGAGTTCGTTGCCAAGGAACCTGTTGTAAGCTTTCAATAGATATTTGTCAGATCAATGAGCAGAATTTTAAGACAGAAGCTATTTTCCCATTTTCTTTTCTTTACTTTTTTTCCTAGTACTAGGGATTGAACCCAGGGCCTTGTGCATGCTAGGCAAATTCTCTACCACTGAGCTACATGCCTAGCCCCAGAACCTATTTTAAAGAATGGAAAATAGTTCTCATAATGGCTGCATCACAGAGCATGAAAGAAGAAATGAAACATGCTACAGGGTGGACCACAAAGGGCTTTGCCATGTCAAATTTTCTGTTCCTTTGCTTTATCTTGAGTGAGAGGGAGTAATACACAAGAACCCCCATAGAATTTCTTAGATTATACTTCCATGTATTCAAGTATCTCCCATTGAAAAATCTACTATCTTTTTCTGGTGTTTTATTGATGTTTATTATTTTACTATTTATCCTTACACAAAGATTTAATATAAGCTCATTCTGGAAAATGTAAAAATTCAGACAAATATAAAATTTTAAGAAGCTATTTTATTAATAGCCCTGCTCTACAGAGATGGCCTCTAATAACATAATTCTGTACTTCAGGTTTTTTTCTGTGTATATATTCACATTTCACATAGTTTATGACCTGTCTTTTCACTGATTATAAACTTCTTGGTAACAGGAAAAGCATGCTATTCATTTTTGTATTCTTCATAGAAAATGGCCAGCTCTTGATATACAATATGAGTCCACTCAAATGATAATGGCTAGCACTCTCTCGGTACTCTGCACATGCTAGGCACTATAGACAACACTTTATATATAGTAAATCATTTAACTTTTACAGAAACCATATGAGGTGAATATTATGCTCATTTCACACATAAAGAAACTAGGACTCTGGGAAGTTAAGTAGTTGCTCAAGATCACAGCTGGAATGTTCCTAGTGAATGTACTATCCTGTGTTCCACTCAGATTCTATCAGAACTGACCTCGTGAGTCAAAACTCTACCAATGTCTAAGAACCACTGACCTAGTCAAACCACCTGTTCTTTAAGACAAGGAAACTGAGATTCAGAGAGTGGATGTGTCTTATACAAGGCTTATTATTAATTGAACCAACAAAACAAAGATGTGTAGAGTAACAAAGATGTGCCTTGTATTAGACAGACTCTGGAACTTCAGAGAGAAGTATTCTGAACTATTTTCCAGTCTTTTAAATGGCTTCTGTCTTAAAATTCTTCTCATTGATCTAACAAATATCTATTGATGGCTTTCAATGAGTCTTTGGGAAAAAAAGCAGAACAGTAGATAACTAATGATATATATGGGGGATTTTTAAAGATGATATTGCTTGTGATTAACTCTTTTGACTAAGAAAAAGTCACTAGCCTTCCTCCTGGTAAGACTAGGGAAAGAGAGAAGGTGACTAAATTATAATGCCTCACCTACAGAAATACAATCTAGAATCAGAAAGTCATCAGGTTTGCAACTCTTTTCTCCATGACCCCCTAAGATGTTCCTGACCACCTTCTGAGGGCAACTGTTATATAGATGAATAAGGTATTCATTATTTGAAGAAAACAAACAATCAGCATTTCTGTGCATTCTGAAGAAATGAAAAGGTTCGTCCCAGATAGAATGAAAACCTTTTCAGGTTTCATCTTAGGCTGACACTGAGGGCAGCATCACTGTGCCTGTGCCAGGATCTTCATAAGCCTGAAATTTAAGACTTTTGCCACACTCACTTCAAAGTTCACAGCACTTACTTGCTGCTTCTTTGAAGACTAGAGCAACTTTATGCAGGAAAATCATCTCCATCAACACAGACCAGTGGCAGTCCACCAGAGCATAGCATCTGAATCAAGGCTGCTTCAAGCAGATTATTTTGCCTCTGCTGCAATACATTGTGGCTGCTGTGTCAGAATATTTCCGACACTTTGTAGTTCAGAATATACTCCCTTCCTTGGGCAGACACAGGCCTTAACAGCCAATCTTTTTTCAACTCCTACACTTGTGGGTCAGCTTACTCCTGAGCTTGATCTTTCTGCCTTGCTTTGAGACCAGTAAACTCTGAACAAATCCTGTACCTACCCTGTTCTTCCTAATTTGCCTAATTGCTAAGCCCTAGATCATAATAGAAAAGGAGTATATGTTACTTTCCTTCCTCTTCTTCTGTGGATGGCAGCTGGAAATCAGCCCCTAGGGTGTTTTAGCATCAAATTCTGCAAAGTCCTACAGTGCTTTCTTACCTTAGTGATTTTCAGGAAGAGTGAGGTAGGGCAACAGACCTTGAGATTGGACATGTTGTCATATCTACAAAGATTCTTTTCTGATTATTGCATTCCTTCCTATTATTATCATCTCTTCTTGTGGTCTTCCCTCTTGGGATCTTCTTGGACAAGGGATTATTCTCATACAAGTCTGACACAGTGCCCTTTATGATACTGAATGCCATGGTAGATGAGATACTCTTCTCTAGACTCATGAGCCATTTAGGGAATGGTGTTCAGGTCTTCTAGGTAACTACAGATAAAACATTTTGAACATGATTGGGATCCATCATGTTCAAGCTAAGGAGACTTTATTTACAATTATCTAGGACTTTCTCCCTTCAGATTCTAACACTTCTGAAATTATATTTTCTATTTCCTCCCTGACATTCGAGTCTAATAGAGTGAGAAGAAATATAATCTTGGAAAATAGAAGTCTTGTCAATGTAAATCAGGTCAAGAAAGTGTAAAAAGTAAAAGAATACTGAAAGCAGTGGGAATACATTAGTACATTTCAACATCTCTCCCAGGTACCACCAAGCCAGTGTCCATCTCCCACACATTAAAAGTTCTTCCAGATGACACAAAGACTCCATCATATTCCTTTCGGTTTCCCTTTATCACTTTAACTGAGATTTCTAACTCCTAATGATGAAGACCAGAGCTTGGCAATTCCATTTACTTTGGCAAAGCCTGCAAAGATAACTAGTTGTCAACAAGCCATCTATAGCCTCCAGGTGTGGCCCAGCCTATAGTCCAACCTGCTGCTTTACTACTAAATACAGCTGCTCCCAAGCAACAGGGGAGCAAAACAATAAAAATTAAAAAATTATCCAGATTACCTACCATCCTCCATAAAAGCATACCCCACAAACATCACATCCAACTATCAGAAAATTTTTTAAAAGTGGGACTGCAGGGCCTTTGACAATTCTCCCATTGAGGTGAGATCTGGGCAGGTTTATTACCTATCTATAACTCAAAAGAATGTTGTAGAACAAACACTGTAAGACTTTTAAGACTCAGTTAGATGATACAGATTCTGTCATTTCGACTGAGACCCTCATTTTTGGAACTCTGAGACACAGATAAGAAGTCCAAATTCTTTGAGGCCACTATGCTTTTGGAAAGTCTCTGTCGCATGGAAAGGTCACATATAGCTATCCTGATGAATAGCACTCTGGGTTCAAGTTAATGTCTAGCATCAATTGCCAGACATGTAAGAAGGGTTTCTTCCTACAGGTTTAGCCCAAGTCATAATGTCAACCCTATCCATCAAGAGGTGAGACAAAGCATTCTCATTGTGCCATGTCTGGAATTATGACCCACAGAGTCCACTAACATAATAAAATATGTTTTAAACTTCTGAGTTTTGCATTAATTTGTAAGTAGGAATAGTAACTAAAGAAAATAGTATGATGTTGTATTTCAAATTGGTTCTGTAGTTAAATTTCAGCTCTACCCCCTACATGAAGTTAGGAAGCTACTTGACCTCTGAGCATGTTTCTAGTCTGTAAGATTGTGGAATTAAGACTTTGACTAGAGCTTTTTATACAGAGAAACAGCATTCCTACAACAGATGTTTGTTCCTTTTCCCCTGTCACTATTCCTTATTCTCAGTTCTGATAAACCATTACTATCAATAGTACTAATGAAACAAATCTATTATCATTCATCTGAAACTTATTTCATTTATATAAATAAAGAGCTGCTAAAGTGAACACCTTTAGAAGAAGATGACTAAAGAAGACTAAAAGATTAAAGTTAGAGAGGATAGGTTTTCCCACAACCTGGCCAACTGACAGGTAGGACTTTGGTCAGTGTTGATATTTGCATCATTATTCTAATTAAAAACTAGCTTAAAGCCAATTCCCTAGAGTAGCTACTAGATTGTAAAGTGCTTCTTAAATTTCAGAGTATTTATGAATTTGTCAAAAAGCAGATTTTAATTTATTGGGTCTGAGATTAAACCTGAGACCTTCATTCCTTATGATCTACCAGCAACACCTTGAGCAGCAAGTACTAAAGGAATTAATGAAAAGTCCATCCTAATTAGTCAATGAATAATGCTTCCTCCTCACCCTGCAATAATTCATCCTTGACTTCCCAGGTTAGCAGAGCATGACTGGTGGTTTCCAGATGCAGGCCCTGCAAGGCCATCTCACCTGGCTTCAAGCTAAACAGTCATTTCTAACAGCAGCCTTCTTTTGTGAGGGACCCTACAGTTTTCTAACCATTTTTTTCACATTTTTTCACACAGTATTCACAGCAATCTGTAAGAAGAGTGATTCTGCTCTTTCACAGTTAAGAGGGAGTGAAAGGCCCAAGTGTAGCACTAGAATCCAGGTTTTCTAGCTTCAAGCTAGCAGACATTAACTTACGGAGGGTATACAATTACGTAGCATCAGCATGCCACATCTGGTCTAAGTGTTAACTGCGCTGTTGGTTGGAAGCAGTTTGGAAAAATAGAATTAAATGAGTCAGTATGATAGACTCATCTCTGCTCTTTTTTGCAGTCTTAGACACTGATGGTGGGAGTTGGGAAGAAACATATATTGAGCATTTACTATCTGCTGAGTGTTTTGCTATGTACTTATCCAGCATTATACATTATAATGCTCCTAAGACATCTGAAGGTAGATGCTCTTAATCTCATTCTACAAATGAGGAAACCAGGGTCCAGAAGAGTTTTGTAAATATGCTCACATTCACACAGGAAGATGTGATGGAGCAGGCTTCAAGGTGGATGTATCTAACTCTGAATCTGGAGTTTTCCTTAGCACCTCATTTCCAGGCGTAGTATTTTATTGATGTTCTGTGCCAGTCAGGGAACTTGAACAGATTTGATGGATTGGCTGCTTTATTGACAGATTAGCTGATAGTGCTGGCAAGGATCAATGTGTGTCTTTTGGCCAAGATGGTCCACAGTTTCCCAGATGACTTTTACAGGTTCAATTTGGCCTATAATTGATATGACATTTACTCTCAGGCCAGTTCATTCAATAGAAGAAATGTACTCAGAGCCTATATTTCAATGCATGCTGTTGCTCAGATCTCTGTTAAGATGTCTCACTTGTTCGTCATGGCTTGAGACAGAGATTCCAAGTAATTCAGAAAAACTATGGGCATTGTGAACCTTGGAATGCAAATGAATTTGAGTCCTTTTACTCAGAACTTGGATTTTAGTCTCATTGAACCAAAGTTAGATGTTTGCATGTGAGCCAGAAAAGGGAAAAAGAACAACTTTAGATCAGAAATGAATAGGGAAAACAAGTTGGGATTTATTAAAGTTAGATGCAAAATGGCAGCTTGCTGTGGCATCTCTCAACGTCAAAGAAAAATGGAACTGCAGATGGCCTTATATATATCAAGATTTTGTGTGGGTTTTTCATTGCTCACTGTCTTAGGTTTCAAGGAACAAATTCAAGCTAGCTTAAGACAAGCAGAATTGATTATGAGGAATAGGAGTATTTATAGAATGCATTAGCAGAAAATACAGCTGAGCCACATAAGAACCAGAAAATCTGCAAGCTGTTGGCCCCTTTGTCCATCCAGCTGCCTCTTCCTGTAGTCTGCTAGAGAACTTACTATAGTCCTTTTCCCTCTGTCCTTCTCTCCTTCGTCCCCACAGACAGACACACTTGCTCTAAAAGGCTCTTCCTTCCTAATAACATAGATTTGCAAGGAGCTTTGTGTTGCCATGGTGTTCATTCCAATTGCAACAGGAACTTACAGCTAGCTGCCTGCCCCTTACCATCTGACAGGATCTGAGGATCAGTTAAGACTGAGGGTTGACATCACCTCATGCAGACATTGTTCTATTCTTTCTGGATCTAGGGTGGCAATGGGACTCGAGGAGGTACTTACAAAGAAAGGATTATGAACTTATCAGATTCCCAAAATATATCAACTCTATACCTGAGGGAATGGGGTGGAAGTAGTTAACATAAAATCTAAAGAAGCATAAATAGAACAGAAAAGATAAATTTCAAAATATCCTCTGTTGGAAGAATCTGGAAGTCTCCAACAACTTCCCTCCTCAGGCTAGGAATCTCAACAAACCTGAAGTCAAACCTCTCTGCCTGCAACATCCCTCTCAGAACCTTGTATTTCCATTTCTAAAGTCTTCCAAATAACCCTGACAAGAGTTAAGGCCAAAAACCTGCACCCAAAAGAGTTGTGTTCTTATTCTGCTTTCCTTTTTCCTTTTCTTTCTTTCCTTCCTTTCTTTTCTTTTAATGTCAACAAGGAGAATTTGCCTTTAAAATAGTCACCTGAGGTGTGATTGATAGAAAATTACTACTTGTCATTTCTGGCTCCGTGGGAAATGTCATTCAGTCAAACTTAACTAAGCCTTTCATTTCCCATATTAGCTCCCTCATGAATTGGGGCATGTTGGCCTCCCATTTGAGAAACAGCAGAGAGCCTGTGTCCTGTGGTATTTTTCATAGAGCAATTCCTCCAGCCTAACAGATCAAATTTCCGGATCTTTTTGTTCTCTCTCCTTTAAAAGATACCCCTCCAAGAGCCACATATCCAACCCTGTTTAGGTACTATTTAGAACAAAAGAGTAAAGGCTTTCCGCTTTTCATTTTCTGTGCTTTCTTTATCCACCTCCTCCACCCAGCAGCACCACATGAAACCCAGGCTTCCTAAGAGAAGTAAGCAATTTTCTGAGGCACCAACATTTTCTCTCTCACATACTTAGAGAGCCCTGTGTTTAGGGCAGCAGACATAGTTCTGCAGACAGCCTAGAGATGAGCAAGTTCAAGGGCGGGTTTGAGCCTCTCAGGGCTCACATGAAAGACAGGGGCTTTGGAATCAAAATGACCAAGATTTAAATTCTAATTGTCCCAGATAAGAGCTATTTCATCTTGATCCATTTTATTTGCCTAATGAAACTTCAATTTTCTCACCTGTAATATTGGAATGACGTCAATATCCAGTTGCAGTGTGAGATTAAGTAAAGTAACGGTAGCAGACAGTGTTGGTTGTCGTTCCTGATTTTATCATCCCTTGGCATATTCCACCTTAGAGCATAAAAGAATTTAAGACCTTCCAGTTCTCCCTTTCAGCACAAAGTGGCCAAATGACACCATTCTGGGCAGTTTATGTAAGCAGAAATATGAAAAACATTCCTGAAAAGTTTTATGCTTTCCTAAAAAAAGGAATGATAATGCTGACTCTTCCTCCTTCTTTTTTATCCCTGCTTTGAGCACAGATATGATATCTGGAGCTTAGGAGCCATCTTGTGACCAAGAGGATCTCAGAGTCATTGGTCCTGACATTGACACTAAAGAAACGCTGAAGCCACTGATTTCCAGAGTTCCCATGATGTGAAAAAATAGAATTTCTTTATTTAAGCCATTACAAGTTGAGTTTTCTGTTTATTGACACCAAATGCTTTCCTAATTATGTAAAAGTGATATATGTTCACTATAAGGGTCACCGGTATTTCCCAAATATTAGTTCTATCTTCCTCCTCTCACTCCCCATGGGTCTTCTCAAAATATATCAAGTCTTAATCCCAATATGGAAATTATATCATTGAATTAATCACATTTGAAGAGGGATCTGGGCCCCTAGTGTGGATCTTTACCAGCTGCTGTGGTCTCTGAACTATTTTTCTTCCTCTCCTGCCCATCTGTGCACTCCCAAGTCAATTCTCCAATGGTAGTTGAGCCAGTAGGTTAGACCTCACACGAATTGTGTTTGTTTTAGCCCCACCACTCTGCTTTCCATTCTCTGTCTTCCTTCATCCTCCCAGCCTCATTCTTTCACCCTACCTGAATCATCCTTCTTCTTCCTAGCTGCAGCCCCTCCCACCATCTGCCTGAGATATGTTCTCTGATGTGGTCAGCCACAACCAGGAGAATGGTTTGAGCATGATTGAAATCCATCAGGATCAAGCTAAGAAGACTTGGGATAAACACAGTTGCCCCTTTGGGCAATGGTAATGGGCAGACAGAAATGCATAGTTAGTCCAGGGAGCCTTTGGAAAGGAGTAATACAGAGATTTTGTAATAAAAAATTTTTATAAAATCTCTATAGAGCAGAGGCAGAGCAGCCACTGGGGTTGGCTCTGGTAGTCATGAAAACAAAAAAGCTAGAGAACAAAGGTAACCTTGGGGGACCCTAGAGATAGTGAGAAGAGGCATCAAGGGAATACAGGAAACAAAGAAAACACAATGCAGATGATGGGTCTAGAAGCAGGGAAGTAAGCCCATGCCTGTTTCAGTAAGGACAAACTACATTCAAATCACAGCAGTGGGTGTGTTATAAAGATGAAAAGTGATGCTGTCTCTAGTCATCAGCTAAGTAATTAACATATGGACAAACATACAGGTAAATATTCACTTGGTGGTGGTGTTAATAATAATAATGTAAGTGAAGTAAGTATAGTGTGTAGAAATAATACAGAAAAACTAGTAATTAAATTTACATGGGAACAAAAAAGATCTTACCTAGGGAAGGAATACTTGAGTAGGGTTTTTAAAATGAAAAAAGTTAGACAAGAGAATTCCATTAAGTAATAAACCTCTGTGTCTATTCCCACAAAGTGAGAACTGTGATTATATAGAGGTAAATATAACCCAGTCCCTATCCTCCAGGATCTTGCAGTCGCATAGAGAATAACATCTTCTCCTACAGTTCAGGTTCCTTGAGTGCACCGAGGAGGGCTTAATCTAGAATGCCAGGTCAGAGAAGACCTCCAGGAAGAGATAATGTGGAGCCAGGATGTGAGAACACTGAGGAATAAGTGAGGAGGTTTCAGGCATGAAACCAGAGGGTCAGATCAGACAGAAGGAGCAGCAGGAGGTGAGAAAGCTGCAAAGTGTTCTGCTTGGTTCAGGCACTGGGGATACAGCAAGACTGGAAATAGGGAGCTGGAGAGAGAGAAGGGAGAAGACAGATAAAGAAGAGCTATGCAAGGATTGTTAAGGAACTCGGATTTTATTCAATAGGATATAGAGGTAGTTGAAGGATTCAAAAAGGCTAGAAAAATAATATGATTTGCATTTTAGATAGGTCATTCTAGGATAGTCAGGCAGCAGCTGGGAAACTATTAAAGAGGCTTTTGAAAAACATCTAGACAGGCCTGACTTAAAACAGTAGAACAAAAGTGGCCTGAGTGAAATCAAAGTACACAATCCACAGAACTTAGGGACTAATTTGACGTGGAAAGCAAACAAGAACAAGTGATCCAGAATTTGGCTTGGGTGATTGGATGAATTATGAAGCCACTTACTTATTCAAAGACAACAAATAAAAGAGAAAGTTTGCAAAGGGAAAAGTCTTGCAATATGCATCGTTTGAGGTTTTTTACATATTTCATATGGAGTTTCTATGGAATCCATTGCAATCCTTTTCCTTGATATTATGTAACCTCTCATTTTCTCATGCACAGGCCACCTACAGAAATATGCTATAATCCCAAATGTTTGTCTTTCCATTTCGGTCAATTCGCACATTGCCCCAGCATTGCCACTGGTTCTCTCCACCTTCCCAAAGATTTTATCACACAAACAAACTACCTACCTTCCCTAGTTTTTCCTTGGCCCACCAACCCCTCCAAGGGGGCGACTCAGACTACTAGGCAAACGAGTCTCCAGCCAACAGTTTCATGAATGGAGTAAAGATCTAAGCCAGAAGAAGATATCTGAGAGTGATGAGCATAGTTTGTACAAAGGCAGCTTTGAGAACAGATGACATCACCCAGGGACACTGAGAGAAGTAGGAAGATTTAGACACAGATGGAAGCTGAAGGAGCAAGAACTATTAAGAGAAGAGCAAGGCAGGAGGAGAAGAGCTAGAAAATGCAAATGAGGAGTGGCCAGACATGGGGGGGGGGGACAGGAAAAACTAAACAAGCAGTGATTAGAGACATCAAGTGCCATAGAGATGTCAAGAAAAAACAGGGCTAAAATCCAAATGTGGTTGTGCCTAGGTGTTCAGTGGACTTACAGGAGCAGTTGAAAATGACATGAAAGAGTGAAGATATTTTGTAAAATCTCAAGAAATTCATGTGAAAAAGAAGTAGCTGAAAGGAGTAAGAAAGTGGGGTTTTTTTGGGGGGGGGGATTTTTAAAAAAATGTTTTTTCATGAAAAGCAGCATGGAGTAAAACAATATATCATAGCAGGCAAGAAGCTCAAGTTCTAGAGGCAGATTCTCAACACACACAGAAGCTGTGTGACCTTGGGTGTGTCTCCTGACTTCTCAAGATCCCATTTTGCTCATCTGCACAATGGATATAATAACAATACCAATGACACAGAGTTGTTGTGAGTATTCAATAAGATACAAGATGTTCAGTTCTCAGACAGTACCTGACCTACTGTAAACATGAATATTACTGGCTGCCTCTGTCCCATTCCTATTTGATAAGAGGAAACAGTCACAAAAAGGAAGATACTAAAGATAAAGCAAAGAGAAGACTTAGTGCTGCAGCAAAGTTCCTGAAGTGGTGAAGGAGAAGCAGAGCACTGAGGGAGAGCTTAGCCTCAGACAAGGAAGGACCACGTTCCTCACTTCTACTGAGAGAAAGTAAGAGGCAAATATCAATCAATGGTCTCAGATTCAGAGGCACTTGTCTTAGAGAATAAGATTATGGGAAGTTGATAGAGCCTTTGCTTTTCTCTGTGAAGTAGAAAACAAAGTTATCTGATGAGAATGAAAAGCAAGTTGGGAGATGGGGCAAGAGCCAGGGAAGAGTGGGGAAGCTCACTTCTGTGGAGAGTGGAGACAGAGCATCGTTTGGTTTGCTCTGTGGTTGAGACTTTGCTGAGAGGCTGTGACAGAAAAGTAAATGAATAAAGTCATTGGGAGTGGTAAAGTGGTGGACCAGGAAGTCCAAACTGCAGGGGAAGAAGTTAAAGCTAGGAGAAGAAGAAAGCAGAGGTATCAAATGAACGGAACTCCCAACCAGTAGGCACACTGAAATAAGAGAAGGACAGATGGGGGAAAAGGAGCTGGTAGTCAAGGAGTCAAAAACTGTGTATGTGTAGCCAGGCATAGTGGTGCTCGCCTGTAATCCCAGCACTTTGGGAGGCTGAGACAGGAGAATCACGAGTTCAAAGCCAGCCTCAGCAATGGTGAGGCACTAAGCAACTCAGTGAGACCCTGTCTCTACATAAAACACAAAATAGGGCTGGGGATGTGGCTCAGTGGTCGAGTGCCCCTGAGTTCAATCTCCAGTACCAAAAAAAAAAAAAAAAAAACCCAAAACAACATCACCAAAAAAAACCCATGCATGTGATGGTTTATTTTACATGTTTACTTAACTGTCCAAATGTTAGGATAGCAAGCTAAACATTTCTCTGTGTCTATGAGGGTTTTCCTAGTAAGAGTAGCACTTGAATTGTGGACTCAGTAAAGTAGATTCCCCCCCGCCAGTGTATGTGGGCATAATCCAACCCACTAAGAGTCTTCCTGAATAGAACAAAAACTGTAGAAGGAAGAGTTCAGGAATTCACTCCTTTGACTTGGGCTCTCTCACCTCATCATCCCCTACCCTGAGACAGGAATTTACATCATCAGCTCCCCTGGTTCTGAAATTTTCAAAATCAGATTGAATTATAAAACCAGCTACCCTGGATCTCCAACCTGTCAATTACAGGACTTCTCAACCAATTCTTACTTATACACACACATACACAGATGTGTGTATTTATATATATGTATATATATAATATACCTATACATATATTATATATGTATATGTGCCCTATTTATTCTTTTTGTCTAGAATAAAGAGGGCTGCAGATTCTTCACTATTTCCCCCAATGGGAGGTGGATTCTAATTTCCTCCACTTGAATCTGAACTGAACATAGTGATTACTTTGACCAATAAAATATGATGAAAGTGATGATACGGGACTAGGTCATGAGGAAGAAGTCATGTAGCCTTCATTGGACCTCCTAGAGTATTTTCTCATGGATCCCTGAGCAGCCTTACATGAAGTCCAGCTTTCTGAGGCCATCCATGCTGGGGAAACTATGTGGAAAGGCCTAAGGAGAGGTCCTGGAATCCAAAAAGAGAAGATGCCTGGTGAGCCTTCTGCCATTCCAGGCCTAGCTACTTGAATTATCCAGTCTCAGATGCCACAGAGCAGAAATAATTTGTCCCTGACCATCTTGTAGATTCAAAAACAAAATAAATAATCATTGCTGTTTGGAATGGCTGGTTATGTTTTTAACTAAAACATAATGAATGATTGTAGGTAGGCTTTCAGAGGTGGAATACTCTAGGTTGAAGACAAGAACCAGGGAATGGCCACCGTGATATGTGTGGCTGAAGATGAAAACAAGACTCATAGGTATCAAGGAAAAAGGAGTCCCCACTCAGGACCCAGAGGAAACCAGATCAGAGAGATGGACTAAAGAGAAATCTGTCAGAATGTGCAAACCCCTTAAAAGAATAGTTTTATTCTCAGGTATGGCAGAAACATCTGTTTTTATTGAACATACTTATTAAGTATCTAACTATTGGTACAAAGGAACATACTCAGCCACTATTTAAATTTAGAGTGTATGGTGTTGCCCTAGGTGATCACTCTAGAGACTTGAAGTGATAAATTACATTTCTTTAAAATGGTATTCTTAAATATAGCTGTCCTATTACTCAACTAATTCCACCACCTCCTCCTCAACTCCCATGTATTGCCACATATAGTCCTGTTTCTCCCCCCCATGATGGAAAACAATCAACAAGTTTGTTGAATGAGCATCTGTTATGTGCCAAGCTCAGTGTTAGGTGCTGGACTTATTTGTGTTAGCCAAATTATATCCATCTTTTGGAACTGTAATGGAAATGTTTAGCAAGTATTTAATATAAGCAAGACTATGTACTATTTACTTTTCTAGCCTTATTTCTATTAAACAATAATAATAAGTAGGTACTGCTTCAGTTGAGGTTCAATAAGAGAAACAGACCACTACAAATATAGAAAGAAATGTGATACAGAAATTTGATCTTTTACAATATTAGGAGTTGAGAGTGTCTTCACATCCGATGCTGGAGTGAAGTCCTTAGAGGAGTCAATCAGAAAGTGGGGGTGAGAGAGATTCAGCTGGAACCCATAAGGATACACCAAAACTCATGTCAGATTTTTCATTTTGGTCTAGGTACTATGCACATTCTGCAGAAGTAAGAGCCCTTCTTCCTGGAGCTAAACATATGTACCTGACCCAAGAAACAGAGGAGCCAAAGAAGGATCCAGGGGAGAATAGAGCTCTTTAAGATCCGATTCCTACCTCCACCAATCAGGTGATCCAACAGATAAGCAACCGTGGTGAACAAGACAGCTGCTCCTTCACTTCACCTTGCAAATCTCCCACAGGAGTTGTTCTTGTAGCAAACATACTCTACCCAGGAATATACAAGGAAGAGAACTGTAAAGGGAAATCAGCCTTGCCAAGTGGACACATTACAAAGTCACATTGAGGCTATTCAAATAGCAATCATGATTGCTACTATCGTCACCAAAGTTTTAACAAAGGCAGAAACTGAAGCTCTGGTCAGATAGATTCCAGTCCAGAATAGCCTGTGTTCTAAGCCGCCACACAGCAGCATTCTTTGCTTCTACTTCAGAAAAACTTAAAGAGATGGACAGACAATAAAACATTTTGATCTTTTTAGCCTCCAGTTAGGCCCACATATGACAAATGTCATGTCACTTTATTGTCACAGGACCTCGGGTCTATGAGCTTCTCAAAGGCCCGAAAAAGAAGTGTTAAGTCCTAAGTATTGGCCATAAAATACAATAAGGAAACTTAAAATCAAAAGTAATATGTACTTCATTCGATATATGCAAATCTTTGACTCAACTACAACTTACAATGTGAAATTTTAAATTGTATATCATGCAGAATTTAGACAGATCAGTGTGTTTGATGTAATGTTGAATGGCATCTCCAAAAGCAAGAGTGCCTAGGGACTCAATTTTCTTCTGAACAGTGGAAAATTTGGGGAGGTGCTGGTGTTGTTAAAATCTTTTTCAGAGACCACATCTGGGGCAGATGCCTTCGTTCTGTCTCCTTTCACAATGGAGAATTACAGATGTGGAGAGAAAAGGAAAAATATTACCTGATATTCACTGAGGATATACATAAAATAAAGTGAAAATGGGCAGCTTTGGTCTTGGCACCCTGCCCACCTTGCTGATGTGTCAGGAGCATTTTAAACATATCACTGCAGGTGGTGAATGAGAATAGAAATCACAAATGTACAGATTAAATTTAGCAGCAGATTGAATCGCGCTCACCGAGATGTTTGCCTCCCTGCCTGTTCCCCTCTTCCTCTCAGCTCAGGCTGCAGGGCGTCTAATCACAGAAGGCAACCTTCTAGTGAATTCAATTAGCTGCTGAGCCCCTTGTGTGGGTTAATGGATAAGAGAAATGGAAACAGACATAACTTGTTCACGGAAATGGACATAAGCAGCGTGGAAAAGATTCAATGCCAGGCCCCACAATATTTGTCCTTCTCTAAGGACCAGATATTCCACAGGGTGGGGGCTCCATGTTCTAGGATGCAGGGGAGAGGGGAGAGGTTCATTCTGAGGAAGAACCAGACTCTTCTGGTCAGTTCCCTGAGAATGTATAATCACTAGTGTCCTGATCTTTGTGGACATATAGAATTTTCTCTGAATATTTGAAATATTCTCAAATGGTAGTAATGCACAGCTGTCATGGACGGAGCATTTACTGTGTGTCAGGCATTGTGCTCAGCCACATTATCTGCCTGTATAATGCTGGATCTCATGCACTGTGATAAACAGACTCAATGTAACAGAAGACTGTATCTGCGCCACCCCTACCACTCACTAGGGGTTCATCGCTTTCCTCCAACAAGGGCACCCCATTTGAGTTTAAATCACATTCCATACATTTATAATGATGTCAAAATGAATCATGTTGACATGTATACCTAAAAAGAACCAATAAAGGAAAATAAACAAATTCCTGCATCAAGGAGGAACATCCACCATATACCCACATTCCAAGGCATAATGATATATGCCTACTTGGCCATTCTCTGTGTGGTGCTTATCTCACTCCCTCACCTTGTCTAAAAGGAACTCTTTTGCTTTATGTTGAGACCTCAAACAGTGCTTACTTGTTAATGTCAAATTGAACTGAATTGAAACATATGTTAAGAAGTAGTATAGTTTAAGGCCGTGGTATTTGGAGTTGTATGGCCTGGGTTTGAATTCCTGCCTTACCATTTATGGTCTTATATGTAAGATCTTTGGCAGAACTTGAAGCTTCTATTACCATCAGTTTTCTCATCTTTAAAATCAACATTTAGTAGTGTCTACCTTATTTTTTGAGGAATAACAAATTATATGTAAAATGTTTGGCATAATCTATGGCATGTGGTGAACATTAAGTAAATATTAGCAATTTTAATTTTAACTATGTGCCAATATATGTGCTGGGCAATTAGTAAGATATTATTCTTAAACCTTAGTAGTTTAAAGTTCAACGGAGGAAGGAGATTAAAAATATATATATAACTATAATACAATAGGATGAGTACTAGAAGTCCACATATACAGTGGCTTCCAGACTTTTATCTACAATGAAGAATAAGATGAAACCCCAGCAGGAGTAGCTCACTATAAGAGAGGCCCAAATGATGCCTATCATGATGGAGGATATAGGATGCTACCTTTGCCCCACTCCCACTTCCCAACCAGTCCAAATGGTGTGAGTGACTCTCGTGACAATATAAAAGATGATAGCCCATTGCCTTCTTCGAAAAATATCTGTTAAACTCAAGTGTGTAAGACCCTGTTTTAGGCAACATGCCATTGAAACAATGAACAAAAAATTGTTCATAGAAAACCAGAAAAACAGTGAACAAAAATGGCAAGTATGCTGAACATTAGGAAATAGAGATATTGGTGCCAAGAAATTGAAAACTTCCTGAAGGACATGAGATAAAAGTTGAGAAGGAGTTAGCTTAGAGAAGGCAGTGAGAAGCCTTGAAAGGACTACTGTCAAAATGACAAGGACTCACATAAAATATTATAATCCACACTATCCTTAAAATTATTATGTATAAGCAGATGCAGGACTCCATTAAATGCAGACTGAGGATAAAATCTTGTTCAGTCTTATTAGTTTGAAAACCAGTCATAGGAACAGAACTAATGACTGAAATCCTAAAAGATACTCTTTTAATTTATAGCCTTTAATATGGATAAGTAAACTAGTAGATAGTTATAGGAGGTAAAAGTACAGCTATAAACATAGTTGGATGTAATTTGAATCATTAATAAAAACATAAAACATACATGTAGGCAAATGTATACCCTTGATCATGGATCTATTCCTCTCTATCCCTAGGATTTCTCCTGTAGTTGGCAATGAACACTCTATCTCATGGATTATCAAATCAGGTCATTACATATTAACTCTGCATATAATGAATCAATAAAATTAATAAAACTTCCAGCTTGCTTTTCCTCCTAGACTGAACCCTCCTGTCCTGGGCAAGCCACTGCAATTCTAAATTCCAGTCATGTACCTTCTTGCTTCTCTGTTTTCTCTTAAGAATTGCTGTCTAGAGCAGTCACATCCTCCCTTACAGTCTGGGAGATTAATGGACCCATCACAGGATGGTCAGAGGCAGCTGGCAAGGAGGCTTTTCACGGTGGCTGAGTTACCTAGAAAGGGGGTGAAGGAGAGTTTAATATAAAAAATCTACAAATAATTTTAAATTAGACAAAATGGAAGCTGACTATACAAAGGTGCTCCCACTCTCAATACTGTGAGGACAGAGTAAAAAGGTGACAAGGAGAAGGACACATCCTCACCTGCACACTGGCATGTAGGACAATCAAGGTATGAGGAGGTACAAGAGCTACATGTCAATAGAAGCAGTCAGGGAAGCAAACGTTTTAGAACCAGACAGACCTACATTTAAAACCCGGCTTTCCATTTAGCTATGTTCCTGGTGCAGGCTGAACATGGATTTTGCAACTGAAAAGAAGAAAGAAATATTACTTATCTCCTAAAAGAAAGGGTGAAGGTGAGGAACATACAGCATTTACTGGACTCAGTAAGTCTTGAATTTAAAGGAAAGAAAGAAAGAGAGGGAGAGAAGGGAAGGGAAGGGAAGGGAAGGGAAGGGAAGGGAAGGGAAGGGAAGGGAAGGGAGAGGAGAAGATGTACAGGTTATGTAAGAGGAAGTCCAAAGGAAGAACAGGTCACAGGGACTCAAACATGGTCAAGATTCTGTTTTTTACTCTCTCTTGACCCCATTCTGGGTTACTGCAAATGGCTTTCTTCCACCTAGTAGTGAGAGGACAGACGGAGAATGGGCATAGGCTGCAAAAGGAGCAAAGAGGTAGAGCTGCTGTCACCCAGTCTCTGCACAGAAGATTCCAGAAAAACTACACCATTGTAGCCAGGCTACATGACATGGGGATTAGCTAAGCCAAGCCTCAAGCATACCCTGAAGGTAAGACAGGTTTGATTCTTGTATTCCAATTGGCACAATCCATGAAGTAGTTTAACTTTTTGGTCTTTCTTCATTTGAAAAATGGAATTATCATAATGAACTAAAAAGAAATCAGAAAAACTGTATTCTTTGATACTTCAAACTAAGCAATAAATGTGAAGATATTAATCTGAATTTCAAAATTTCCCTTCAAATAATCACTAATAGCCAAACATACCAGGTAGATACCTTTTGCTTTTGACCAATCATTTATGTATGCTTACTATTTCATTCATTTTTTCATGCTTCACATATTAAGCATTTTTATCCACCAGGCACTGTGCTATAAGCACTTTATATGCATTGTATCATTTAATCTTCACAATAACCTTTTAAGGCATTGTGATTAACCCCATTGCATGATACATGAACTGAGACTCAGAGAGATGAAGTAATTTGCCTATTATTTCACAAAAGTAGACTTGAACACGGGTCCAATCAAATCCTGTGCACTAAATCACTGGGCTACTACTTGGTAGAGCAAGAAAAAGTGACGAATGTTGTCCAGGGGAAGTCTTTGAACTCAGTCTTAAAGGCTAAGACATAATTTTCCCAGCAAAAAACACATGATAAGGAGCATTGAAAGCAGAGGAAAGATGCTGTATATGTAGCAAATGCTGTTGAGGAATGTCCAGTGTCTTCTAGCTCAATTCACTGAAAGGGACAGTTTAAATTAGTGAAAAATCTGATTTTTCATTTATAAGTAAGCTCAGTTTTAGCATACACTTAGTATGCTTACATACATAGTAAATGTCTTTTTAAAATTGAAAAGAATTTTTCTAAAAGTCTACCAGTTTAGTTTCAGTACAAACTATTTTTGGCCTCATGGACATCAGGAGATAGACCCCAGCCATTCTCAAACCATCTTATTAGAGAGCGTGATCTTTCTCTCTTTGATTTCTCCTTTCTTCTTTTCCCAGTCTATAATTAGAAGGTTGCTACATCTGTTAATCTGCCAGTGATGACACATATTAATGATATAACCCATTCAGATAATATAAATGAATTTTTTACTATAAGTTTTTAAATTAAAAGTGACAATAATTGCCCTTGAAAAATATCAGAGAAAATGTTTCAATAACAATGGGAAGTAAGATAGAAAGTAAAATTGAATTTTTCTCTGTCTTATGATAGACTGCTTTTCCCCATTCCTCAGTAAATAGAGCACTACCATCTACCCATTTGAGCACACCCTCATTCTCTTCCCTGCACCCCTAGCCAATGGCCAAGTTCTGTGACTCTTGCCTCTTTCCTTTCTTTGATTCACTCATCATCACCACCATGCTCTTTGTTGCAGCATCAGTTCAAGACTCATTACTTCTTTCTCCGGTTCCTGGTCTTGCTGCCCTCCTACCCATCCCCTGAAATGAGCTTTTTAGTAGCTAGTTTGTCAAGTATCTCACATCACTGACAAGAGGAATCAGTCCCAGCAAGGCCAACCAGCGTCCTTTCCTAGAACTGTGACACAGGTGCTGAGAAATTAAACTCCTTCTCACGTCTCCTGCCCTGAAGGAAAGGCTGTTGGCAGTAAGAGAGGCTAACGCTGACATTCAAAGAGAATGGGAGATAAGGAGAGATGAGTCATAGAGTCCCAGCAATGTCAGATCTTTGGTTCTCATTCCTGAGCTGATTCGTTAGTATGACCCTCATATTTTTAAAAGCTACTGAAGCCAGTAAATTACTTCCATGCTTAAAAACAAACAAAAAAAATCAATGCTGGTTGTATCCATCCCTTGATTTTCACTGACTCCTTATTATCTTACATGTGAAATCCAAGTTTATGAGTCTGGCAAACTCAGTCCTTGACATCATGCATTCTGTCTCCCAACCCCACTTTATTTCATCATGCTTCTTACTATACTCAAAATTCAAAGCAGTGTCCACACAGAACTGGTTTGGGTTGTTGTTGATAGTGTTGCAGTTGTTGCTGATGATACATTGACTTCGCTACATTCTTGTGTTCAACCACTTTATTGCACATAGCCAAACTTTCATCTGCTTAACTACGTTATATTGATCCTTCAAAAAGGTTTTTCCAGACTGACCTCATTCTCTCTGCAATCTTAGCCTCTAAACATAGCTCAGCTATAGCAATACTAACATGCTGTTTTATAAATCTGTTTACTTTCCTGCCTTATCCTCAATGGGAGCAGGAAGAACCCTGTCTTCACCAGAACTAACGCAGCACCTAGAATAATGGAGCCAGTGACCAGAAATGTTTGTGGAATGAATACATGCATGAGTACACTGACCCTTCAGTTTGTACATCATAGAAATTATATTCTGCCACCTAGCTTTAGAAAATCCTATAAATTGTAGAAAGCAGGAATGTCAACCCATACCACTGAGTTTGTAATATGTATGTGTATGTGTGCGTGTGTGTTCAACTCATAGGTTAAATTTTCTCATGATTGAGCTGATTCTGTTAAAGAATTTAATATTAGCTTTTAATTACATCCTGCCATCCAACTAGTACTTTAACACATGCAAGGGGTTCTTCCCTCTGCATATCAACAGATGTGAATTCAATTCAATAATTTTATTTAATTAAGCATTTTTGTGCTCTAATAGTCAAATTGCTAGAGGAGATGTCACTTTCATAAGCTTGTCAACCAGAGACTACTGAGCAGTTACTTGAATACCTTTTGAGAGTTTCCCGTTTCGAGAGGGAAGTTCAAATGGTTACAAAGGCAAATGGTTCCCCTGACACTTCCTAAAGGCACCTGTATTCATTATTACCTTTCCCCAAAGCAGTAGTCATAGCAGGCATAGACATTTTTTCACTCATCCTTCCCTCAGGCCCAGACAACATACTCCCACTTCCTAACCTCAGTTCAAATGGTATCCTCCTTTCAAAGTTTATGCTGAAAGTCACCTCTTCTGTAAAGCCTTCCAGATTTAGTAGGTAGTGATTTAATTTATCAAAGCATCTTCACTGTGGCACCTTAAGGTATTATTTTCAGATTAATTTAACCCAGATCATGACCTCAGAAAAATGAATGGACCTTCTTGATATACCTCCCTGAACTGTAGAAGGAAGATTCTGGTCTGGAGTTGTGAAAACATGTGTAAAAATATGAGGTTTGCTGAATGCCATGCAAATTATGGCATCTTTATGGGTTTTCATTTTGGTTTCTATAGAATAAAGAAAATATTATATACCATATGGGCTGTGGAAAGAATTCAATGGGCTAGTACATGCAACAGTTCAGTCACAACTCAAAACCACTATGGCATGGCTTGTGGAACTAAAAAAGCCATCTGAGAGCCACACTACAGAGGACATCTGAAAGATACACTCAATTCTCCTGAGACCAGATGCTTTTCTCTGATTCTCATCCAGGCTATATATGCAAATCAATGAGTAAAGGGTTTTCAAAATGCTAATTCTTAATGTTGCTGAACAGAATCTCCCGAGATAAGATTTTTCAGACATGAGTATGTATTAATTTTCAATAGTAAGCTACTACAAAGTACCCAATATTGAGAATCTCCAAACAACTAAAAATAAAAGCTCCTACTCAAGTCAATCAGACAGCCAGACATGGAGAATTATCATAAGCACAAATTCACAGACCACAGTAATAGTGATGCAATTAGGAAAGCAGTTGGCTAGTACGGAGAGCAGGCTGTGCCCTGCTCTGAATTACTGCATGAAGTATAGAATAGTAACATTCACATTGTGCCTAACCCTGAGTTGTTCCACTTTATAAAGCAGTAGTTTGCCATGAATTACTCCATTTTGAGCATGAGTGCTGAAATACAATGACTCTGTATCTTTTTGGTACAAGTAAACACTCACCATCTGCCTAGCACAACCATAAGGCTCCAACAGATAAATAATTTAAACATGCTAATAAAAATGACCACCTATGAACTTGTCAAAATAATCATAAGCAGATAGATGCACGGGTGTATAAAACTTACATCGGAAAAACCAGGCCCTTGATCTCATTGAATGCAACAGAACGCTGAGTGAAGTAACCCTCTCATTCAAGACCCATAAAAGGAGGAGCACCCCAAGACCGGATACTGATTTTGACAGCTGATCACTTGTCATGAGCCTTGTCCAGGAAAATCACCACAGAATCTCTGTCCTTGGGCTTCAACAGGGTGCAGTTTCTCCTGCCAATGATAACCACGCACAGACCAACCCAAGCTAACACCTCAAACTGGCACTCTGAAACCACTGTCCACACAGACCCTGGCCTAGAATAAATTCCTGTGCTTTGACAGCTCTGGTCCCTGAACAAGTTGTTTGGCTAGTTCTTGATCTAATCTGGCCACTACAGTGACTCTTTACCTTCTATCTGCTCTCTGCCTATGTTTTCAGTTCAGCCCCCTAAACCTCTGTGGCATTCTTAACCCTTTCTTACCCTTTTTTGCAACCTGTTTCAATAATTGTGTAAAGTATAATGTGTGAATCAAGCATCACAGATAGTAATAGCTAAGACTAGGATACAAGAATTTTTGATTGTCCAGTTTAGGATTATCAGATGATCCACGAGTATGCAGTAAACTACTGCTGCTCAGAGTTGTATAGCCTGTGAATTTATTTGTATTCAGTAAATTCTGACAATGTGAAAAGACACAAATGTGTTTGGTCTATTTTAATGACATTGCTTCTCACTGCAGCTAGAGAAGGGGGCACTCTCCAGAATACAGATAGGGGCGAGGCAGTTCAGACAGGTCCATCCGAATCAAGAAGGAAAATTGTCTTTCTGGTTAAAAGAAATTTTCTTAGCTGAGGCATGATCAAAAAGACAAATGTGTTTGATATACACACCAAAGTAATGAGTCTTTTGCAAACCTGTAGCATCCACACGGAAAGGCGGACAGATGAGGTAAGGCGGTGAGTATTAGGCTAGTAATGGTCTTGCTTATCTCTACCTGCAGAGCACTGCCATGTGCCATGTGCCAAGCCTCCTATACTTGCTATCTTTGACTTTTCAAGACAGCACTGAGGTAAAATAATTGTCCCCATTTTACAGAGGAGGAAAGTGAGGCATGGAAAGCTTGAATGTCTTTGTTAGTATGCAGCAAAGATGGACCTTAACAGAGATATGTCCAACTCTAAGATCTGCCCTCAAAGTTTGGAGATTGTATGGCATTATTTCAACTCTATGAGCCTCCATCTCTTCGTCTACAATAATGGGAATTTTACTACTATGAAGAGTAAGATAGGCAATTGAGAAGGACCTTACACAGTGATGAACATGTGGCAGCTAGGATTGTTGTTTAAAAGTGCTAAATGATCCTTCTGAAGTTGTACCATGCAGGACTATGGTCTGAGGAGTAGGCATTAGCAGAGAAGATTTGAAATCCAAGTTTAATTCCTTGAGATGATGACCCAGATGAGATTTATTGGTAATCTTATTGACAAAACACATTTTTTGTTTTATTCTTTGTATTTTCTTTCTAATAACTCTTGGAAAATTATTTTTAAATGTGTTATAAGTGGAAAAAATCCTTGAATTAGAGAATAATAAACTATTTAAAGTTAAATAGATATGTAATGTGATGTGATGACAGATGCAAAACAGGTATAATCTCCAACAGAACGTGAATCTGGACATGTGTCTCCAGAGTCTACTCATCTTCTTCTCTGTGAAATCTTATGCTCTGGGAAAACCCTATCTTACCTTCTGGCAAGTGCCCAGGCAACAACTGCATGCCAGCTTGAGTCCCTTCTCTTTTTGTTCTTCCTCTGCCCTCACGCCCTGCAATGCTGTAGCACTCAGTGGTATTGGAGAGCACAGAGCCCCCTGTGGAACCGAGAACAACTTCCACTCTAGTTAGTCTTTCAAAAAAGCAAACAAGTCATGTGCTTTGCCTTGTATTACACAATTTTTTTTTTGCCATGGTTTAAATATGGTTTGTTCTCTCTGAAACTCAGGATGAAATTTGATTATCATGTAACACTGTTGGGAGGTAGGACCCTTGAGAACTAATAAGGTCATAAAGTCCTTAAATTTTTTCTCAAAGGGCTAGATTGGCTAACTGGAGAGTGGGCAGTTATAAAGTAAAGCCATCTCTCGTGATTTATCTCTTCTGAATACTTCTGTTTGCCCTTCCCCTTATTGGGCATGTTATAGCATAGCACATTGCCCTCACCAGAGCTGAACAAATGCTGGCATCATGCTCTTGGACTTCCCAGACTGCAGAACTATGAGCCAAAATAAACATCTTTCCTTTATAAATCACTCCATTTCAGCTATTATGTTATAGCAACAGAAAACAAAGACAATCCCTAATTTAGGTTTGCAATTTAACTATTGCAAGCTCATTAAGTAAGTCTAAAATAACATGTTGGTACACTGAATTTCAATTAGTATTGGGAACTCTACATGTGAAGAGCCAACAAATGTTGGCCATGTCATTTATGTGCGTAAGAGCCTTTGTCCTGGTACAGTTGAATGCTAGTTGAGGAGAAAAACATAGCCACTCACTGATTAACCTTTAGGGTGATAAATGTGAAATCATGCTGATCAGGAAAGTATGAGAGAGCATGTTTGGACAGCACGGGTTCTCTATTCAAAGGAAGGTGGGAAGGGCAATCCATGCAGAAGTGTGAAGCACAACCATGCACTTGGGAAAGTGCAGGTCAGGCAGACAGCTCCAGTAAGTGTGAGTGTGGTCAACTGGGTACTTTGGCCACGAGCCTATAAGATGTGGGAGCCTGGCAGGAGAGCAATGAGGAATGATTTGATTTTTTACATTATGCCAAATCCCTCCTACCACCCTGGATCATTCTATTTCTTTCAACACATTCATTAAGAAAACACTTCTTCCAACACCAGTTTTGAGATTTCTATTACTTCTGGCCTCTCAGATGTCGAGGACCCTGTCTTGCTTAGCACAGTGGAGACTAATGCGATTCAACCCCACAGATCCAATACGTAGAAAAACATAATGACAAAAGCTGAGAAAGGGCACTACCGTAGTGATACCCAGAAAGGGAAAGCTTGGTCTCCCACCCTGGAGGCCCTTATCTCCAGTGCCAGCAAGTAGTTTGGAATCAATCAAGGAGATTATGCTTGAATTCTGGATGGTCCCTCTGTCCATCTCCTCCCTATGTGAATATGAAAGCCACTTTGCATGGCTGGGCTATTTATTAGGAACAAGACTTCAATACTCCTTTCTGTAATAAAGAAGCCACCTCGGACCCATTCTCTAATCATTATAGTCTACTGCTTCAAAGCTCAACACAAAGACTTGTATCAAAAAGCTATTTATCTAAGAGAAGAATTCCCCTAAAAGGCTGTCCTTTGGGAGGCTTCCTTTTTTAATTTCTGCTTTCTTTTTTTACCTCCTTAGTTTGGCATTTGTTTTGCTAGTTCACAGTCATTACCATTTCTATGGCCAGCACTGAATTCATTTGCTAGAATTTAATGATGTTTTAATAATGTCTTATTATCAGGAAAAAAATTATTATTTATAAAATCTTTTCATTTGTGTTACTTGATACCCCAACTAAATGGCCTTTCAGTCCATGTATTTCTTGATTTTTATCACTGCATTTGACCATCATAATAACCTTTCAAAGCCTTCCTCTCTTTTGTAGTTCATCTTGTGTCCAGGGATAGTTCTGCCCACTTACTGGCCAGCCTAGTATATTAGTCAGCTTTCACTAGCTAATGTTGTGGTAACAAGAAACCCATTCTCTTGGTGGCTCAGAACTAAATTTTATTTCTCAATCATAGTGCATGCCAGCAGCAGGTTGACAATAGCACTACTCCATTATGTCTTCTTTCTTGAATCCAAATCAAAAGAAAAGACCTATCTGGGATGTGCCATTCTTGTGTGGTGGGGAAAGGAGCAATGAAAACTATATGACGTCTTGTAATGATTCTGCTTGACATACACACTTTCTACCCACATTTGATTGGTTAAAGTAAGACAAAAAGTCCGTGGGATACAGAGGTTTTTGGAATTCAAAAATGTAAATGGCATATAGAGGTATAATCTTCCCATCAGAAAGGCAATAGAATTGTAAGCAGTCATAATCTACTATACTTGGAATGCCTTCCTGCTGTTCACTGCTGAGCAGTCCAGAAGTCCATAGTGCTATTCAAAGACCATACCCCATTTCCTTTCCTGTATGTGTTTTCAACATCGTGAACAGGTTGTCTCCCATATGTGCCCCACCTCAGAAGTTCACCTAGTTCTGTGTTCTAGTCTTTTCTACCCCAATGGAATCTGAGAATGATGATCTAGAAATAGAATAAGTGATCACTGGCAAGTGTTCCCTAAAAGCTAGTAATGGCAGAAGGAACTTACTTTATGAACTGTTATTGGGTTGGATAAGCAGGATAAGATTATTGAGATTTTTTGAGCTAGAAGGTATTTTTTAAATAATGATCTTGACTTAATTTTGGTAAATTAGAAGAAGGTAGAGAATGAGGAAAAGGAGGAAGTTGAGGAGGAGGAGGAAGAGGAGGACAGGGAGCAAGCCCTGTGACCCAGGAAGGTATATTTATTTGCCAATGCTCAGAAGACTATAGAACAATAAACAAAGACAACAACTCAGATGTGTATATATCAAGGGCCTATTCATCATTCCAAGGCACCTAACCTAGTGCAGAAAATCTTCAGCAAGTACTTGACCTTCACATCTCAGAATATGCTGTGAAGATGGGAAAATGTGATCCAGATGATAGTCCCCCAAGCAGAATTACATCTAGTTGAAGTACTGATGAACTCATCCATGCCCATCATAAAGGAGATCCCTGGGAGTACACTACAAACTTATCCTCTGGGTCTTGTCTTATTTAGTCAATATTTTTTATTAGTTACTACACCAATAACATAAAGATCATGTTGTGATAGTCACTGGCACTGTCCATGAAGTATCTCTAAGCACATGAGAGAAGTGCAATTTCTGACCTCCATGAAGTTGGTGAGGCCATGAAACCAATTCCAGCTAATGAACAAAAGTGGTATGCATTACTTCAAGCATGGAGCATCTAACAGCTGGTGTAAACTTTCCAGAGCCTTCTTCCTACTACCATGTTGATCAACAACATGGCTCCTTGCAGTGAGGAAACAAGGAGCACAGTCCCAGCTAATCTGCAATGAACACATGAACACATAACAGAAGCAGCTAACAATCCTTTGGATTTTATTAGCCTCTGGGATTTAAGACTTCTCTATCCTTTGATCTAACTAATTCTATCTTGACTGACACTCAGACATAAAAAATCTATTAATACAAAACAAAGTTGGGAGACATAATCAATATAATGGATGACCAATTCAGGGTAAGAGGCATAGCAACAGCTTTGGATTAAAGTCTAAATATGTCTAACAATATAGATCTTAAGAGTGCAAATGTAATCTCCTGTACTTAAGTTTCAGAAATGAATAGCAATTCATAAAAGGGGAGGTTTGTGGACTATACGCTCAATAAAAATCAATATTAGACTTTGGTTGCTAAAAATACTAAACTCACTGGTAGTCTGTCTTCATAAAAAACGAGTATTTATAGATCAAGAAAATTAATAGCCTTGTATTCCATAGAGAACACACCAAATGCACCAGGCTTCAGTATATGAGAGCAAAGCCAATGGAGAGTGACAAGGATGCCAAGGGGCCTTGGAACCATGCCAGGCAAAGAGTTTAAGGATCTGAGATGGTTTGTTCAAAGAAAGGAGACTTAGAAGGGACATGATCTCTTTCTTTGAATATCTGGAGATCTGTGATGAATAAGAAAGTTCTATTCTATTCTGTTTTGCATCAATGTTCATAACAAGAAATAACAGGGGCAAACTGTAAGAAGAAGAAATAGGCCCAGGAAAGCTTCCCCTGACTCCATAGAAAAGTCTAATGTGGGCCCATAGATAAGTTTTGCCTTTGTTGAAACAAAGATCAAACTGAATTTGTCTATATGAAGATGTCAGAAAAATGTGAAGCTCTCCAGAGAGAGTATATTATTTATGTATATTCCAATATTCAGTACGCATTCAGTATTTATAAAATGTAGTTTAATCAGAAGAAATTTTCAAAAAAGCAGAATCTCACAGCAGTGAGAAGGGCACAAATGCCCACTTTGGGAGGGAATTCATCAAGTAAGGAGAGTCCTGGAGGAGAGGACCTTCTAACATTTGTTGCAACCCTGCTTCCAGCCTTCTGCAACTCAGCTAAGTCTGTCCTTGAGTCTGGCATTCAAAGTCCACCACTTCTAACTCTTGTACTCTTAACATATAGATAATTTGAGCTGCCTTATAAGAAAAGGAAGAAAGAAAAGGAGAAGCATAGAGCTCAAGATGGCAGGCTATACTGCGTGCCTAGTCTCTTTGACTGTATTACAGCTTCTAATTGCATAAAATGAATGTATGAATAAATTAGTGCTACCCTCCTCTCAGATACTCATTTGACTTTCAAAATCTTTGTGTGTATGTATCAGTGTGTATATTTAATACATATAAAAATCTTACAGCCCTTTGCAGCATATCTTTTATAGAGACCACTATGAAATCCCAAAGCACGTAAGGAAGTAAAAGTGCATTAAGTTAGCCAAAAAAATACACACTAAGTATCTGGAGTATTTCTTTCACAGAGCTTATAGGTTATAATACATGAAATTATAATATATAAAAAATGTTTTGAGGGGCTGGGGTTATGGCGCAGTGATAGTGTGCTCGCCTAGCACGCGTGAGGCACTGGGTTCGATCCTCAGCACCACATAAAAATAAAATAAAGATATTCTGTCCACCTACAACTAAAAAAATAATAAATATTTTTTAAAAAAATGTTTTGAAAATCAATTGGATGGAGTTTTGTGACAGTGCTATTAATTACATTCAACAGAATGGGATAAAAAGCTTAAATATCCACAACTGGTGACTGGTTTAAGAAATTATATTGACATACATTAAAAAGAATACTTAATTTTTTATAATTGACTCATTTTGTGAATATACATGAGGTCAAAAGAAGGGTTTCTTTTTAATGAACCTTGTTTCTAGAACATAGTTCCACAGAAAAGTTGAGTAGTATGAATTTCCCATATACCCCTTCTTTTACATACCCATAGCCCTCTACTGTCAACACCCCACATCAGAGTGTTACATTTGTTACAACACATGAACCAATACTAACAAGTTATTATCATCCAAAATACATAGATTACACTAGGATTCACTCCTTTCATTACATGTTCTTTTGGTTTTGACAAATGTACAATGACATGTATTTACCATCACAGTATCATACAAGATAATTTCACTGCCCAAAATATCCTCCATGCTTTACCTTCTCATTTTTCCTTCCTTTCAAGCCTCTGGCAACCATCAACCTTTATACTATCTCTGTAGTTTGGCTTTTCCAGAATGTTATATAGTTGGAATCATATAGTAAGTAGCCTTTTCAGATTGATTTCTTGCACTTAATAATATGTATTTAAGGTTCTCTATGTCTTTTCATGTCTTAATGGCTGATTTTTATTTTGTTAACAGAGTAGCATTCCATCTTCTATTAGCACCACATTTTATCCATTCACCTACTGAAGGTAGGTTGGTTCCAAGTTTCAGTGATTATGAATAAGCCCGCCAAAAACATCTGTGTGTAGCATTTTACATGGACAGAAGTCTTAAACTCATTTTGGTAATTCCCAAGGAATACAATTGTTGGATCATATGTTTTGTCTTGTAAGAAATCATCACGTTATCTTCTAAAGTGACTGTACCATTTTGCATTCCCACTGGCAATGAATGAAAGTTCCTGTTACTTCTTATCCTCCTTGATAGGATTTGGTGTTATCAGTATTTGGGATTTTAGTTATTCTAACAAATGTGTAGTGATACAGCATTGTTATTTAAATTTGCAGTTCTTCAATGACATATGATCCTCAGTAGTGTCTTTTCATATACTCATTTGTCACCTACATTATTTTCTAAGGTGTCAGCTTGATTATTTTGTCCATTTTTTATTTAGTCTTTTTTTATTGATTTCTGAGGGTTAGTTGTATATTTCAGATACAAGTCCTTAATTAGATAGGTGCTTTGTAAATATTTTCTCTAGTAGGTGTCTTATACTTAGAGTAGAATTCTTTCATTTTAATAAAGCTTAACTTGTCAACTTTTTGTGTGATTATGTTTGTGTGATTCTAATTCTGGGATCTCTATTCTGAACCATTAATCTATCATTTTGCTAATACCATTTGGTCTTTATTACTGTAGCTTTCTACTAAGTCTTGACGTGGGTAGTATCATTCATCCAAGTGTTCTTTTTTAGTATTGTGTTGGCTATTCTGGGTCTTTTGCCTTTGCATTTCAACTTTAAAGTTTGCCAATACTCACAAAATAACTTGTTAGGATTTTTATTGTACTTGCATTGAATCTATACATCAAAGAAGAAATAGCATCTTAAAAATATTTAGTCTTTGTATCCAGGAAAATGAAAATGCCTCTCCATCTACTGAAATCTTTGATTGCTTTGAATAAACTTTTGTAGATTTCTTTATGTAGATGCTATACATATTTATTAAATGTATACCTTAGTATTTCATTATTTTGATGATAATGTAATTGGAATTGTTTTTATTTTCAAATTCCAAGGATTAATTTCTGGTATATTAAAAATTAATTGACTTTTTAATATTAATATTGTATTCTGCCACTTTTATAATCAGTTGTTAGTTCCAGAAATTTTTTTTAATTGTTTGGGATTTTCTACATAGATGATCATATCATCTGTAAACAAAAATAGTTTTATTTCTTCTTTCTCAATTTACAGTCCTTTTATTCCCTTTCTTACAGAATTAGCTAGGACTTCTAATACAATATTGAATAGCAGTGATTAAATGGGGACTTCTTTATCTTGTTCCTAATTGCAGAAAGTTGTCAAGCTTCTCACTATTAAGTATAATTTTATCTGCAGATTTTTTAAATTGTTCTTTATCAAGTTGAGGAGCTCCTCTGTACTTCTACTTTGCTGGTTTTATAATGAATGGATTTTGTCAGATGCTTTTTCTGAATCAATTTAGCCTAATTTTTTTTTTCTTTAAGTTGATTAATGTGGTGGGTTACAATGATTGACTTTCTAATGTTTAGTCAGCCTTATATACCTGGATAAGTCCTACTTGGTTGTGGTGTGTGATTTTTTTTTATACATTGTTGAATTTGATTTGCTAATATTTTTGTTGAATATTTTTGCATCTCTGATCATGAGAGATACTGATCTGGAATTTTCCTTTCTTATAATATCTTTATCCGGTTTGGGTAGCATGGCAGTGCTGGCCCCATCGAAGGACTTAGGAAGTATTATCTCTGCTTATATTTTCTAGAACAGATTGCAGAAAATCAATATCATTTCTTAAGTATTTGATAGAATTACCAGTGAAATCATCTGGGCCTGCTGCTTTCTTATTTAGGAGATTAAGTTGATTTAATTTCTCTAATAAATATATGTCTGTTAGATTGCATATTTCTTCCTGTGTGAGTCTTATTAGTTTGTTTCTTTCAAAAAATAGGCCTATTTCATCTAATATTAAATTTTCAGGCCCAGAGTTCTTCATTATTTTCTTACATTATCCCTTCAATATCCATGGGATATATAGTGATATTTATTTATCATTTATTTCTGATATTAATTATGTGTATCATATTTTCTCTTGGTTAACCTGTCTAGAAATTTACCAATTTTATTAATATTTTCAAAAAGTATGGTTTTGGTTTTGTTGATTTTTCCTATTGATTTCCTGTTCTCAATTTCATTGATTTCTGCTCCTTTATTACTTCATTTCTTATATTTGCTTTAGATTTACTTTGTTCTTCTTGTTTAGTTTCCTAAGATGAAACATGTTATTAATTTTCTTTCTTTTGTAATATTTGCATCCAATGCTATAAATTTCTCTCTAAGCATTGCTTTTCCTACATATCACAAAATGTGTGTGCGCACGTGTGTGTTACTATGAATAACTCAGGGCCTTGTACGTGCCAGCACTCTACCACTGAGCTACATCTCTTCTCAGCCCTCAAAATATTTTCTTTAAGTTCTCTCAAGACTTGTTCTTTGACTTGTGTGTTATTTACAAGTGTACTATTTAATCTGCAACTATTTAGAGATTTTCCATGGATCTTTCTGCTCTTGGTTTGCAATTTAAGTTCATTGGTACAAACTCATTCCTAAATAGAGTCTGTTTCTTAAAACTCTATTTGTTTAATCTATTTTTATATTGGAATACTGTCAATGTGTGCTAAGCTATTGGGAAGGGGAAGTATTCTATAATGTTAGCACTAAATGTCAAGTTTTTAGTGGGCCTGAATCCCTGGGCTATGACCTTCCAAAGTGTTTCTTACTTAATGTAGAAAGGAAAGGTAGGTGGGGCTGAATTAGATTACCACCCTTTCTCTAGACCAGAGAAGGACCTGGTAAAATAGTTTCTTTGGAGGGCAGGCCTTTGGATTTCAAAATTGCCACTTTTATTTCTTCCTGCCGGCAACTTGAGATGATCCCCTCTCCTTTTTACCAAAAGAAGCTGGGGTCCTGGAAATTAAACTATGAAATTGTGGGGTTCCCTTGTTACTGAGTTTCTATGGGTTCTTAACTTTCAAGCTCATCTACACTCAACCTTGCACAATTTTCTCCAGATTTGGGGGTAGTGCTTTGCCCTGTAACTGCATTCTCATATAAGCCCAAACAATACCCCCTTTTTTTCTATATTCTTCTTCTTGTGAGAAGGGGAAAGATAACTTCCAAACTCTTTATACATCAGACCTGAAACCAGAAATCAGGTTTTTTAAAAGAACAAATGCTATAAATGCATGTTTTAAAATATGGTTTAAATCTATATTTTATGCCAGCAAAATATCTGATAAATATAGTATCAAATAAAACCATGAACAGATGTATTCTGTAAAATAAATGAATCAAGTTCATCAATATATGTATACAAAAAATGATTATATCAGAGTTGTGCATCACCTAAGTGTTTTTTTTTGTAATTGTGTCTTTTCAAATATGTTATATTGAACATATATGAATTTAATAATGGAATATAAAAGGAAGTATTCAAAAATAAAAAGTATTCAATGCTGTAGTGGAATGTTCCAGATGCTATGGGGTAACATGGGGCAACTACACTGTTCAGTCAGGAAAAGCATCTCAGGACGACCTTAATTCAGCCCCAAAGTGCATCTGCCTGAAATAATAGCACAAATGCAAACTGCATAGCCTCTTTGAACTCCATCTCAATGGTTTGGAAAGCACATTAAAACTCCCAGTGTCCATTAGAATTTAAGCATGCATCTATACAACTGAACTTTACATCATTTAGTCAATAAAAAGCCTAGAAGTGAAAAAAAAAAAAATCTCTCTGAGTTGCTACCTGTTGCTTAAAGTGGTAGTTCCTTTTATTTCTCCTTATAATGCCTCTTTTATCATGCAAAGTTATTATTCATTCTGTTTTCAAACTCTTAGTTGGTGTGCAGTTGCTTACAGAGGACAGTAGCTTCCAAGTCATCTGTAATGGAGCACAGGATTAAAATAGCTAGACAAAAGAAGGCAGTACTATGTGGGTAAGTGCAGAGTTGGCTCATCTCAAAAGGACAAGATGTGTGGGTAAAAGAAAATTCTCAATTCATAGTTGAATAGGGTAGCTACAGACTCCTAGAATTAGAAAACATTTTTGGATAAGCCAAATTTCAGCAACTAAGATTGAATCAGCTGGAATGCTATTTCAAATTCAAGATTTGCCTTTTAATGTAAAATTTGCAGAGAGAGAAAGAAAAATTTAGTTATCAGAGGAAACTGTTCTATTTTAGCATCATATCTTGTACTACTGTAAAGCGATAAATAGAAGAAAATATCTCAGGCAAGACAGGATAAAATCACTTTAATAAAATGTCCATCAGAGCTTCTAGTTTAAAATAATGGATTGAAACCATATGTCTATCACCATTCTCTCCCTCTAAACCTTTATAAAATGATATTACAAGAATTTGAAAAGTATGAATCTACAAGAGTAATGAATGGAATAGAGACAAGAACAAGAGATGTCGACCAATTTTTGGACAACAGAATGTATAAGGTAGCATTGCTGGGTCTAAAAAAGATGAATACCAGATGCTGCAGAAAAGGGTGACAAGATGAAATGGCTCAATCACGCTGTACAGCTCTAGATAGAATAGTACAGAGGAGCCAGCTTCTACCATGGCCAAGGAAAGGAGGCGAAGGAGTCCCTTTAACAAGTAATTGAATTCAGATGTCCACCCTGTTCTTAAAAACCAAACAAATACCTCTCCCACACAGGCAGCCACTGGAGGATTATCATGTCAGAAACTGATATGGAACAGTTCCTAATTTGGGGTTTCTAGATATCCCTGAACGGGGCTATACTGAAAATGAGGGAATTAAGTAAAAATATTTGCATTAAAATATGACATTCCCCATTCTCCTAGTATCATCTGGTTCCAGGAATGATGCTAGTCAAGTGTGTTCTTTCCAGGCAAGAGACTAGTTCCATAGAGAAACTAATGGTCCACTGAAAAGAGCTATAGGCACAGATACTGGAGAGTCTCTCAAAAAGACTAATTTCCACCAAATTAACCCACCATGAAAGAAAGTCACCAATTGTTAAGCTCATCCTGTGATTACTTTAGGACATAAATCATCTGTTTAGAATGTCACTCTTGAACAGCTAAGGGTCGCCAAACATTTCTCCAGTCTTCAATCTGAAAAACGGAGACAAAAATAATATGTTTAAAGATAATGCCTAGGAGGCAGAGAAAAATATAGGAAAAAATCTATAAAATTATAACTGATACTATTAGATATCCAGATAAAGAATAGAGGAAATTTTGTGAAAGAACATGTATAACAAAACCTTATAAAAATGATGAAAGTTTTGTAAATTAAAATCACAAGTGTGGAAATACAACTTCAATAGGATGGTATAGTATAGTATATAGTATTCCAGAATCAAGACAAGAAAACAGGGATGGGAAGAAATCTTACTAGAAATAATACTAGAAACTTTTCTACAAGTAAAGACATAAGTTTCCAAACTGAATGTTTCCATGCATTGCTTAGCAAAATGAATGGGAAAAAGAAACATTATTGTCAAATTTCAGAACTTTGGGGATAAAGAGAAGACCCTAAACCCTACAGAAGGGAAAAGGAGAACAGAAACAATACACTAAAGACTAAGAATTGACATTGTATTATTTGTGGCAACATTGGTAGCCCAAAATCAATGCAGAAAAATCTTCAGATTCTGAGGTTTCAAGTCCAGAGTCATAACCAAACTTAATATAAGCATAAATACAGAAAAATACAATTTTATACATGCAACTTTTCAAAAAAATTACTTTCTTTAAATCTACTTTCTGAAAACAATCACATGGTATTCTCAAGCAAAGTGAGGGAAATATTAAGATTTTTTTTTAAGTAGGATCTGGGAAACAGGATATTTAACAGGAAAAAGAGGTGGAAATTCTCTCAGGGTAATAGCTATGAAGTGGGCCTAGTCAGCCACCAGTCCAGACTGGAAAGAAAAATAGGAGTCCCCAAAGGAGATGTCCAGGGAAAAAGAAAAATAAATAAAAGAATTTAGAGAATATTTGGTGAGTTTGATCATGTGATTGATAGTATTTAAATTGATTTCTTAATTAAGTTGAAAGTTTTAAAGAATTAGCAAAAATATAAAAGTAGGCCAAAACACTGTAATTAAATATTTTAGAAAAAGACCAAAAAGTTCTTCAAAAAAGACAATTTAATCATAGTACAAGAGTTATCTTTCCATAAAAAAACCTTCCATTTGACCCACCTCACATGGTTGCAGTAGAGAATTAAGGCTCCTTTCATTTCTCTGCTCAAAACAGTTTGGTGACTCTCCATGTCTTTTCTGACACTCAGAGTTTTAAGAACCTATGGAAACTCTGTCACCCTTCAATGAGTAAACTAAGTTCCAGAAAGGTGGCCTATCTTGGTCTAGTTTCTTAATCTAGTCAGAGGTAAACCTGAAAGAATTCAAGGTCCGTGTCTTTCTGTTTGCTGTCCTCTCTCCTGCCAGCCCAATTGACAAAAATGTGCCTCTTGTTTATATTTTAGTGATGTGTGTTTTGAAATCACTAACCATGTATGATTCTCAATTAGAATATATATTAGATTCCAAGAGCTATTCTTTTATTCAATCATAGATGATGAAGATGTAAGCACACGGTGGGGAATGCTGCAGGAGAGCCGAAGTGGCTGGGGAGTGAGGGATTAGTTTCTTGGAGAAGGGGTCTTGAAGAGAGATGAGAAGGGCTTTGTATCCAAGGCTCTCTCTGCACTGCCTTGACCTGGCTGACCTGTATGGTGCCAACCAGGTTAGCCAGGGATTGAATTCAGGGCCTCGACTGCTGAGCCACATCCCCAGCCCTAATTTGTATTTCATTTAGAGACAGGGTCTCACTGAGTTGCTTAATGCTTCGCTTTTGCTGAGGCTGGCTTTGAACTCGGGATCCTCCTGTCTCAGTCTCGCTGGCCACTGGGATTACAGGTATGTGCCACCTCGCCTGGCTTCAACAATATTTTTTGAATGCCTACTGTGTGCCCGACACTGTGCCAAGCACAGACAAAACACCTCCCCAACTCTCCCACAGAGTGTATATTCTAGAGGAGAAGCAAATGAGCAAATAATTGAAAACTGGTGTGGTCAATTGGGGATGTGATGAGCAAGCACAGGGTGCTGTAGGATCCCAGCCCAACCTCAGGGAGTGGGAAATCCCTCCCCAGAGAAGGTGGTACTGTTCAAGTGCCTAGACCTGGCTAACCTGGTTGGCACCATACAGGTCAGCCAGGTCAAGGCAATGCAGAGAGAGCCTTGGATACAAAGCCCTTCTCATCTCTCTTCAAGACCCCTTCTCCAAGAAACTAATCCCTCACTCCCCAGCCACTTCGGCTCTCCTGCAGCATTCCCCACCGTGTGCTTACATCTTCATCATCTATGATTGTGGTTCCAGCATGGAATTGACAGCAACTGACAGAATTCTCCAAGGGTTTTAAAAAATATATGGTAATTCATCAGGAACTGTGTTTCTTGCAAGTTCCCCTGGTGAATCTATTGTCCAACCAAGTTTAAGAATCATTACCATACACTATTCCTGTTAGCATATCCCACTTAAAGTCATGTTCATTTTCTAAAGAAACGATAATGCCATTTTTCTCTCCTCTGTAAGAATCATTTTGATCTTGAAACTAACATCCGTTTTCTGTCATATCTGCTTTTGGCCCTGTTTCTAGCACAATGCTGTCATCAAAATAGACATTTAATAAATATTTTAAGTCAAGAAAGGATGGATATGCATAAGAGTCAGAAAAAAATAGAAAAAGATAGACATTTACCCTTCAAGACTAAAATTTGTACTATGTCACTGAATAATTCTGATATTTGACATTTTCTAGTGTTTGAAAATTTACAAACTATCTTCCCAAATGTAATTACAGTTGGTTGAAAAACCCCGGGGGATGGGTAGGCAAGAGTATTATTATTATTACCACCACGATTTATAAATTAGCAAAACTTATTAGCAAACTGAGACTCTGAGATGTTAAGAGTCTTGCCCAAGTTCAAGAAAGGATCAAAGTCAAATCTTAAAAATTCAAAAAGCTTCCCATCACTTCTTTCCCACCTTGACAATTTTTCAAAGGATTTTTTTAAAGCAAATACGTGAGTGTCTCTTAGTTTAGATGGAGGACAAAAATATTGGGGGTGGAAATAAATTTCATGTAGGAATATACTTGTCTGTGAGCTAGTCAGTGATAAATTTGTGAATACAAGGAAATCATTCTAGTCTGCCCACGGGAAGATGAATGCCTGCATTTGGCGGGGCAAGAAAGGATGGCGATGGCAGATAAAGGCCCAAGAGTCTCCTGAAGATTCTTCCATTGCCTTCTGTGACATGATATCTGCAGTGATTAATGAAAACTTTTACAGTGATACTTAATCTCTGAGTTTGGGGAGATACATTTAGATGTACAAGCAGTAAACAAAACTTCTCATCAAAGATGCAATCTTGGGTTGCAGACCCTGCTTCACAGAGAACATGTCAATGGGAGAAATTTGAACAGCACAAGGGCACAGAGGAATGTGGACAATCACCGCTTAGTTTACTCCCACCATTAATTCTGGTAGGGCTTTCAAAGAGGATGAGGTCATTTTGTCAACTCCCTCATAGTGTTTATATCCTGAAAGATGATACAACCATGCACTTGATGGCTCCAAACTAGGGTTTTCAATCATTGTGGGAACATACTCCAGGAAAGGGATATGTTCAGGAATCATCATGCAGTTGCTCAATCATTTCCATAGGAAAGAAACACCACACTGCCTGGGAACTCTGAATCTGTCAGCATGCGGGAGACTCAGGCCTTTAGTCCAGTTAGCTAGCAAACAATTTATAGCACTGAAGGCTTCCTCAACTTCTTCCTCCTTCTACTCAGCATCAGTTAACAGTAACTTGTGTCAGCAGATTACCTTTTCTTTTTTCTTGTGGTGTGCTCCTGGCCTTAGTTTTTACTTAGGACTTTGGGGTGGGGCGGATGAGAGGGGTAGGAATGATTCCCATTTTAACATCCTTCTAAATGGTTTCCTCCCTTCAGGTTTTATTCTGTGTCTTCTTCTATCTTCTTACCTGAGGCATCCTTCTAGAGCAGATGTGACCAAGTTGTTTCTGTGCTTGAGATACCTTGAGAGTCTTCTGTCATTTGAGAGAGAGAATTTAGAGTTGCTCACAAGCCTCTCGGGTCCCTCATACTCAGAGTCCAACTTACCTGGACAACCTTATCTGCCATTTGCCCTCCTGCACCCTATTCTTCAGTGCTCCCTCAGCCCTGTGGCCCTGGGTCATCCCACCAGGCCACATCTCACTGATGCACGCTCCAGGCTTTGTTCCTAACATACAGCCTTTGGCCCAGCAATTCACTCTGCCCAGAAAACAGCTAGAGTACATTTCCCAGCCTTTTTCATAATTGGGGAAGAAAGGGTACATCCTGAGTCCTGGCATTAGGAGCATGAGTAAGTAGTAATGTGTGCCATTTGGGGACTGGTCCATCAAAACCACCATATAGATATATGTGATGTTCCATGCTCTTTCATGAAACTGAAAATGCAGATCAGGTGTTGATAAACTGAAGTGCATAAAAATTTAGAAATAGATTTTAAGCAATGTAGTTATATTCACTGCATTTGAGAAACTCAAATAAGTCAGGCTGATTTAATCACTGGACTGATATAGAGCCCTGCTATATCCTGGCAAGAATGAACCATAATTGTTTCAAAGTATTTGACATCATTTAACAAATCTTTGGTGAAATACTACTGTGTGTCAGGCAGTGGGCTTCGTGCTAGGGAAGCAAAGTCGAATATGATACAGGCCCTGCCATCAAATAAATACTCAAATCTCAAAAAATACCAGTGGAAGAGACAAAGAAATAAACAGTTACTTTGGAACAAAGTGGGATTGTGCTTTCATAAGATGAGGAGGCAGAAAGGATCCCAGTTCCTTCCATCTTTTGGATCAGCCATCTTAGCATTATGGATGGTGGGACGTGAACAGGGGACTGGCAAAAAGTTTTAGGGAGAGTAACACAAGACAGCAGAGAGGAAAGATGGAAAAACTCCCTAAAATGAGTCATGAAGAAAATTAACTATTGACCTGAAAAGGCTGGGGGTGTGGGTAGGGGTTGGAATGGAAAGAGATGGCAAAGAGTACAGCATGTAAAGAGGAGGGAGTCCTGTTATGGAATCTGAAAGAATAGCTGAAGCTCCTCCACAGACCTTTGCTATAGGTACTCTTCATGTCCTTCAATGGTGCTCTTCATTTCCTGTGAAAATATACTGACTAGTGGCACCAGATGCCATGCTAATAGTCTACTCCCTAGTAGCAAAGATAAGCACAGCTGGATGTTAAAATGATAAGGACAAATTGTAATCTGAAATAACTATTGCAATCAGAAAAAGAATACAGCATGAAATGAACTCAGCTTTGATTTGTACAAAGGCAACTGATCATTTTCAAGAGAGAATGAGGGGATAGAGAGGGAGTAAGCAGGGTCCAAGAAGAGTTAAAGGAGGGTAAATCCTGAAATGCAATTAGGTCATGTGTCTGTGAGCTAAAAGTTCTGACCACCCAGAGACTGAGAGGCGGAGGCCTACACTCAGGTGTTGATTAGAACAAATCACTTTTTTTTTTTTTTTTTGGTACCTGGGATTGAACTCAGGGGCATTTGACCACTGAGCAACATCCCCAGCCCTATTTTGTATTTTATTTAAAGACAGAGTCTCACTGAGTTGCTTAGCACCTCACTATTGCTAAGGCTGGCTTTGAACTTGCATTTCTCCTGTCTCAGCCTCCCAAAGTGCTGGGATTACAGGTGTGTACCATTGCGCCCGGTTACAAATCGCTTTTTGTTTTGGCACCTTTGAGTTTTTTTAGCTTTTAGAGGAGAGAGGATATTTAGAGATGTAGACTTGAGGTGTTAGAAACTATGCTATTGTGTATTCAAGTATGTGTAGACCAAGACTGAGGCCTTATCAACAAGAGAGCTCAGCGGAGCCTGGCTAGAGTTTGGTCAAGGAGTCTCTGGGACTTGTCTTTCTGATCACTCTGTGTCCCCAGTGGGGCTGTAATACCAAGGATCAGTTTTGTTCATACCTACATCATTCATCTCAGTTGTACTTAATATTGTAATCAAGTCATTTCATTAAATGCTAGGTAAAATCATGAACTTCCACTGTGAAAGAGAAGATAACTGTTTCTATGAAAACCTAAGCTTAAACATTTGGGGAAAATATTGATCAAGGTGTAGGAGAGACAAGAGTAAAAGATAAGGAATCATAAAAATCTAGAAGGATAATAAACTCAGATTGTTTTGTAAGCATCCTTAGTCCAAAGGAATCAATGCTAGAAAATACAAATAATGCAGTGCAGGGGTGGATTGTACAAGAAAGATAGCATGTAACTTCAATATATGGCACATGCCCAAAGAAACGCAGCCTCTGAGTTTTTGTCTGGGATGAGATGAAAAAAGAAAATCTCAACACAGCTTCTCAGTATCCCAGAAGCATCAGCATCATGCCAGCCAGGACTCATCCAAAAATAACCTCCCTCTGTCCACATCATCTTTTGTTGTTCTTGTTTTGTTTTGTTTTGTTTTGTTTCTGTGTCTGGATTTCCTCCTACATCTTTCAAGGAAGATCTGTCTATCTGCATAGAAACTGGCCTTCAGCCATTGCGACGGAGCCTTAGGTGTCAAAAGCAAAAGATTTTAGTTAATTTTCATAGCAACCATATGTGGTATAGGTGAGGAAACTGAAGCTCAGAATGGAAGGTCCTGATAGATCATTCAAGTTGCAACTGTCCTATGTCAACAAGCAGTGCGTCTGAGATGCATTGGTCATCCTTAGGACTTTCAGCACTAAACCTATTGAAATACTTGGCACAGAATATACTTAATAAACAAAAACAATCACTACTATGAAAATATCAAATGTTTCTTGACTGTTAGTAGGTACCCAAGAGAATGCTAACGCTTAGATAATTTAACCTCATAATAAACCTCTGAGAAAGGTGTAGTTACAAGCCCCAATTTGTGGAACAGAGAGCAGAGGCTCAGGGAGATTAATGATCTGATTCATCTGTCTCCAAACCTAATCTTCCCATCCTCAGGTCATACTCTTCCCTATCTTCTCATCAAATCTGCCCATGGATGCCTCTCTTGAGTCTTGTGATAAGTTTCTGCTCTGTTTTTTGTATCTCCAAAAATCACTCCATATAGGAGTGTCCTGGTGGGTTATAATTAGGCCTTGCAGCTTGCCAACTGGACCAAAAGGGGCTTGTCATCATTTCCCATCCTACTCTCAGAATCCAGGGTTTCACCATCTGCCACTCAGCAAGGAAGCCTGAGATTGCTATCTTATTTAAAGGAGCAAGCCTATGAAAGTTTGCCTCAAAGAAACCCTGCTCAGAGAAGATTTGGTCGACATCATCTGTCCTGACAACCCTGACCCTTCAGTATCTACCTGCTAGCATCTGGGAGCTTCATTTAACTTGAGGCAGTTAATGAAATGGGGTCTTCAAAGCCCAGCACACTTGGTGAGGGAGCACCCTCTAATCTTGAAAGTATAGAGCTCATTTTCCATCCAGCCTGAGTCACATCAGCAGGCACCTGGCAGAGATGCTCCATCAGCCAGAAGATCATGCTATAAAGGGTCAGAACAGTGTAAACACAACCTCTGTTCTCCTCAAGATCCAACCTATCACTGGTAGGACAGGTTTCAAGGCCAAAAAGATAGGAATCACAAAATAAAGTCAGAAATGGTGAGGGTTGCAGGGATCTCAATCATTATCAAACCCAAGTGTTGTTTTGCATATAGCTAAGTTCCTGCTTCCTATGACTTGCTGAATCTATATCCAACCTTTAGATCGCAGTTTAGACTTTGCTACTTCCTCATAAAACCCTTCTCTGCTTCTCACCAAATTACGATGGGGTTTCCTGCTGTGCATGTCCACAGTCCCTGCACTCTCCCTAATGTTTTGCCTTTTTGTCTCTCCATTAGACTTGAAGCTGCTTGCTAGTCCTTCTCACAACAGCAGCTCTAGCACCTAGGACAGCAGCTGGCACTTTAGAGGCATCTGATAAACACTAACTGATTGGCTGGGCAGAAACCAGCTCAAGTCCCCAGGGGGAAGGGAACTTAAGACTCAGTAGGTAAGGTTGAGACACCACCGCCTTTCCATTCAAACTTAGGGCTGCTCAGTACTCCCCACAGGGCCAACGTTCTACAGGACCTTCTGCCCAGAGAGCCTGAGGTGTCCTCAATAGTCCTAGAATGACAGTCCTTTCACCAGTTGTATCTCCCTACCTTCTCCATCCTTGGCATACTTGAGGGACATATTTCATAGTGTCCTGGAGAAGTCCAAGAAGTGAATCATTAGAGGATCCCAGTGCCTGATAATGACAGAACATTGTCCTCCAGGAAAATTTCCATGATGAAAACAGAAAAATTGTGGAGACATGACATGATGCTTTCATTAATCTTTAATTGTGCTCAGTTTTTCCATCTTTATTACTTTCATGACCTTGGCAGTTTTTAAGTTATTTTGGTAGAATGTCCCTCAGTTATGTTTACCTGGTATTTCCTCATGATTATTAGAATGTACCTTTTTGTGGGGAAAGGGGTAGGAAGGCCACAGAAATGATATGCACCCTATTCAGTGAATCATTTCAGGAGTTACATAATGTTCACAACTATTTACACTTTCCATGGTATATATGTTTTCACAGCTCTTCATCCCTGGCAGGTTGGCAGATTTCATCCTGTGGGGCAGCTTTGCACAGCATTGAGCTGCCCTGAACAGGATCATGAAGGCTTGTCAGTACTTGGTGGGAAAGGGGCCAGTGCTGTCTGCTTTGAATGCAGGTCAATAAAAATCTGGTGCTATCACAATGAATGTGCTATCCTTATTTGTTTCATTCAGTCTTGATAGGAAACCTAAGAGTAGACAGGTCAGGAATCCAGAGCTCCTCTTCCCACTCCTTGCCTGAAGGAGCAAAGGCTGACCCAGATTAGCAGATTGAAAGGTAGAAAGTAAGACTGATGCCCTTGACAAAGAGGCCACCCTGGGGTGGATGAAAGATTTTTAATTTCACTTCACATTCACCAAAGTCTTTTTTTCCGGGTGAATTTTGTGAACAAGGATAAATGGCCTTCCATATCTCTGCTATACATAAGCCTTTAAGGAAACATATGACTTTAATTAAAATGAGAAAAATTTTAGTGAGTTGCTAAGAAACAAGACCCTATCTGTGCCCATAGGAGCTCACGACAATAACATCTGGTTATGGATTTGTTTCCTTGGAAACAATTCCTAGGCACTCATAAGTATTAATGCTGAGCAAGATTAAGATCTGCTTAATAGATGGAGATGAGGACAGTAAAAGAGGAATTGCTAATTGAGCAAATTTGCCAACTATAAAAGTAAAATATGCCAATAAAATATGATACTCAAATAAAATAACTTCTTTCTAATATTTTCTCTGTTCTGTTTTATTCTGTTTTCTTAGATGAAAGTAGTACATGCTTGTGAGTAAATGATTCAAATAAGAAGAGAATGAGTTAAAGCAGAGCTGTCCTTTTCCTCCTTCACACCTGCATTCTGCTTCAGAATTGACCACTGTTAATTGCTTCCTAGGTGTCCATTGAGATATTTGCTGTGTGAGCACAAGCGTGGATATAATATTTATACAAATGAAAATTTTATATTGTATTCACAAACTGGCTATTGTTACCCTCTCATGTGTTTAAGAGATCTTTCCAAAGCAGGACATAGAAATCTACGTCATTCTCTTTCACCTGCACTCCAAGTTGGACAAGGTTGAAAGTAAATTTTTATAATTCATTCTCTAATATTGCTTTCAAGTGTTCCCATCATTTGGATATCACAAACAATGTTGCAACAACATTGTATATATCTGTATGTGTGTGTGTGTGTGTGTGTGTGCGTAGTGTATATCTTTGCAGATTTAGGGTGAATTCCTAAAAACAAAATTGCTAAGTCAAATTTCTTATGTATATTTTTATCACAATAGCCAAAATTACTCTCCAAATATATCACACTAATTTATTCTCCTCGCAACAGCATATAAGGATTCCTTTTCTAGCTCCTGCTCCCATTTCTAAGCAGCACTGAGTACCATGGAAACTAAAAGCCTCTATTGGTCTGATAGAATAAAAAGAATCACTTTTCATATTTTCCAATTTTTATTTGAAATGGTATTATACATCTTTTCATATTTGTCCATTTACATTTTTCTCAGTGGATTTCCTGTTTGTGGTCTTTGCCCACTTCTCTATTGAGTTACCTTTTTCTTATTGATTCCTAAGTACTCTTTGCTTACTAAAGACATCAGCCCCTTTATGTTTCCAAATATTCCTTTGCCCTTTTTCTTTGAACAAGAATAGTCCTGCCATCATCACAGGGTTGTTTTAAGTCTTGAATAAAATGTTACATATTAAAGTGTTTTCATTGACATATGATCCTACTTAATATATATTAGTTTTATCTTACTCTTATTACTAAAACAGGAATCTGGTAGAAAAAAAAGCACACATACACACACACACACACACATACACACACACCCTTACTTTAGGATTAGGAGAATTCAGCTTGAATCCTGGCTCTGTCACTAATTGCTGAGGATATCAGGTGACTTAATGACAGTGATTAGTAGCCTCCCTGTATCTGTGCCTTTTGCCTTGTTCCCTTTAGCAATGTGTGGCCAAGCAGGCAGTAGCAAACTTAAAGAAGATTTGTAAAAGTGCTCACATGATTCTGCTTCCTCTAATGCTTCTCTGCTATTGCCATGAGAACACACTCAAGCTAGCCTGAGAAAACCATGCAGAACAGAGCCAGATTATTTCTGCCACGTCTCTGGACATGTGTGAGAGCCCAGCCAAGAGCAGCAAAGGTATTCGGCTACCTATAAACTCTTGAGCAGTGTTTTAATCAGCCTTTTTCACTGTTGTGACTAACGGATCCAATCAGAAAATTGTAGAAGAGGAAAAGCTTATTTAGGGGCTAATAGTTTCATAGGTCTTAGTCCATAGAAGGACTGCGCTATTCCCCAGGGCTCAAGGTGAGGCAGAACATCATGGCAGAAGAGTGTGGCAGAGAGAAGCAGCTCACATGTTGATCAGAAGGCAGACAGGGGGTCTCCACTCTCCAGATACAAATATATACCCCCAAGCCATGTTCCAATTCCCACCTCCTCCAGTAATACCCTACCACTTCAGTTACCATTCAGTTAGTCTCTGTCAGGGGATCGATTCAATAATTGGATTAGAACTCTCACAACCCAATCATTTCTCCTCCAAATCCTCTTGCATAGTCTCACATGTGAGCTTTTGGGAGACACTTCACATTCAAACCATAAGAAGCAATAATAAATCACTGAGGTGGAGGGAGAGTGCATTTGATTTTACAGCAAGAACTAACTGATATACTATCTATATGATTAACCTCACTGCAACCCAGTTTTCAAATATTGATGTTAGATATAATATCAACTTCATAGGACCATTACAGGAAATAAAATAACACTTATTTCAGTTATGACAGCCCATTTCTTTCCACCAGGGATAAAATTTAACTACAGGAAGTGTTTGGGAACTTTATCAATTGTCTCTGCAGCTCCATGATATAAAGTGATTATTACAGAATATTCTTATCTTTAAAATCATCAAACAAAATTTTTAGATCTGCCAAAAGTTGCTATGCTTCTTTAAGCAAGTCACTTAACCTCTCTGAGTTTCCCATGTTCATCTCCTTCCTTTGCTGCTTTCCTATCTGCCCCCTTTCCTTAGTTCTTGGACTTCTTCTGGCTTTGGAAAGGTTTATCTTTGTTCCTTCCTTCAGTGACCTGAGTCTTCCCAGCCCCTGCCCTTCTACCTCAGTGCATCTTTCAACCTTATATCAGAGTAATATTTCTAAAATATAAATGTTCTTTCATAATAACCATTTAGCCTTCAGTGGCTTCTCTTAGCCTTGAGTAAGAAATCCACTCTTCAATGCAAGGGACCCACATCCTGATCAATCCTCTGGCTTCTTCTCCCACTGCCTATACCAGCTTGTACACACAGCTCTCCATCTGTGCCTATGCAGAAACTCTGGGCCTTCAGAAGTGAGGTTTTCTCTGCCTCCCAGTAACCTCCCCATCACCAACTCCACACTGTGTGTGCCTGATCAGTTTCACACCCTGGGAAGATTTTTCTAACTCAGAGTTTCTGAAACTTAGCATGATTGACATTTGGGGCCAGATAATTCTTGACTGTAGTTTACATTCCTGTATTTTAGGATATTTAGCAGCATCTCTTTCTGGCCTCTACCCATGAGATTCTAGCAGGATCCCCTCCCAATCTGTGACAACGAAACAAATACCTAAAAATATTATCAAATATCTCCTGGGGAAAAAGCCTACCCCACTGAACACCAATCTCACATCTACCCCTAAAAGCAAATTCAATTTTCTCAGGCCTCATTCTACCCAAGCAACTATGACACTGCATGGCAATCATCTGTTCCTAGTCTGACCTTATTATTATTAATAAAATAGGGATAAAAAGTGTTTTTGATCCCCATATACCTAGATCTTTTCCTAGTTTCTAGAACAGAGAAAGTGCTCAGTGAATACTTATGAAAGAAATAGAGATAGAGATACAATAGCAATGTAGAAATGTGGCTCATGTTACAATCACCTGGGAATATTTTTAAAATGCACATTCCTACCCATATGCCCAAACTCCGAAATCAGTATCACACGGGGAGTAGGAACCCAGACATGTTTTCTGTTAAACCACAAAGTGATTCTAGTTCCGCTGGTCTACAGGAATACCTGATCTGTAGAACAAAATACCAGCAATCAACTTTTACTGTCTTTGCAAACCATCTGACAATTCCTCCAGAGAAATCTTCTGCCTCATTGTAAACTGGTTGTTTTTTAAGATGAATGAGGAAGAAATCAGAAAAGGCATAGAGAGCATTTACATATAGTCAGAGGAATCCCCATCCAGAATGACACGCAACATTGATGTAAACATTTCTTTCTGGGGCAAAGTACTTGAATCTACCTTGATTTCCCATTCCTATGGCCAGCAGAGCTGTTTCTCCACAGAACACAGATGGCTCCTTCCTCAGGTGGCCTGCTTATTCTTAATAGCCTTTCCTTCCAGCAGAACTTGGGAATTTTGTAGTGAAAGATAAGAGTGGACATGTGCCCCTGTAAAGGAGATGGATAGGGTTGTGTACTACAATGATACTATTGCTTCAAAAGCATGCACCATCCAAAGAAAATATTAAAATACATTTAAGTCTTGTGGAGTTATGCCTGGTGAAAATCTTGTTGTAACAGAGTTATGGAGATCAGGCAGAAAGAATAGCTTGTGACCAGATATTCAACAGAAGGCAGGGCATTGGAGATAGAGCTGGAGTAGAAGTTTGACGGGCTTGCAAAACATCCTCATCCCCTCTGCCCTGATAGGCAGGTAAGTAAATGTTAATGGTGTATAAACGACCTGGACCTGGGCAGGCAGGAGGTCCTCTTTCTCCCACTGAGGGAAAACAGCTGCTGCTGAAATCTTTTTTTTTTTTTTTAATTGTAGATGAACATGACATCTTTATTTTATTTTATTTATTTTTATGTGGTGCTGAGGATCGAACCCAGTGCCTAGCGCATGTGAGGAAGACGCTCTACCACTGAGCCACAATCCCAGCCCCTGCTGCTGAAATCTTTAATGACATAATTCTCTGTGACTCTATAGAGGATCTTTTCAGTCAAGGATAGTGTATTAGTTTGCTGGGCTGCTGTAACAAAGTACTACAGACAAAGTGATCTGAACAACAGAAATGTATTGTCTCACAGTCTTGGAGGTTGGAAATTCAATTCAAGGTCCCAACAGAGTTGGTTTCTCCTGAAGGTTATGAAGGAAAGACATAACCTGGGTTTTTCTCCTTAGCTGTGCATGGCCATCTTCTCCCTCCATCTTTTCATATCACCTCTCCTATTTGTGTGTTTGTCTCCAAATGTCCCCTTTTAATAAGGACACTAGTCCTATTGAATTAGAGATCAGTCAGATCAGATTGAGATCATCCCAATGATTTCATTTTAACTTGATTACCTCTAAGAAGACTGCATCTCCAAAGAGGGTCACATTCTGAGGTCCTGGGGGCTGTGACATCAATACTGAATCAGAGTGAGAGACACATTTCAGTCCATAACAATGTCTCATGATGAAGTCCCACTCTATCAACTCCTCCCCACTTCTCTGCCCACTGAGCATGCCCGATTCCCCTTCTCTTGCCCCCATCCAATCCCCTCAACTGCATGCAGAGAGATGTGGTGTGCTTTGCAGGTCCTTGGGAATCAGCCTCACCACACCAAATTAATTGCGGTACTGTAAAGATCATGAGCTCTTAGAACAAAAAAGACCTGCATTTTAGTCCTGTTAGGACTGTTATGTAAGCTAGCTGAGCCCTGTTTCCACATTTAATGGTAAAGACCTGCCTGGTGAGTTATATATTCAAAATGTTGCCAGTTGTTTCTATACCTAGAAGCCAGAGCTAAGAGCCACCAAAGAGCAAATATTATTATTGTGGGGAAAATCATCACACAAGTGGCCTTTTGAGTGTGCAAATGGGAAGTGAGTCCACACCTAATGCCCTGGAAGTATATGAGTCCACCTGTGTCCTGTCAAAGTCAAGTCTTTTACAATATTGCATGACATGGTGCCTGGGAAGGAGGTAAACACATTTCCACAGGGCTAGAAAGGCTCCTTAACAACAACAACAAAAACTAGAAATAATCTACATCCACTCCCTCCTTTTCAAGTGTAAAAGGAGAACCTCTCAAATAACAGTAGTGAATAATTGTTTTATCCATAATCTATTACAAATTTGTACTTGCAGAAAATACAATTAAAATGTACTATAAAAAATTGAAAGGACAAACAAAATGCCAGCCACTCTTTTTTATTCTTAGATTCAACAGATATAAAAATAACTATAAAAATTCCTATCCAACATTTCTATATGCTTACTGGCAATTTCTAAATTTATCTTTTTTACAGACAAGTCACAGAAAATGTGTGGACAGTCCACAAGCACTATGTTTTGATTGGCACCAGTTTAATGTACAACAGGAAAGTGTTCAGCCTGAAGCATTTATCTGTAGGGTTATAGGTGATTAGAATTGTAACATTGAAAATCTAATATTCAGTTTCTGACATTCAAAATAAGTTTTTCTCATCTACAGCAAGAAAACAGATTTGAAAGTCAAGTTTTTTCAAGAGAAGGAAAGAGAAGCTAAAGTTGTTCCGTTTCACCCTTGAATTACCAACCTGCAAGCACGGAAGACAAGACCAATTTGGCTTCATTCTTAGAGTAGGAAGTTGGTCCACCTTTCAACTGGATATGAACATCGTTACTAATATGAAACATCAGAGTATAGAAATAGCAACTCCTATATGTTTTAGCAGCTTAGAAAATGTTTTCACATATATAATGGACACTTACTTCTCACCTCTCTTGAAGCCATATTTTTATTTCCATTTTACAATTAAGGAAACTGAGGCAACAATAAAATCAAAACACTATCATCTTTCCCAGTATTGAAAGAATGGAATGTTTTCCAGAGTCCCCAGTGAAAGGATCTTTGTCTGATCACATCTAGTGACAGAGCAAAGGAGTGGAGGTATATAAGAGAGTCCTCTCATCTCAGTCTGAAGTCATTGTCATCCTCACTCTCCTGTCCTCATTACCCAGAATTTGTTTAGCCTATTATATATAAGATTCTATACCAAGCAAACAGAGAGAGAAGGGTATATGCAAGGTCCCCGCTCTTGAGGACCTTAGACAGGACAGCCTGCTATATGGTTTTAGGCAAGTCACTGAGTTTGTTTTCATAACCACAAATCGAGATTTTTGTTAAAATTGTCTACCTTGGAGTATCATTTTATTAAATAATAAAATGTACATAAAGTACTTAGCACAGTGCAAGTCCCACAAAGTCCAGCAGATGTCCCTTAAATATTTGCAATTAGAGTTATGCAAATCAACCAAATATAGATCGGTTTGCTAATTAAAATGACTAATGGGCCATTTTGCATTTAGTCACTTTGTGAATGCCTTCATTTTCCATTGAAAAGCCTACATTTTCAAGGACATAAAAAAGTCACTAAAGAAAGAATTCTTCCAAAACCACTAAAATGAATAACCAAACAGCAATTGAAGGGGAGGACTGCACCGAAACAGCAAGAATGTACCTCTGGAATATCTTTATACCACATCTCTTTCCAGCAACATTTTAGCAAATGGATAGCAAGCTCTGTTTTCCATTCTGTGTTCACAGTGATAAGTTTTGCTGGAAACAAGAGATAGCTGCTCCCCACCTATCTCAGCTCTGGCAGAGCCAGGGATTGCCTTTGGGGAAGGAGAATCTGGGGAATGTATGTTTCTGGGTAAAGTTAATGGGAATTCAGGCAGACAAAGCATCTACACTGAGGAAGAAAATACATGTGGAAATCTGGAGTCAAAGAGAGGAGCTAAGCTTTCCAAGAGAGACTGGACTTCCACACCAGGCAGCCAGGAAGCCAGCAAGGACAACTCTGCTGTGACACCTCCACAGGGCAGCACTGTAGGACACAGAACAGGCTCTCCCATGAGAGCCCCTTGACAGGAGCTTGTGGACCATGGATTTCCCCCCAGTGTCATTCCCAGGCTCCTCTCATTACACATGTTCCCAGCTCCATCCAGTACTGTGGTCTTGGCAGCTAGGGATGAGACAATCTGGTGTAACTGCCCAAGCTCCTCAGATGATTATCACACACCCCAAACTATCCTTTGAACAACATTTTTAAGTGTACAACATAGTATTGCTAACTACAGGCCTGGTGTTTGTGTTTCCCATCCACTCACCCATCTACCTTGGGGACTTGCAGACCATGGCGGTGCCGTGAGAGTCTGAGATAGTACGCATCCTGCTGCAGGTGCCCACTGGTATCCTCTCAGGGTCCCAAATCCGAGAAGAGCAGGAAGTCTGTCTAGACATGGAGATCTGGGAGGTCCTCTTACCACCACTAGGTGTCACTGTTCTTCCTTAAACTCCCCTCAAATTCTCCACCAGAATCTCCCCAAGGCCTTTTGGATTCTTGACTCTAGTTTACATCTACCTTTCCGACCATTCCCCCAAAGACTCAACTCTACTATTTACAGGTGTTTGCTCTCTTCACTTCCCTGGCTTCTGGGTCTCTGGAGTTGACATGGAACTTATGGAACACATCTACCCAAGCTAACAGGTCCAGCCCTTTCCATTCCTTCTTAGTCACAAATTTAGTGAGCACTTGCTATGTGACAGGTTCTGTACTGAGAGCTGAAGACTCAAAGAACAAAAGCAGTTCCCCTGTCCTTAGGAGCTTACAACAGGCATGTCTGAAGGACCCCACTTCCTAAGCAAACAGGAAAAGAAGCCCTGATGCCTGACCTCAGTAGGCAGAGAAGCTTCTGAGATAGACAGCACTTAGGCTGAGACTTTAAAAATGCATCAACTTGACATGTTAACCATGGGGACAATTAATCCCAGACAGTGGGATAGCAAAGACAAATAGGCCAGCCTATTATGCTTAAAGTAAACTTCTCCTATTAAAAGATGAAGCCATATTGAAATCAATTTGGACCCAATTACCTTGCATGGGAGAGAGAGAAGGCTCCAATCTTCACATACAATCACTATTGTCTGCCTTTCTCTGAGAGCAGAGATGGGACTTTTCCCATTTTCTGTATCCTCAAAATTGACCATGGTGGAGGTATGCAACATATTTTGAGTGCATAAATGAACAATTTACCAGCTGAGCTAAGAAGCTAAAAGACTGTTAGATCTTGAAGAGATCTTTTTCATAGGGGAAACTGAGGCCTGGGCCTCCTCAGGACACCTATGCATGCCTCCTGGCTCCTTCTCACTGCTCCCTACAAGTTGCACATTACTAGCTAGCTCATTACTTTTCTCCCATTAAACAAGTCTGCAGACTCATTAGGTCCAAGGAATTGGCTGCACCTATTTTACTTCCAGATATTCATTCTACTACTCTTTTAGGAACCCTGCTCAGAGATGTATGACGAACTAATAATGTAATGAAAACTTGGAAGCTGTGTGTGCTCAACCAAAACAGAATCAAAGACCAGAGAGCGAGGTCATCTATATGCTAATCTCACAATCTAGACCTCTTGACCTTTGGCAGAAGTTAAACAGCACAACAATCCATTCTCTGAAGTGATCTTTCTCCTTCCAGAAAATAATTAGCAGGTATTTCTTTCTGCCAAATTTTATTAGGAGCTTTGACACCTGGAAGAGCATACACTGGAGAGGAGAGGAGGAGTTAAATATGCAAGAGCCAGGAAGGAGAAATCAAAGGGGAAATAAGAATAACTGGCTCTGACCAGGATGCTGTGAATAGTGGCTGTGGAGAATTTAGTTTTAAGTGTAGGATGAAGGAGATCAAAGTAGGCAGAAATAAGTTCTGAGCCAGAGAGTGATTGAGTCCCATTTCTGCTGAAATTCTTCCACAGATAGCCTCATTTCCAATAAAATAAAGTCCAAATGTCTCAGACCAACATTCTTGGCCCCTGTGGTTTAGCCTTGACCTACCTTTTCAACCTTGACTGCTACTACTTTTCTTTTCTTTTCTTTTTCCTCCTATTACGTTCACTGTGCACCTTCCCTGCTAGCCAAATGGGCCCACACACTCTCACCAGAAGGGCCCATTGGTACCCAGCTACCCTTCAGCTCAGCTCTTAGGGGTCTTCCCAGAGGCACATTGCATGAAATATCCACCTCATCAGATGCACTGTGCTCTTTTTTGACGGCTTCCTATTTAACCTTCACCAAAAGTCAGAAGCTTTCCCTTACCACTCTCCTGATTGAGCTTGAGGATCATTATGTTGCACACTTTGTAATGCAGGTATCATGGCTCTTGTTACCCTACTGAGAAATTATTAGTGTTTGTGTCTCTGAACTCTGACCCTATCTCTAAATGACAAGTGTCTTCTTGCTCATCTGTTAGAGTACCAGCTCCAGCTTGAAGCATAACAAAATAGATAATTCATACTGAAGCATGTAGTTCTCAAGGGAAAAACCCAGATGTTATTTGTCTTTGTGTCTCTAATCTCTTGACTATTGCTTGGCATGGAAAAAGACTTTAACACAAGTTCGTGGAATTAAGTCATGGAAGGATAAAGGGATGGTAAAAAATAAACATTTGACAATTACAAGTTTTATCACAACCTAAGTTCTACAATCTGATGGGTTAGTTGAAAGGACTACCTGCTTTTTGCCTCTAGTCTTTTCTATACTTGAGCTTCTAGCTATCCGAAAGGTGCAAAAAGGATGTCCCATATACATCTAGGCACAACCATTGCTATCTGACCAAGTCTTCCACCACAACATTACTTTATTGCAGAAGAAGGGGTCTTTAAGAGAAGTTGATTGAACAGGAATTTAATTAGTACCTGCTATGTACCAGGCACTATACTCACATCAGAGCTATAGCAGTGAATAAGGCAATTCTGGCCTTTGCCATTTTGGAATATATAGTCTATATATATAATATATAGACATTATAATATATAGACATATATGTCTATATATATAATATATAGACATTAAACTAAAATACAAGTATGAAGTGTGTCCCAAAGACAAAGTAGAAGAACAGCATACAGAGTACCCAATGTAGACTTGAGACACTGGGGGTTGGGGGTAAAAACAGGGTGGGATATATACCTCTGCCCTGTGGGCTAAAGGAATCTCCAGAGGATAAGGAGGACATCTAGTAGTTGTTAGGTGCTTTACATCTTTTTCTTGGAGGGAGGAGTGATTGAAAACACCTCCCTTTTTGCAGCCAAAGAAACTCAAAGAACACAGAAACAACAATGGGGAAAACCCCTACAGACTTGTAAGGGCCTAATATGTGAACAAAGGGAACCTAGGCATTTCTTTATGAATCATGCCATGTAAAATATTCCTCTCTCAATGGCTAAAGTCTGAACAGCTAGAGTCTGATGGGCTAGAGTCTGGTTTGAGAAAAGAGGAGAAAGCTTGAAAGGACCCAGCATAGAAGAGTGCAATTCAGCTCATACAGAGGGCATTGTCACTGGGGCATTTTCACAGCACTGCTTGATCAACCAGTCACTCTAAGATATCCTATTAGGGGTCAGGAGAGGCAATTAAGAAACAAACTTTTGAGATTCACCAGTCATTCCAGCCAGAATCTCACAGTTGTTTCAATATTTGGTTTATCTCTTTGGGCATCTTAAAGCTAACTGGTATTAAGGACACTGTATACCAGATATGCTCTAAGCCTGGATTAGACAGTGAGAAATGGCTTTGGCAGAACATGCTGTGAATCCTCTCACCTGAGTCTTGTAGAATTGCAGCTTTACTAACCACATTAATTAGGTGATAGGTGCCCATTATTGTCCTCCAGAAAGAAAGATAAAGGTACACCTCAGAAAGATGTGAGGTGAGGAGCTTACCTTACCTTGACAACCCCAGGTGAGCTGTCTTGAAAATCAGGATCAGATCCTCATTCCCCCAGTGTTGAAGATTAAACACTCAAGAAATGCTGAGGCAAGAGTAAAAACTAAACTTTATTTAGGAGACAGAAGAAAGAGAAAGAGAGAATTCTGTGGAGAGGAGGGGATTCACAGCTGGTGCCCATGGGAATGGGGATGTCTTGCCCCATTATAAATTTTAGGTTTCCTTTCTCCTCATGAATACTTGACCAAAAGGCATGGAAAGAGCTATTCAGGGGGTGACTGCACGTGTTGGAAAATGCAATACTTTTCCTTTCCTGGGGGTGTTAGCCACTGGTTGATAGGGAAATTCTATCAACATTTTTTTTCTTTGATAATCACCTGTCTTTTGCCCTGGTCTCCTTTGGTTGATAGGCTGGCTGGATGGATGGATGGGAGGATGTATAGTGTCTAGAGAAGTGCCTGATACATATAATAAATTGTAAATGTATATTTCTGTTGTCTTATAGCATATAAAAACTTTATTTTCATATACTGAAACATTTGTGTCTAAAAATGTCCATTCATTTAACCTATTTTAATACTGTGCATGGAATACTGTTTTTCTCATGATAGAAAAAATATACACATTGTTTCACATGTGGTTTGTTTGTGCAGAGAACCAAACTACAAATGCATTCTTCATAAAACTTACCATCTTATATTACACTACTAAGCATTAAATTTTAAAAACAAACAAGAATTTGGCATAAACTGGAGTAAACATATCTGGTTTTTCCTCAAGGACATTAGCTTTTCCAATATGGGAGTGGAAGGGGCTTCCACATCATCAAAATCTGTTTTGGATATTATTGCTGAATAACAAACTGCCTCAAAACTTAGTGGTGAAAAATATTAATTAAATTATGGTTACAGGCTCCATTGGGTCAGAAATTAAGACAAAGTAGTGGGAGGATGGCTTGCCTCTGCTTCATGTTCTCTGATATCTCATCTAGGAAGACTCAGTGACATACGGGAGACTTGACAGCAGGGGACTAGAATCATTAGGATTCTCTGTTCACATGTCTGACATCTGGGCTGAGATGTCTTGCACACTGAGCTCTGCAGGACTGTCAATCTGAGTGCATATGAGTCCTCTCCATGCAGCTGTGCTTCCCCCAAACTTAGCAGCCTCTAAATAGTTGAACATATAACTTGACAGCTTGTGGCTCCAGTGCAAGTGTTCCAGAGGGCAAGGCAGAAGCTTCATTGCCTGTTATCACCCAGCCTTGGTAGTCACATAGTATCACCTCCATTATATTTTATCATTTGAAGTAGTTACCAGTCTATCCAGGTTTGGAAGCAGTAAACATAAACTTCACACCTTGATGGGAGGCATGTGAAAGAATGTTACAGTCATTTTTAAAAACCCTCACCCGTGTGTTACAAACTGAAGCCTGGAATCCCTGTGGAAGGCAATCTTATCTTAATTCACTTCATGCCCATTTGGGCCTCATTTTCACCAATGTATATCATTTACTTTTTGTGAGAAATCAGATCTCTGGCCTCCCCATGATGCATGGAATGTGCTGACAACATGAGCAAGAAAAGTCTACCTCCTTTTCTGAATTCAGTGTTTATATGTCAATTTTGAAAAGAAACCCTTAGCTCTGGTTGGACCAGTGGCAGGGGACTTTCCTAATGGTATGAACATTGACAAAGCCCATGTTCTGTTCAGGGCAAAGCAGTTGGGCACAGCATAACAGGCCACATCTGGGCAAACATGCTGTGACCCACACCTTTCTTCCACCTACCCCACAGCACTCCTTCCTCTTAGGAACTTGTCCACTGGCTTTAATGCTTCTTCCAGAGTACAACAGTTTCCTGGAAATACTCAGAGCCAGGGGAAAAGCAGCAGTCTTCTGTGGATGCAGATTTTTTTAAAGATATGTTGTTTGAGGCTAAAGGATTCCTATGAGTCTCTTCCTTAGTGTCATCAGGGGTCTTTAGAAAATAAGGTGGGTGGGTGTCAGAACCTTAGATCAGGGCACAGAGATCTTGGGACTTGAGACTCACTGGCACTGGGAAGTTGAAGAAGTCACAATGGGAATGTCAAGATCTTGATGACTCCCTACATCCAGTCCAGTAGGACATCAAAGCAACTCAGAAGGACCCATGAGAACCAGAGATGTGTCCTGGTTCAGCTGGTGTACACACCTTGGACTGAGTGCCAGAGGTGGTACATCCTGTCTTGCCAGAAACTGATGTGCCTGAGTGTCTTTTAGGCTGTCATCTGTGACCAGTGAACCTGTGCTTACCTGGATTCATATCACTCACTCACTGGCCCCAGTAGCCTTATCATGTAAGAGAAAAGTATTACCCAGGAGCAGCTGGCAGATTTAGTTGTAGTCTTCTTTTATGTGCATTGCTCAAGATACAGCAGGACCTTTACCTAAGCTTGATAATAATCACTCTATCTTATTGAGCCCTCATTATGTTTTTTGCATTAGAAACTATGTGAATTCTCTGTTTTAATTGAGATAACAATCCTGAACTTAAACATAAATATCCCAAACATAAGTACTGCTAAATATTCATTGGTTTTACACAGTGACAGATAATTTTGAAAAATGCTGATGGTCTAAACAGTGATATAAATGGTAATTCTCCAAGAAAGGAATCTACATACAATTTTCCAACCTTACTTAGTCATAGAGCAATTTGGAGTAACTGGATATTTTACGGAACACAAATTTGAAGCTTGAGTGGATAGTATAGAAGTGAATGAACAGAAAATATGGTGTCCTATGAGGAGTGGTCTAAGAAGCATTTGGAAATAGGTGGAGTTTAAGTCATCATGGTGGAACCCATGCAACTGTCTTTGAAAATGGACATTCATGATATACACAGGATGACCAGTAACTCCTGAAGGTAGATATTGTTATCCTTAGAAGTGTGGCATCTGCTTTAAAACTCTCCAAAGAACACTGTGATGATATCACAGGAGCAAGGAGCTTCATCTGCTTCTCACTCCCAATCATGTACGCAAGGTAGAAAGATGCTGTGAGCCACTGAGATGTTTCCAGACTCCCCCTCTGCTGTGCCCACCTTCTCCAAGAATGTGGAGGCCCTTTCCTGGGTGCAACACTACATGGAGCTCAGGACCAAAGCCACTAGGTGTATTCTTCACCTCCTTCAAGACTTGGCTTAATGGTCACTTTCTCAATAAGTGACCACCTTAATTAAAATGGTAATCTGGCCCTCACCTTCTCTTCCATATCCCTGATCTCCATCTGTTTGTTTGTTTGTTCTTTTTCTTTCCATAGCATTTATCTTTTTAGAATGTGAAAACTCCTCAAGGACAAGAATTTTTTTTTCTGTTTTATTCTCTGAAATATTCCAGAATCCTAGAAGAGTAGTTTAGCACATAGTAGGCTCTCAATAAATTGATATTAAATAACTCTGATAGACCTGAGCTCAAATTCCAACTCTATCATTTGTAAGTTGTATGATCTTCAACTAATGTATTGATCTCTCTGTGCTTCTATTTCCCCAAATGAGGAAAGTCCTTTGGGTTTAAATAGTGGTATAACATCAGCTTTCTTCTTTATTCTAAGAAGCACTCTACCCTGCTTTACTATTGCAAAGAATGATTCTATGAAACATTATATAATCTACCCAGGGATGCACAGCTGGAAATTTACAGCTTGGATTTGTCCCATATCTTCTGATGCAGAATATTGCCATTCTTTCTTCTACAACTCATCAGCTTTATAAGCATCATAAGGACTAAATACAATGAAATTTTATAGTTACAAGCAGGTAGAAGTTTTGGTTAGACTGAGGTGCATTGGAATTTCCTGGGGAAGCTTTACCATACTATCTATTTGCACCTTCAAACCTCTGCAGTGGGGACTGTTTACAGGAATGTTAAAAACATTTCTCAGATGATTCTTATGCACTATCTGGATAAGAATCACTGCCTTAAATCACTTCAACTGGTCCTCAAACAACCTAATAAGGTGTATATTATTGTTATCCCAGCTCTAAGGATTAGGAAATCAAGATCCAGAAATAGGAAGGGTTAATGCTCAACCACATGGCTGGTCAGTAGGAAGGCTGAGAAGCCAAATTACAGTCCTCTGGTTCAGATCAGATTTGCTAGAAAGCACAGGAATAGAAATTCTAGGTCCTGGTCTGGCTTCTTCCTCAAAAGTTAAGTGAATGTCATGAGTCATTCATCTGCTCATTTTTCATTTTGAGGAAAAGAAGAGGTTTTAACTTCCTTGAAGTAAATAGGATGAAGAATAAATGGGATAGTGGCTGTAAAATAATAGGTGCAATTTATCGATTGCCTATCAGAGAAGGGAAACATTCTGCATTATCATATTCAATCTTCTTATCTGTCTTGCAGGATAAGTGTATTACCTTCATTTTATTGAGGCAGACAGAAATACAAGCACACAGCTTGTATGTGGTAGACATGCAAAAGTGTATATCTTTCTGACCCTAGAGCCCTTATGCTTTGTAATTACCACAGTTGTACCACAAATGATGTAGGAAAAATTAATACTGTGTATTATTGGTAAGATCACATGAACATTAATTTACAGTCATAAATCATACCTCGCTGGGTTCAAATAATATTTATAGAGTACCTTCTAGGCTTCTTGGCCATCAGAGAGATGAAGGAAATTTAGTTCTTGGTGTACTGGCCTAGCATATTTGCCATCCATGATATGTATAGTGCAGGTCTTCAGCTCAGATTTGTAACACATAACACCAACCCCTTGTAGCTCTCCAATTAGAAATAGCAAATGCAGGCTTACCAGATGACTTTCAACAGACCCCTCCAGGGTATAGAACCTGAGCCTAGAAAACAGTTTATTCCTAGACTTCAGGTTTCTATTAGTCCTTATGACCCTCTGACCATATTTCCTCTGAAGCTATAGGATTCAGAAAGATACTCATCTAGTTACACCTGAAGATAAGCAAAGAACCATTAATGGAAGTCAGAGAGTAGATAAGTAGTAAATATTATTCCATTCTTTCTGGTTCCCATTCAAAGACTAAGGCAAACCTGATAGCAACCATGGCCTTCAAGGTGTCCCAGGAGCCATACAGAAATATAAGAAGCCCTTTCAGCAGCCACCCCAAGCACACACCCAAGTGGGATCACGTGAGTTGTAGCTGATAGTAATACAATCATCAGTATCTGACAGGAAGTAATAAAGATTAAGTCTAAACAAAGCAAGAGATCTTGAACTGGGGTCAGAAATAGGATGGAAAGGAAGTCAAAAGTTTCAGAAAGTAGGCCATCAACAACTTCACCTTCAGAAAGTCAGCAGCCAACAAATTAATTCCTGTTGACTTTTTAAAGGGATCAACATGTTAAAAACTATGTTTCTATAGATAATGAGAAAAGGAAAGATGCATTATTTTACAATAATTCCTGGCCACCCATGAATCCCTTAGGCAGATCATGTGAGGCATGGTGGAGAATGTTGTACCTTGGCCTTCTATTTATTCTAACCCAGGAAACATAGACATGGAGTAGGTCATGTCAAGACAAGGCCATGGAACACCTACTCCCCAGAGAATCCTAAAGCTAAAATCAGATGGGACTTGATATTCAGTTCATAATAAAATTTGACAGCAACTCTATGGTCCTTTTTTCTTATTTTGTCCAGTTCTTGGCCATGTTCCCAAGGCCTTATTAATGATACAAACCCCAAAGGACACCATGGCCTTAGTAACTAGTCCTGAACTGGATTGAACCTAATGCAATTGTTTGGAGAGTTAAAGTTAGAAGCATTCGGGAAACAACTGACAGTGACTTCTAAGTGCGTTAATTAACATGAAGCCCTTGGAATTCAGACAAGAAAAGCCTGCAGGGAGCCTTTGCTCTGTAGAGGAATGGAGAAAGGCCTGGGAGAATTTCCAAGACTAGAAGAACTTGGATAGATCTGGAGGATGATGAAAGGTCAGTCCCTTCCAGCCTCAGCCCAAGCCGCAAGACAGCCTGGGGACCTTGAAAGCCAAAGTCAGGAAAGGAACAGTGTGTCCCCCTGACAGAACTATTTTGTTTGCATTGGGCAGACTTTTCAACTCACATATTTAGGATGTTTCGCTCTTCTCATTAGCAGCCTTGTGGGGCAAAGGGTCTGATCCTTGGCCTGATAGCTTCAAACCATTCCTAGGAGAAAGAAATGCCAGGTATCAGGGGAAATTTCTGTGCTTGAGCACAGCCAATATGCTTAAACATTGCCAGACTTATGGATATGTTAAATATTCTAACCCACCACTCACCCAAATCTTATGCCTCTTTCCTTCACATGCTCTTTGCTTTGCTCCAAGAAAACAATACAATGATCTTTATCTCAATTTTTAATAAAAATTAGTGATATAAATAATTATCACAAAATATAATAAGAACTGACAATAATGAAAATTCTACAGGATAGTTTGTTACAGGTAAAACCTAACAGAAGAATTTTGCACTAATGATGATATTATAAGATTCAAAAAGAAAAAAATCTGTTTAGAAGAAATAATCAGGGTTAGAATGTATCTCAGTGTTAGAGTACTTGCTAACAAGCACTCAAAAATAGCACCAGAAAAATAAAAAATAAAAGAATAAATAATCAGCAACAACAAAATAAAATTGTCAAAGAATTAAAACCACATCAGAAAAAAACTGGCAAAAGAATAAACTCTTGCAAAATTTATGCTTAAAATTTTTTACCTGGAAAACATCAAATTTAGTTATTATAAAGAGCAAAAGTGGAAGAAACACTGATCAATAAAATTTGGCAATAATAAAACAATTGGCAATAGCAGAAAATAGCAAGGTTTATTTTTAAAATGTGCACACAAAGAATTAATCAAGATCAATAGTAGTAAAATACAAGTAAAACTAGAACTGGTTTAACTGCACTGCATAGCAAATTGATCAAGGTATTAAGTTGGATTAGTGCAGAACACTCCAAAAGAATAAAAGTGCTTTTTCAATGGACATTTACTCACTAAGGAATAATCCTGGTTTAAATATTTAGTTTCAAAAAATATGCACATTAAATATGCTCAAGCCCAGGACTACCAGTTCAAAATATCCATGTAGTTCAAATAAGAGTGAATACCACAGGATCCAAATACCCTGTAATCAACTTCTAGGACTGAATATTGGCTCTGAAACACATTACTTTGATACCAGTAAACTGTGTGACTTTGGGAAACATATTTAATGCTTCTAAGTCTCAATTTCCTCATCTGTAATATGAACATCTTAATTCCATAATCTAAATCCTCTTTGTATTTATAGCAGATTGTGCCAGCAAAACCACAAGAAGACTTGTACACATCTTTCTTCTGAAAACTTCCTTATCCCTAAGTTGCCTTACTGCACATTGCATAACCTCAGGTTCTAACCATAACCTCTAAACTAACAATTTGAATACCTGAACCAAAGATACCTATTAGATTGGCCAGCAACCTGTCAAAAGCATGATCTAACGAAGATACTTTATGCTTAGTGGCTTTATACTTTACACTTACTACCTAATCTAACCTATTAAGTCCACTCTTGGGGAATTTTAATATCAAATGTGCAAAAGAGTGAGAAGAGAGGAAAAAAAAGTGAGCAGAGAGACATAAGCAAAGAGGAACAATGAGAAAACCAGAGGCAGAAGTCATGAAGTAGCAAACTCAGGCATGGTTTAGCCACTTTGCATTGCTGCTACCAAATTATCTGACAAGAACCATCTAGAGGAGGAAAAGTTTATTTTGGCTGATGGTTCTGGAGGTTTAGTTCGTGGTCAGCAAGTCCATTGCTCTGGGCCCAAGCACATCAGGGCAGAAGGACACAGCAGAGGGAAGCTGTTCCTCTCATGGCAGCTGGAAAGCAGAAATAGGGAGAGGGCAAGGGAAAGGACCTCAGGGAAGATTAATCTTTCCAAGGCATGCTTCTAGTCACCCACCTCCTCTAACCACACCCCACCTGCCTACAGTAACCACCCAGTCCATTCAAACTAGGATGGACTATGTAGGCTACAGCTCTGATATGTTTATCATTTCACCTCTGAACATTACTGCATCGACACAGGAGCTTTTGGGGTGGGGGGTGCACTTCATATCCAAACCATAACAGTGAATTAGTAAAAACTATGAGTAAGCTGAAATCAAGAAGGTTGAAAAGAGAATGGGGAATCCATGAAAAATGCAATGGAAGAAGCTGATGGAACAAGAAACAAAGATGAAGCTGTTCATAATTCTATTAGCTGTTCTCTAGAAAAAGAGAACCAACAGAAAATGTCCAAATATGTAAGAGAAGATTTATTATGGGCATTGGCTCATGTGATTATGGAGGCTGAGAAGTCCCACAATATGCCGTCTTCAAGCTGATGAATGAGGAAAGCCAGTGTAAATCAGACAGTCTAACGGCCAGAAAACCAAGATTTCCAGTGTCTGAGAACAACAGAAAATGAATGTCCCAGATCAAAAAGAGAGAGGAAGTAGACCTTCCCTATGCCTTTTTGTTCTACTCAGGTAGGCCTTCAATAGATTGGATAATGTCCACCCACATTGGTTAGGGTGAGTCTTCCTTACTCAGTCTACTGATTCCAATGTTAATCTCATCAGAAACATCCTCATAGACACACTGAAAAATAAAATTTTACCAGCTATCTAGGTATTCCCTAACACAATCAAGTTAACACATAAAATTAACCATCACAGTCATAAAGGTCAGAAGGCTTGTCAATTAATGAAGCCCAGAGCTATTATCAGGCTCAGATTGCCACTGCTGACTTATATGTTGAAATATATAATACTCCAGGTCTCTAGAGTCCTGGTTGTGAAGCCTTTCTCATTTTTCCTATGCATCCCAGAATTAATGCCCATTGCTAGTGATACAAACTACCACTACAACAGAAGTGGTCTTTAAATACATAAAAATATATTCATCCTCACTCACAAGAGAAAGGAAAATAAGCACATTTTATTTCTCACATGTCACATTGGAAAATATTCAAATGTGTGATAAGAAACATTTTGACTAAGGCTATGGGGAAATGGGTACTTCTCTGCCAGTGGAAGAACAAAATAGTACAACCCACAGGTAGAGAAACTTGGCAATACCTAGCGAAATTACATATATAATACTTTAACATAATAATCTCACATGTAGAAATTTATGCAAGTATACACTGACAAAAACATATAAAGATGTATGCACATGGATATATATTGCACTTTAAGTAACAGAATTATAATTGAAAAATAAATGTCTATCAAAGGCATTAATCAGATAACTGATCTAGTCAGCAAATTGTATACAGTTGATTAAAGGATAAGAATGTTTCCATGTACTGCCATGGAATGATTTCTTGGATTTAATATTAAGCAAAAAACAATAAAGGCATTAATGAGTGTGTTGTATATTATGTTAATATCTAAAAGAGTATACTGTGTATATTATGTTACTGTTTATCTAAAAGAGGAGAGTGATGAGTACACACATATGCACACACATACACATATAGTAGACTCCATTATTCTCACTATTTGTAGTGGTTACCTTGCCCCACAACTAATTCAGTCAGTACTGAATTAGAAAACACTGAGCCATGGCTCCAAGAGGAAATAGAGGTTGTATTTCTGTTGTTTAAGCCACACCTTGTGGTATTCTGCTTTGGCAGCCTGAGCAACTATATATTAATTTACTAACATCACCAAAAGAGAGAACAGATATTACTTCCTGATGAAAATACACAATACCATCTATGACATAATTCTATTTAAAAAATTATGAATTGTAATTATTTCAAGGTTTTGCTATAACTACTATTTAAATGCAAATAGAGGAGACAGAGGAACTTGCTTCATGATACCAAGAGGATGCAACCTGCAAAACCTGAAGTGTGGAAAACTCTGGAAGACAAATAACTCAGATTCTTGACTAAATAAATATTAAAGAAAAAATACAAAGGAAAAGATAGATGAAAAGATATTTGAAATATGCCAACCAAATGCAATATATAAACCTTCTTTAGATGCTGTTTCAATCAAACTATGTGTTTATGTGTGTGTGTGTGTGTGTGTGTGTGTGTGAGAGAGAGAGAGAGAGAGGCAGAGAGAGACACAGAGAGAGACAGAGAGAGAGAGAGATTAGAACCCTAACTGGATATTTAATATTACTCAACTCATTTTATCTTTCAAATTCTTGGTATAGTATCTGGGACTCACTACAAAATCCAATTGCTTAGTCAAAGAGAATAAGAAAGAATGTAAATGAAATAAGGGCATTGGTGAACTAACATAGGAATTGTGATGGGCACAGAGGTTTCATTATACTACTCTAAGTTCAGCATAAGTTTGAGATTTTTCATTTTAAATTTAAATTTTTCATTTAAATTTGAATTTATCAACAAACTAAATTTATCCTAGTTTCTCATATTTTGGATGAATCCAATCACCAAAGATTGATTGATTGATTGATTGATTGATGTTGGTACTGGGGATTAAAACCAGGAGTGCTTAACCACTGAACCACATCTACAGCCCTTTTTTATATTTTATTTAGAGACAAGGTCTTGCTGAATTGTATAAGACTTCACTAAGTTGCTGAGGCTGGCTTTGAACTCTCAATCCTCCTGCCTCAGCCTCCCTAGCTGCTGGGATTACAGGCATGTGCCACCATGCCCAGCTATATCACAGAATGGAGAATAGGAAATATAATGGCTGGTTAAATAAATACATAAATAAATAAACAAAGCGAAACAGCAATGCCAGATATTGTGGTTAGAATATCCATTATTGCTTGGGGATTTCAGCCAACCTAGATTTTCCTGTGCTATTCAGAGAAATTTGAGGTTAACTCTATGCTGACTGGACTTTTTTTCAAAACATGAGGACCAGGCATAATTCAGTTTGTTAATCAACTGGAATTTAAATTAAAATTTAATATGAAAAATTTCAAACTTACACTAAATTTGGATGGGCTAGTACAAGCAAATACTACAGGCAAAACGGAATTCTTATACATCTTGCATACATTCAGAAACAAAATCTCAAGCTCTGAATCTTTGGTTCCAAATGTTTATTGTTTTCCTGTTCACTGTCCATCTCAGGGGGCTTCTTTAAGCCCCACCCACCCGATGCATATTGTGCTCTCAGAGTCAGCTGGGAGTAACTACCTGAGCAGCTTTTGACATCACTAACTTTACTGCTCCCTTCCCTATATTGTAAATACCTACTCATTGACTTCAAGTGAGCAAATGAACTTCATCCATTTGTTCTTTCCATCTTGACTTTGTCTCCTCTCAGGGAGACAATTTCCCCACCTACACCGGTCTTCTCAGGACAATTTAATTTCCCCACCTACACCGGTCTTCTCAGGACAGCCCAATTCCTACATCATGGAGAACCCTACTACCAGCTTCATCCTGACTTCCCAGCAAAGCTGACACACCCTCAATATGTCTCCTTCCTGTCTGTCCTTCCCACTCTCATCATCTCACAATCCAGCGTAGATGGGTCAGGACTTCAAACAATCCCTTTAGCATCTCTCCTTCCCTCTCTGCTGACACTTTGCTTCCATTTTGCAGTACACTTTGTTCAGATTTTACAAACAGTGACAAGTTCAGTACACCAAGTAAAAAGTGTCATGTGGTCTCCTTAAGATTGATAACCCCGGTTACTACATTGCACTGTTGCCAGAAAACAACTGATTAGGCAATTTGGGAAGTATTTTACTTTCTTTGTTTGTTGTTTGTTTAATTTTCTCTAAGCAGTATGACCTTGTAAAATTCAATTGATTATTCCCAAAAGTAGGCCTCAGAGCTGGCAATCTTAATGCTTATGTAATTTCCAAGATGACTGGATTCCATATTCTCTTAGAAGTTAATAAAGTAACCTCTAATTTTCTACCATTGTCAATTACAGTTGGGCCAAAGAAATCAGAACCATTTAGTGTTCAAAAAGGATATATATTCAGGATGGAAAGAACAAAGATTTTAACATTAAATCTCTGATTAAATCATAGTTCCTATTTTAGGCTTCAGTTGTATCACCAACAACATGATATCAAAAAAATTTTTTTTATCTGTAATCTAAAAGCTTAAGAGTCCTTCAAGGTCAGGAATTGCAAGCATTAGATTAACCTTGAATGAATGAATGTCCAAGGTTTTGTGAAATGGTAACTTCCATAGAAATATCCAAAACCTCTGACTTCATCCACAGCTCTGTAGGACAGTGACAGCCAACCATTTATGATGAAAGGGAGCCCTGGGCACAATAAAAGCCTGCTCAGAGTTGTGAAATTCAGGTCAAAGCCACCATCCTGAAGGGGAGAGGGGATGCAGTGGAGAGTGTGCCAGATTCTGCTTCAGGTCAGGCAGTGCTGGAATCTGAGCTATGTTGCACAAGACAGTGGAACTGGGAAACCACAGATTCCAGGGCCAGATGGCTGGAACATGCACCAGGTTCCATCAGTCTTCCATTTAAGAGTCTTTAGATGTAAGGAACAGAACTCATTTGATAAACTTTAAACAAAGGATGTTGGATTTTTTTGTTTGTTTGTTTATTTTTAAAAGAGAAATATCAACATGAACTGAAAGGCAAGGCATTCACACAGGCACCAGGAAGGCCTGTTGACAGAGCTAAACACACTCCCTCTAAACCAGGCCACAGACCAACCCTAATACCAAGTTCCCTCTCTCTCTCTTTGAGTCTACATGGTCTCTCATCCTTTATTGCCTCTGCACATCTCTCTGTAGAGCAATCTGTAATTCCACTTGTAAATAGGCTAACCATGGCTGCAGGAGCCTTTCTTCCCCCCTCGTTGCTCAGTTAAGGTAGTTACAGAGCTGGCACATGGTTGTAAGTTCCATTTCCAATTTCCAGGAAGACAGGGGGATATGATTTTCTCTACGTGCTAAGCTGATGATTTCTGTCTGCCCACTCAGCAGGCACTGTGGCAATCTACTTCCTAAAGAGTCATGATTTTATCCAGAGATATAAAATGATCAGAAGCCAGGTCATGGACCCACACTGGTAGACTATCCAAGGCCAAGTGATCAGTTTAATGGATGTTGCATTAACCTAAAAAAGAAATGGTAATAGCTTAAACAAAATTAGGAAGTCTTTCATGGAGATACAAGGAAATGAGTGTGTAATGTATGAAAGAATTGGAATTGAAAAGTACATGTGGGAATGAGAAAGGGGTTCTAATCTAGAGGAGGAGAGATGGCAGGGCTAGTCATTGAGCAAGAGAACAAAGAAAAGTGGCAAGTTTGAGTGGTGTCGGGGACAAGAGAAGAGTAAACAAAGATATCCTGTTTAACAAAGAACAAGAATCTGAGTATAAAAATTAGGGAGAGATATTCTAGTAAGGTAGGGAAAGGATGGTCCATGGTGATCAGTTACAACACATTTCTAGTCATATTACTACTCTGAATAACACTTCTCAGTGACTGCTATTACTGAAGGATAAAAATCCGATCTCTTGTGCATGGACCTCAAAGCTCCTTTGTCCATTTCTCCACCCTAAACTTCAGCCATAACAAGCAATAAAAAAAGCTGCATTTCCCTAAATACACTACTTTCTCCCCTCCCCTGTGTGCATTTAGGATCCTGTTTCCTTTTCCTAGATAGCCTTCCGCCTTTGGCTGTCTGACTGCTATTTGTCCTTCAAGACACAGCTCAGGACACATTTCCCATCCATGCCTACCACACATTTTCTTTTCACCTGGTAACCTCTGTACTCCTTCCTCCCAGCTCCACGCAAACTGCTAAATTGCAATCTCTGACATTATGGTCTGACTCTCCAGACTGTAAACCCATAAATTCAGGAAAAGTTGCTCGTATTTTAGTATACCCGATTCCTAGACACAGTGAAACCTGTGAAAGGTTTGTAAACAGCTGGAATGATAGCCTAGCCTCTGCAAAGATGGCACGCACAGCCCTGACAGCCTTTTTCCCTGACAGTGCAAATCATTTGTCTTTCTCTCCTTCTCATTTTTTTCCTTCTGCTTTCCCATACTGCACATTATTTCTTTGAGTGAGGATATAGGAAATGGATTTCTGCTTCAAATAGGCATCCCTGTGGTCTTTGCTGACTTCCCACCATGGCCTTGGAAGATTTAATTTTGCAGGAAAGATAGGATAGATCGTTTTAAGTAAATTAAAATATATTCAGGGAGAAGCTAAACCTACATGAGTTGCAAATAAATAGAGAAGAGAAACTGGCTTTCTTTAAAATTCACAGTGGGGCAGATTTTAAAAATGTTGACTCATATGTTTTAAATTAAAGTTTAGAATTGCATGGCACCTTAGTCCATTCAGGATGTTGTGCAGCGTGCTATGAACAGGGTGACTTATAACAACAGAAATTCATTTCTCACAGTTCTGGAGCCTGGGAAGTCCGGGATCAAGGTGCTGGCAGACTCAGTGACTGATGAGAATCCCTTTTCTGGTTCATAGACAGTTTTCTTGCAAGGCAGAAGGGATGAGGGAGCTCTTTGGGGTCTCTTTCATAAAAGCACAAATCCCAAAGGCCTCACCTTCAAATACCTTCACATTGGGGGTTAAGTTTCAAAATACAAATTTCAGAGAGACACAAACATTTAGACCACAGTTGATGTGGTACCCAAACATACTCCTTCTCATTTTTGTTGTTGTTGTTGTTATTGTTGTTGTTGTTTTCAAGCCAGATTACAATGGTATAGAAAGAACAGGAGGTGGAGAATAAAGAAAATGAGATAAAACTGCTTTGTCAAGTGTTCTGGAAACTAGGTAGAGGACTATGAAGTACAAGTTTAAAGCAGAATGAAGTGAAAGTACCGTGTGTGTGTGTGTGTGTGTGTGTGTGTGTGTGTGAGTGTGTGTGTTGAAGAAAGATAAAATTTGAACCTATCTGTGAGCTGCAAGAGTAAATAAAGAAAGAGAACTCAAAGGGGCCATAGTCAAAGTAGCAGGGCCAGAGAGAGTGGGGTCAAGAGCCCAGGGCAGAGATGATACATCTTCCCTGCCGGTAGAGCCCCTATCAACTTTACCAGCTCCCCACCCAAGGCAGTCCTGGTGTCCTGCTGCCTCGCACAGCCTCCTCCTAGTCCCTCCCACTCTCTGACCACGTCACATGGTTTCCACACCTGGTCCCCTCCTCCTGGAGTGTCAGTCCCCCAGTTGTCTTCAGTAAACTCAGACTCACCCTTTCAGATAAAACTCACAGATCACCTTAGCTGGGAAATTTTTCTGATTCTCCTTTTTGAGCACAGCAAACACTCCTCTAGTACTTACAGATTTGTAAAGCGCATGTTTATTGATATACTCAACTCTTCTGATTCCCCACCAGGGTGGAAACACCTTGAGTTGTATGGACTGTGCTTGGTTTCTGGTACCTAACTAAACATCTAAGCTGTGTTAGATAAATGGATATGCAAGCAAAAGAGTCACTGAGTGCTTTAGAAGCTTTGAGATGGGGAAGAAAAGAATGGGCCCTTTCTGAGCTGAGGATGGATGGGCTAAAGGTGGGGAGGAGGCAGACTGTCCAGAGCGGCTTCTACTGGGAATTCAGAGGAAAGGCAGTTAGAGATGACTGGGATTCAGAAGCCCAGTGGGAGCGTAGCTGAAGTCTGCATACCAAAGCCTTCAATTCATAAATAGAAATTCACAAAGTTCAAGTTCACGGCCTTCCTGTGAAGTTAAAAGCAATTATTTTCACTCCCACCGTTAATAGCTTTATCTGGGAAATAAATTAAGAGTGATCAAATCAGATTTGTGAGACCTCTAGGGCAGAGTGCCTCAGACAGCTGGGGCTTTCTAAAAGGCTTTAAAAATACCAACATTCTGTCCAAGTTCATGATCAAAGGTTTGCCAGACTCACTCATGAAGAAGAAAATAACTCTTAACAGGATTAAGAAAATATTTGATTCTTAATCTTTCACTGTGTAAAATGAAAGAGTTTTGTCCACCAATGATAGAATTAGGTATCAATCAGAATGTTTTTTAAGTCTATACCGTAGTCATGATTTAGCAGTGTTAACTGATATGTGTAGCCAGTGACAAATCACATGTAAATGTAAGATAAACTTGGCTGAATTTGCATCATTTCACTCCCTTTCCTGGAATTCTGCAATCCCAGAACATCACAGAATGTTAGAGCCATAAGGAACCTTGAGGAACATCTAGGCCAATAATCTCATTTCATTGGAGGCCAGGGTAGAAGAATGAATTGTCAGGCCTCCACCCCATCAGTGGTAGAACTGAGCCAGAAATCATTTCCTCATCTTTCCATTAAATGATCTTCCATCTATTGCATGTTATGAAAATATGGCTAAGTTATGTTCAATCTTCTCTTTTCAATTAATCAGTGAAATATTCAGTATATTTCAGATGGTTTGTATCCAAAAATACTACATAATGTTTATATAATGTTTTCATGTCAAAAATGATGTAACTCTACATACAGCCAGAAAATACTGGCTGTATGTAGAGTTACTATAGAGTTACTGTAGGTAACTCTACATACAGTCTACATAATGTTTTCGTGTCAAAAATGATGTAACCCTACATACAGCCAGAAAATACCATTTTCTGGAATTCTTCATTTCCTAAGAATTTCAGAAATAGAGGTTTTAATGGACAAACACCAAGTGCTCTAGAAATTGTGAAAGGAGACTGTGATTAACACAGGACACAGTAGGTAGATTGTGAAAGTGAGAAGACTTGAACAGAAATCCTGGAAGAAAGGGTTGAATACCTGGAGTATAAGAGGAAAAGAATGGCATTCCTGACCAAGATAAAGGGATATATCACAGTGAATAATTCAAGGGAAACTGACTGCCAAATCTGGATTAGAATTGCTTTGAAAAACTTTTCAGAGCATGTTCCTCAAAACATCAGTCCCAAAAAATGCTCTTTAAAAAAATAAAAAGAAGGGGAATTCTATGTTCAAACAACATTGGGAAATGCTTGCATACCCTCATTAAGACTCTCAGGGCACACTGACATATCAAATGTGCCCAGGCTTCCACCAGTCAGGAAACTTGTTTAATATTTTTCAGACTTCTGGTTAAAGTATGATGTACAAAATGGTACTGCTTAATTGATTTTCACAATTGAACATGCTAGCATTTAGATCATGGAACAGTACCCCCAGAAGTGCTTAGTCTTTTTCAACACTTCAAAAATTCATTTGACCATGGAGCAGAGAACAACAAACTTTTTCTGTAAGGGCTGAGATGGTAAGTATTTTAGGCTTGTTGGTTACATCTCAGCTCTGTTGAACATTCTTCTCTTTTTTTTTTTTGTATAATCTTTTAAAACTGAAAACCATTCTCAGCTCAAGGGCCACACAGCAATGGGCCACTGCTCAATTTTTAGTTCTTTACCTCCCCTTGTAAAGACCCCTCTTTCATGGTCCTTCTACATTATGCCAATTAGTATCATATTATCTCTGATTCTGCCAGAGACATTTTAGAAAATACAACTTAGAGAAATGGCTCTTGAACATTGAGCTTAAGATTGGGTATGGTGATTCCTACCTTTAATCCTAGTGACTCTGGAGGCTGAGGTAGAAGGAGCACAAGTTTGAGGCCAGCCTCAGCAACTTAACAAGACCATAAGCAACTGAGTGAAACCTTGTCTGAAAATAAAAAATAAAAGGGCTGGGGACTTAGCTCAGTGGTAAAATACCCCTGGGTGAAATTCCAAGTACAATAAACAAACAAACATTGAGTGTAATCATCAACTGAAAAGTTGATTGAATTTTGATTCCTGGACCTAAAACATGTACTTCCCTCAAACATCCTAGGTGATCCCCTTACAGGCATAATCACACATGCAGGAAAAACTTACAGTAATGGAAAAACATGGGTGATGATGACCTTGGAATTGAAGATCAAGAGGTAGCCACAGGGAAAAAAAGAGGGAGATGGGACTCAGTTGACTCAGAGAACATCTTCTAAGCTTCTCTAGGGGAAAATTGCCATCTTTATTAAATAATCAGAGATAGATAATAGAAAAAGACTTAAGAAAGAAGAGAGAACCCTGATTTCCAAGATCCCTGTGTCCTTGGGGATGTCTCATTCACAATCTCTGCCATTGCAATAGGCTGGTGATGGTGGACACTGGGGAGGCTTTCTCTCTTTCCTGGGTCCCTTGTGGCAGAAATGAGCAAGGAGAGACTTTCATTCATGTTTCAGGAAAGGCTTCTAAAACTCAAAGGAAAAAAAGAGAGAGAGAGCCACATGTAACTAAATAAATCACCATTAAGGTTTCACCCAGCTCAGTAACAACCTGTATTCTCCCCATTTCATGGTCTCTACCCCACCAAAGCTCTCAGCTTGTTTCTATGGTGAGGGTGACTTCAGTCCAGATGGTGCTGGAGCCAACTCACACTAGTTGCCAACTGCATGGCTCTCCCCAGCTCCCCGCACAGTATCTTCATGTTGGTAGCTTAAAATTAGTCATGGTGGGAGTACTCACCCCCACAGAAACCAACAAAACTTGAGCCATTATTTATGTATTTGTTTACTGAGAGCTAGTTGTCAAACAGTGACCAGTACATCACTGCGTCTCACTTCCCAACAGAATGTTTAATAGTTCCATGGATTACAATGTAGGCTATGTATTAAAGTAGACTTGCCTTGCTGGGCATGGTGGCACATACCTGTAATCCCAGTGACTCTGGAGGCTGAGGCAGGAGGATTGCAAGTTCAAAGTAAGCCTTAACAACTTAGCAAGATCCTGCTTCAAAATAAAAAAAAAAAGAGAGAGAGAGTTTTAGATTGGGTAGAGGGGAGTGAGGGTTAGGGGTTAGGAAGATGTGTGGAGGTAGGAAGGATGGTGGAATGAGACAGACATTATTACCCTATATGCATGTATGATTACATGACCTATGTGACTCTGTATCATGTATAGCCAGAGGAATGAGCAGTTATACTCCATTTGTGTACAATATGTCAAAATGCATTCTGCTGTCATGTGTAACTAACGAGAACAAATTTTAAAGATTAAAAATGTTTAAAAATAAGTAATTAAGCCATTAAGAGAAGTTAACAGCGTTCTCAGGGAAGTTCTCTCTCATGAAGGATTGGATTAGTTATCTGGAGAGTGGGTTATTATAAAGAGAGGCTTTTTTCTTCTGCTTTTATGCCATGTTATGGTGTAGCAGGAGATCCTTATCAGATGTGGCCTCCTAGCCTTGGACTTCTATCTTGCAGAACTGGGAGCCAAAATCAAATTTTTTCCTTAAAAAAAAAAAAAAAAAAAAAAAAAGAGCTGGGGATGTTGCTCAGTAGTTAAGTACCCCTGAATTCAATTTCTGTTATCACATTAAAAAAAAAAAAAAAAAGCAGACCTTCTTTTGAACTCTGTGACCATCCAATACTAGCTACTACACCCTAATTGCTCAATGTCTATCATTGTGTAAAAAATGGAGATTAAAACCCCCTTCCATTTTGTGGCTGGGAGTATTAAAGGAAGTATTATACTAGGAATGCCTGACACATAGTCAGTATCTACATGTGAGTTGGACAACCTAACACCTCAAAAGGAGAACCAAGAGAGGCCCTGAGGCAGCTGAGTATTCTCTAACCCTCCTACCTAAAGTCTTCCAAGGTTCACTTTCCTTTTGGGTTCCCCCATGAGTGACTGGCAGTAAGAATACCTTCAGTGGGTTCTCACACTAATTATGGGACTTTTTCCTATAGACTAAACTGACTTACTTTCAGGGAATGCCCAGTTAAGCCCAATTAGCATGAAAAAGACACCCATACGTAGTAGCAAATGGGGTATATCTTATTACAGCATCTCTAGACCCATAATTATGCCTGGTCCAGGACAGTCTCTACTTTATTCACTGGATACAGGCCTCAAGGATGACACTGTGTGGTTCTCCTTTGTATATCTACATTCAAGAAACACTGATATAGAAACTGATAAAAATTAGCAAGTAAAAATGTATGGATCTTGATGAAGATTTGCTTTCTTTCCTCAATAGAGCATCCTGCATTCAACAGGCCATGCCCTGGTGTCTGAGGATGTGGAGGCCTCTATATCCTTGTTGTCAACATTAGTTCTCTGCATCTGATGCTATGGCTGGAGCAGAAAACTGCATGGGTGCTGTAGGGACCATGAGATAGCTCTGTGACACTGATTATTTTCTTTTTTGTTTATCTCTCCTAAGGACCAAGAGGAGTCACTGTGGATTGTGAGGTTCAGTTCCACAATCCAAGCTGATTAAGGTTTCAAAACCCACATCTTACTCATCTGTCTGTCCATCAGCTATGATTTGGAAAAAGCAAACCCGCAGGACCTACAGGTTCCCTTCATTCTTTCCCTTCCCCCTCTCTGCAAGAGCCCAACTGTCTCCCATGTTCTCCAAGTGTTTCTCTTACATCTGCTCTAAGGAGGAAAGTTTTCTCCATAAGATTTTAATTGATTTGCACCAGAAATCAATAAGCAACACACAATCCCAGATATGCGAGCAGGAGACAGATCAACATGTCACTTCATTAGGCCAGAATTCAATCACAAGCAGAAATTCTTTCCAGTTTCCCACAGCTTTTGATATTCAGAGTATAAGGACAACTTCATTAAGATGAGGGAAAATTTTCAAAAAGAGCTACTGGAAAATTAAGCTTGGAATTTTAGGTGTCTGCAGGAAATAGCTTCTAAAGCATGAAACCCAAAGCCTAACATCCAATTTTCAGGCAGCAAGTATCTGTCAAAGGCTCACTATTCATATGGTACCATCTTAGTCTGTTTTGTGTTGTTACAAAAGAATACCAGAGACTGAGGAATGTGTGAGCAATAGCAGTTTATTCAGATTGTGGTTCTGGAGGCTGGGGAGTCCCATATTAAAGTGCCAGCATCTGGTGAGGACCTTCATCATAACAGTGGAGAGCACTCAAGAGAGTAAGAGTGCTTACCTCACTGGAAGAAAGGAAGCTGAGGAGCTGGTGTGACCACACTCCTCTGTAACCCCAGCTACTGAAGAGGCAGAGGCAGGAGGATCACCAACCTAAGGCTATGCTGAGCAACTTAGGGAGACCCTGCCTCCAAGTAAAGTTTTTAAAAAGGTCTAGGGGTGTAGCTCAGGGATAGAACACTTGTGTGAGTTTCTGAGTTCAATCAACAGTACCACCAAAAAATAAAATAATAAAATATAAACAAGAAAAAGAAAACTGAGGAAACAGAATTTATTTTTATTAAAATAAAAAAGTCACCCCCGTAAGAAATAGCCTATTTCCTCAATAATGCCTTCAACCTATTCATGATCTATTCACCTCCTGGTATCACCACAGTTGTAGTTAAACTTCAACCTGAGTTTTGGAGGGGATATTCAAACATAGCAAATGCTACACTGGGACTGAGAGTCCAGAACAAGTAGGCTCCTGCCCCATGAGAGAGTCTACATTCCAATATTGGAGCAACACTGAAACACTGTGTACACCAATAAGTATGTGATGATGAATTATAGTAACAATCATGAAGGAAAAGCAAAAGGAGCCACAGAGAAATGGATTTAGTACTGCAGAAGTTACGGATAATTCTTTCAGAAAGAGACACTTAAGCCAAGATTTAAAAGATGAAGAGAAATTGGCATGGCATGGCATAGAGAGAATTTTAGAATAAAGGAATACCATCAGCAAAAGTTTCTGTAGTGAAAAAGATCAAATTAGGAAGCCAAAAGATCAATGTGGCTGATGCATGGAGGGAGGGCAGACAGGCATACCTATGCAGTGGTGAAGCTGGGGATTGGGGCCTTTATCCTGAGAGCAATGGGAAACCATGAAAGCAGTTCCAGGGAATGAATGACATCATCAACTCTGCAGTTTTCAATGATTATCCTGGCTTCTGCGTACTGAATGGGCCAGAGGGAGGCAAAAGGGCTTTCTGGGAGGCTAGTTAGGAGGCATTGCAGTAATGCAGGAGAGCAATCTAAAGGCCCTCTAAAGCACCAGGACACTCCAGTGCATTCCACACAGAAGAAATTTTATTCAAGTATTGGTATCTTTTGAAAAATTTTACTTGGGGCCAGGCTGAGGCCAGGGTTCAAGGGGTGAGGGAGAGAGATCGTCTATTGAACTAGAGCTTCAGAAGCTACTGAGGATTAAATAGGTGCCTTCATCAGATCAGAGCCCTGTGGCTCACTGACTGAGATTTCCAGACTGTGAGACCCAGTGTCTATACAGTCCCCTTGCAAGGACTTGGGAGACCAGTTACAAGCTGTCTCAAATCATTCCTACTGGGGCAGACCCTTACACCACCATGGGACTTGAACATTGCTCTTGCCTTTCAGTGAATGAAGAGATCCCAGAAAGAGAAGGAAGAAGTATGAGCAGAGACAGGTCAGACATTAAGTAAAGCCATTTAGTAGCTCTGTTAACTTGGACTAGCTGTGTCCCAGATTCAATATCTTACTGCAAAAAAAGAAAAAAGGGGGAGGGGACAAATACACCTGCCTCATGGGGTTACTTTAAAGTAAACGGGTTAATATGTGTAAAGCATTATTTAGCACAAACCTGGCATGAGAAGTCCTCAACAGAGAGTAGTTGCTAATTTTCTTACCTGGATGGTGCTCTAAACAATCAGGGAATTTAGACCTATGCTTGTATTTGAATCTTTGTGAATTTGGGAAGGTGAATAAAATTCTCTAGGTCTCATCCTCCTCATCTGTTTAAATGGGTATGATAAAGCCTTCTTGTAAAAAACGCTCCCAGAGAGTAAACATGTTAATGCTATTCACTTTTATTTCCACCTCCACTTCCACACAGGGAGGTACACTAGGAACAGCCTTTCCTCAAAACAAGAGAGTAAGCAGCAAAGGCAGTAAGCAAGGGATTGAAATGAGACAAATCTGAGTGCAGTTGAGAGGACTTCAAAGGCATCAAGGCGAAACCCTCACTCCATACCTGTATCTCTCTGTGCAAAGAGGATAAAGATTATTCAGAGTGAAGCTGAATCATTCTGCCAGATATCCGTTGGGAGAGACTCTAATTAGCATTTAAAGAGATGCTGGAAATGGATATCGCTGATAAGGTAAAAACCCTGCAGCTTGGATCTCTGCACTAAAAATATGCATCCTGCTCTGACAAGGAAAAGAAAGGAAACCTCCACAAGTCACTTTCCTGTTCAATTGAGGAAGGGGGCTCCTGATTATTCTGCCAGCTCCAGACTCATCAGTGAACAGCAAGCTTGCCCTGGGGGAGTGTACTTATTCCTTTCAACAATCAAGGAACATACACCATGTGCCGGGCACCTCGCCATAGATGGTAGAGACCTGATGTGAACCTCAAGGAGTTCACAAGGGCAAAGAGCACAGGCAGTACAGTGAAGGTCTCAGGGATTAATAGATTAAACAGCTGCCGCCAGGCTTAGAGTTCTTCAAGGAGGGAATATTTGAGCCATGGCCCACATGATGAGTTAAGGAAAGGAAATCAAAATAGGCACTGAGAGGAGGAGACTAGACAAGCATCATCTCCGAGTTGGGAAGAAAAGTCATGCAATGGAGGAAACAGACTAGGCAACAGAGGAAGGTGTGGGTGGATCCCCATCCAGGGCTAAGCCACAAAATATCCTAAAGAAGTCAACCTGGCAACACAGGTTGGAGGAGAGTGGCATGACGGTTCTTCAGAGGAAGGCAGGTTAAGAATGGGATGAATGTACAAACAGCAGAGCTGGAGGTGTCCACAGAATAACTGGCCATTATCTCAAATGAGAGAAAACTCGGAGTCAAAGAGGTCACAACAGTTAAGTGGCAGAGCAAAGACCAGAAGCCAGTTTCCTCCTGGCCACTCAAGCCTAGATTTCCTCCTCTGTGCTAAGGCAAGGGTTCCTAGGGCCAGCCTGGCCAATAAAGAGGCAGTTGTACTGTGAATTAATGGTTCCCTGCCCCTGACCTCTTGGTCCTACAAAGGGTTGGGAGAGGGAGAAAGGAGGAGGTGCAAGCTCATACTCCATCAGGATGCAACCCACCAATCAACTTCCAAGGATGAAGGAGACAGTAATCCCTGATGTTGCAAACAGTCTAAACATCCTACACGAGGAGAATGTTTAAATAAGCAATCATGAATTCACTCAGTGGACCATTCCTCAGCTATTAAAATTTTTACAAGTACAATAATATTAAAATACATATGACAATAGTGAGTGTTAATGATATCTAAAAAGCAAAAATAGGAAAAAATGACATTAAAGCATAAACATAAAAAAATGCTTTTTTTAATAAAAGCATAAAAAATGTTGGTAAAGAATTAGTTTAGTAAACAAAGATGCATTAAAACTGATTTTTAAACTTTTAATTAGTTATTTTCAAAATTTGTTTAGTCAGCATGTTATACCTTCTGCCAATGCCCATGCTTGAGTAAACTTTTTCACTGCTGTGACTAAAGGATCCAGTGAGAACAATTGTAGAAGAGGGAAAGTTTCTTTGGGGGCTCACAGTTTCAGAGGTCTTAGTACATAGACAGCCAGCTCCATTCCTTGGGGCTCAAGGTGACACAGGACATCATGGCAGAAGAGTGTGGCAGAGGGAAGCATCTCATGTGATCAGAAAGCAGAGAAAGAGACTCCACTCCCCAGATACAAATAATATAATCCATAGCCACACCCCCAATGAACCACTTCCTCTAGCCACACCCCACCTGCCTCCAGCTACCACTCAGTTACTATCCAATCAGGGGGTACTTCACTGATCAGGTTAAGGCTATAACCCAATCATTTCTCCTACAAACCTTACTTTGTCTCACATGTGAGCTTTTGGGGGACACCTCACATCCAATCCTGTCATAGGCTTTTTTTCTTTTTCAGTACTGCCAGTAAATATTGATTCTCTCCAGGAGGATCTCATTTGGGCAGTTAACAGTTTGGTTTCCAGGCATTGGCAACCAACTCCTCTAAATAAGCCTAAGGAAATCTTTACAAAGTCATTGAGATATCTCTACCCCAGGCCACTCATTTCCAGGTACAACTTCTGAATGAATCCAGCTCCTTTCTCCATAGGGACTATGGATGGACAGCACAAATCCACTCTAGTCTAGCAAATTCACTTAGGATATGGGCAGTTTTGAAATAATATGATGAATGTGTATCATTTATATTCATTATTCACTCATTCAATACACATGAGTTAAATGTCTAATGTGGGCTAGGCCCTGGGTGGGTGACCAAGGTATAATAGCCCTAAGACATGGTCTCCCTTCTTGATGAGCTCAGAAAGCTGGGAGTAGCAACAAATGATAACATCTTAACCATAGAAAGGTTCTTCCTTTAAAGTCAAATATACAGTGTTTTCACCCAAATGCTGTTGTAAAAATAATATAAAAAACCAAGAGACAAAAGGTTGAGTGCTGAGTGGAAGTAATTTCACTTCCAGGGAGGAAATATCCAGTAGACATATCCAGAGGAGGAGGCTTGGGGAAAAGGAAATGGATTCAGTATTTTAAAGCCCAAGAGCCACAACTATCTCCGTCCATTTATGAAAGTGAAGCCTCTGAATGCCACTCACTGGCCAGTGGCTCTTAGACTTGTCCTCAGATGCACATGTGGTTATGGTGGCCTCTGCCATGTACAGGATTCACCTGCTTTGGGACTGTGACTTTCAGTTGCCTCTGCTCCTTACCCGAGTTGTCCAATTTAGGATTATGGCTCCTGGTTGTCATTTTATCACAAGTTATGTCTGTACTGTGGGCAGCAGGTTCGATGGAATGTCAGGGCTCATTAACATAATTTGTTGATGGAATGTCAGGGTAACAACATAATCTGTCATCCCAATCAGGGCACCTTTTGAGTAAAAGGGTACAATGCTAATAACTCCAACAGAACAACACGACATCTGCAACCAGGACTCCCCTTCCCCATACCATTGAGGAGAGCTGTCACCTACCTAAAGCACAAGTGGAGGGGCCACATGGTTTTACGCTCTGCACAATGTTCTGCCAGCTTAATCCTCACAACTCTACAGTGTGGATGTTATTCATTCCTGTTTTACACATGAGGACCCAAGGCACAGATAATTAAGTAAATTTCCCAGGGTTAACAAGGTGGTAAGAGGTAAAGCCATAATCTGAACCATGATTTATCTAACTATAATATCCGCATGCATCACAGTCATTACAGTGGCTCTATAATGGTGACATTTGTCTTAGGAGGGACTCACTGACCAGAGGCTAGAAATACAGCTTCTCATTAACAAGTGCGATGTGATTGCTTACTGCTGGGTTCCAATACTTGGTTGAACTTCAACCACTCATTAGGGCTGGACTTGTGCAATACATACACAGTTCTGTCATGAAGGAACTCATAGGACAAGGGAAAGACAGACAAGAAAATCAATAATCCTATAACCATGATGGACTCTGGAATAGAGGAACTCCCAAGGAGCATCTCATCCAACAGGAGCAAGAACCAAAGAGGTGACGAACCAGAGAACAAAGAAAAGGAATTAGGAATGAAGTATAGCAAATACCACATGCAAAGGAGTAGTGATGTAAAAGACCCTCTAAGGAAACAGAGAAAAACAAATGATTCTGTTCAGCTGGAGAAAAGGGGATGGAAACTACAAAGCATGGCTCACAGGCCCAACCCTGCTCCTTCCACTGGGCCTTCAGAGACTCCACCCATAACTCGGATTTGTCCCCTCTCATATCCCAAGCAAAGGATGTGAGTCAGAAGCAGGCTGTGTCATGAGTAGAACAACAATCTGCCTGAAAACTTCTCTTCCAGGTCTACCCTTTTAAAATCTTTATTCAATTGAGGAGGTTACTAAATTGGGAGCACATGAGTAGAGTCTGCTGGGCTATCTTGTCACTGTCCGTATCTTTAGTCACGATGAAGGTGACACTGAGGAGGATACATAGGGGAAAAAAAACAATAGAAAGAGGCCCCAAAGGACACAGCTTAAAACACTGGACCCAGGCATGCCTGCTTTGTAATTAACATATTTTGGAGTTTGCAGTTACATGACTAACTTTATTTTCTTGCTTAAATCTATAAGTTCTCTGACCTAATACAAAGATACTTCTGTATCTTCCAAACAGGGCATCTAAAATATATCTGCAGCTCAAGAGTCAAGTCAGGAGGCATCATAAATATGGAGAGATCACTATGGAAATTGAAACCTCAGGAATGAATGTCTTGTCAGTGGAGGGTAGAGTTATGTTAGTCAGTGTTCTGTTGCTACTGCAAATATCTAAGATAACAAACTTATAAAGAGAAAAAGTTAATTTTGGCTTATAGTTTCAGAGGTTTCAGTCCATGAAAATTGGTCCTGTTGCTTTTGGGCCTGTGGCAAGATTCCTCTTCATAAAGGGAGTGTGTGGTGGAACCAAACTTCTCCCTTGGTGGGCTAGGAAGCAGAACAGAGCAGAAAGAGGCTGGAGTCCCACAGTCTCTTTTGAGGGCACACTCACATTTGCCTGAAGACCTCCCCTTAGGCTCACACTTTAAAGATGGTACCACTTCCCAATAGTGCCCCACTGGGGTCCAAACCTTTAACACATTCAAGATCCAAACTATTCAACAGGGTTGAACAAGCAGTGGTCCTGCCCTTTGTAGGTGAGTAGATTGATGGGGAAGAACCCAGTCAACAGAAGTGAAAAGAAGCCATCATATGGGTAGAAAGAGAACAAAGACAGAGCTTTGCTAATGACTGAAGGGGGACAGTATTTAAAGAAGAGGGATTGCTCATCAGGGCCCAATGCCACAAAAAAGTAATAGGGATTGCCATCTCAAGAAAACTGGAAAAACACCACTCTCCCTCATCCCCACCCAAGGCTATGAGGAGCTAAAAGATAATTGCTATAAGAGGAGTCAAAGTACTACCAGAAGTCCAGGACCAAATTCCATGTCCATTTCTAGCACAGCTTGACTTCTAGCACTCCCACTAGTGTTGACAAGCCCCCCTGTCTACCTCTTGTCTTGGTTTCTGTGCTATCTCTCTTTCCTTCCTCTCCCCTGACAGCTTGTCCCCAGCCTTCTTGGTGGTCTTCAGTGATTCCTCATTTCCAGACAACCTCCTAAATCTGTGTTTCTCCAGGACCTGAGGCTTTCTTCCTAGTCTAAACTGTTTGGGGCCATGCCATTCATCTGCTGGCTCTGCACAGCTGTGACTGTGAACTTCCTGGTGCAATCCCAGGCCCCCAACCAAGCCCCATAGAATGAGAGTTGAGGACCTCTTCTCTACCAGACACATCCTTGGAGGGTTATAAACAAAGAACTCCCTGTTAGGTTGGTTAAAGGTGCCCAAGGGAACAAAGCATGGAGCAGCCCGCTAGCACAAAAGAACAACCAATCAGATGCTGACATGTAAGCAGTAATGGCATCTCCTACCACTCAGCGGACTTCTGACTCACCTTGGAATAACTCTGATCTCAGCAGGATCCCCTGACCAAATCCAGGGGAACACGGGACTCCAAATACCTCTCTTCCTGCCCCAAGCCCTCCTCTTCCTGCCCTGAGCCCATAAAATTCTATACCAAGGAGCACATGTGCGATTCTCCCTGACCCGCTCTGTGGGACTGAAGAGTCTCCCCTGGGAGCGTACCTCAATAAAGCCTTGCTCATCAGTTTTAATTTGCCTCCTTTTGATCATCTGGCTTTACACTCCCCAGAGAGGGAAACCAGGGACCCCCCAGGGCCACTAACAGCAGTGCATGCTCAGCACTGCATGAAAACACCAGGGCAAGTGGGGCTGAAACTCAGCCTGCACCTCGCTCTCCAGGCATGCACTCTGCACGGGGCCACGTGCACCTCATTTCCTCAGCAGCGGGAAGGCACCAGTTACTTGCCAAAGCTACACAGCAGCAAGGCTACAAGGCCTAGAATCACCGTTTTCTAATTTATACAAAGATGAAGCATGGACCAACAGTGGCCTTGGGGACCTAATAGACACCAAATAAGAGAGATCTTTCCAGAAAGCAGAATGGGGCCAGGGGAAGGCTGAGAGATGAGGGGATGCCCAAGAAATTTACTCTGCTTTGATGGTAGAGAATCTTCAGAAGTCTCATCCAGGAGTACGATGGCAATTTCGGCCCAGTGACTGCTGGACTTTCTAGTCTCTCTTTCTCATGCAATGTGTATAGTGATCCTGCTCCTGCTTCATTACTGCATACCAGGTACAGAAACTACACACCCCCCACCCCCCACTCCCACAAGCCTTGGCATGTATATTTCCTCCATCTGTAACATTTGTAATAGCCTTCATAATAGTTGGGTAAATATAAGTAAGGTGCTGTCCTGAGTTCTGCAAGCAATTCTAGTAAATTAACTGACCCCTGCAGAGGGAATTATGGGGACCTCAGTTTATAGCTGGTCAGTCAGAAGCCTGGGCTTCCTATTGGCATCTACAGTGGGCAGCAGTGCTGTGGGGTTTCAAGTTGGTCAACACTTTGAGATTGCCTGTCATGAGAAGGGGATAAGTGTGTTCTATGTAAAAAGACAGTGGGGTTTTGGTAGCCAAATGATGTGCTAAGACTAGGTGCAAGATGCTAGCTCAAAGGTTACATTTTCCAATTTTACTTTCATCTGCCTATAGCCATGTGACTACATGTCAGCCAAAAATTGCAAAGACAAGTTGTTGAGTCAGATTTTAAAAAAGTAGATGGCTGCAGGCATAAGCACTTTTCTTTAATTGCCACACTTTCTCCTGCTTCCTGACTGGAATAAAAGATGATGACTGGTCACACAGCCATATTTGATTATAAGACAATGCTAAGACAGAAGGTAAATAATAAAATTGCAGAGCAAAATGATAAATAAATTCCTAGGTCCCTAAAAATACACCATGGAACCAACATACCACCCCTAAATATTAGGTACAATAAACTTTCATCTTTCTTAGTCTCTAATTCTAGTAACTAAATGTAAATCCTAATAACACACTGTGAATATGTAGAAAATCTCCATTTTTTTTTAATCTATAGTTGAGATCTCTCCCAATAACTCCAAAGCTGCCTTCTGGCTAGTTGTACCAGTTGTCTCAAACTCAACGTTTTCAAAATGAAACTCATTATCTCTTGACCCATCCCCACCGAGTCTGTTCTTCACCTTGGGGTGAGGAAATGAGGGGTGAGGGAAGAGGCGAGAAGCAGGGAGCACCAGGCCTCAGGAAGAAAGACTTATTTCAGGACAGGCCAACCTAGGAGGAGGGTGTCTCTGCCATAAACAGGGCTTTTCCTAGACTATAACACCCCCTGGTGACTCATCTAGGACTTGGCTTGCTCCACACTGAGGGTGGAGGGCTATGCAAATATCCATCACGAGCCAGGGAGGCAGGTACCAAAGCCTGATCCCAGGAGGCCCCAGGTGGTTTTCATGAGTGAAAACAGCATGCGCCAGTTATTGCTGTTGAAAATCTCTACTAATATTTTATGAAGAAACAACCCTGGAGGAAATAATCTTAAACATCTGTCAATCATGTAACACAGGTGGCAGCCAGGAAATGGCCATTTTCACATTTGGATGTATGTATGCTGTGCGTATTTTTGCTGTGTGGCTGGGGCAGTGTGTGCACAGTGTGAACATGCACACAATTTGTGTGTGCAGGAACCTATGTGTTTGTGTGTGAGTGTGTGTGTGAAAGAGAGAGAGAGAGGCAGGCAGATGGTGAGCAGGGTAGTGAAGGAGGCTCGTGCTGCCCGTCCTAATATCAGGAAAGGCTGGCCTTTATCAAACATGTTGTATTCATGTGCCCATTTGAGCCTCACAAATATGTGTGAGGAAGGGATTAATATTGTTCCTCTTTTCAAGTGAGGAGACTGAGGCACATCAAGGGAGAATCCCACTAAACAAAACAACCCTCAAGGTGCCACAATGTTGGACTTTACACAGGTGGGCTGTTTGGACTTAAGTACCCTGGAAGGGAGAGTAGTAAGCACAGGGGTGATTTGTCCATGGGATGCTTTTGCCCCATGGCCATGAACCGGCCACCCACACGCTCTCTCTTCACTTGTTCAGTGTTTCCTGAGTGTCAGGCCTGCTGACCTTGGCTGGATAGAAGAGAAATAAGGTGAACCTGGGGGCCAACAAGTGACACTAACAGAGCAAAAATTGCACAGTGGGAAGTGAGAAAGAAAGATTAAGGAAGAGTGGGCAGAATTTAATGAAGTTGTGAATACATTCCAAGCTTCCTTTCCTTTACATTCATTTTCTACCTGATTGAATTTCAGAACCCTAGAGTTTATGTTCAAAATGCCTTCTAAAATTAGCATGCACAGTCCTGTGGCTTCTTATTATCAACACCTGCCCTATTCAGGCACCACTCATCTTCCTGGGGCTCACCTGGGAGGGAGCAGGAGTCACCAGGCCTCATTCTAACCAGGACTCTGCCCTAAGAGACCCCTGGGTGAGGTTGGATGAGATTCATCCTCTGGGTCTCTATTTATTCTTAATCAAGCCAGCAAGAAAGTAACACTGCACTTGCTGAGATCTGGAGAAAAGCATGAGACACACGTGCCACTGTCCTGTGCCACACACAGGACACTGTAGGCCTTGTTGCTAGGCCTCTCAGCCTGCCCTATCATGGCTCCTTGTCCTGTTCACTATCCTCCTTCCTTCACATCTTTCCATTAGGTCCTTACATCTTCTGTGCAAGACAGGCCTCTATTCCCATTCCATTCTAAAAGGGAAGTTTCAGAGAGATTATAGGCTTGTCTGAAGCGTCAGAGTAAATCAGTGGGGAAGTTAAAAATCAGAGTTAAGACCCCGATCAGGGATCCACTCATTCTGTCCCTCCCTCTTTTCACTATATCTCAGGCCCTCTGTGTACCAAACACACAGCAATAACCCAGACCTGGTGCCTGCTGGCACAGGGGTGCATGAAGCCTAAGGGGAGAGATGCAAGTCCACAGGCAGTTCCACCAGGGAAATGGCAGTACCAAGATGGGATAACTAGCAAGCTGCAGGGGTACAGGGGAGGGTCCCTCAACCTCGGCCTGCCTCCAATCTCTAGGAATCACTCTGCGCTCTCCTCACAGTGGGAGGAGAGAGGAGAGTACTCGGTTTAGCCCTGATGCTGGCAGAGGCAGGTACATCCCAGCCAGTTTCACACTGTGACTCCTGATTCCAGCTTCCCCATCACCACCAGTGTCCCTAGACATCCAGGGTGAGCCCCAACCTTCCCTCCCTCCAGATGCCTTTGCTGGCAGGAGCTTAGAACCTAGAAGGCCTCCCATATCACTAGGCTCTAGGGAGATATGGGGATTAGGTGCAGAAAAAGTATACTTGCCTCCCTTTTAGTCATAATTACTGGATAGGTCTGCTTAGATTTCTGGGAGAATTTTATCCCTTTTCCTCCAGGTCATTCTGAGTTTTCTTTACATTTTCATTTATAACTCTGTAGGTTATTTTTCCCAGCTCAAATCTTTCCCCAACATCAAAGCTGTTGAACACCATTTTGGATTATGCTATGGTAAATGTCATGAGGTAAAAATGTCATTTTAACAGCTGGCCCCAGAGTTCTTCTGAGGAAGGGAGCTACCTTTGTTTTGTCAATCTTGGGTTCCTCTTTCAGATGCCGTACTTGTATTTTGCCAGTTTCCTGGTGGAGGAGAAGGTATTTTGTTAACAAAGGAATCACCTGGTTGTCCTACAGGCTCTAACTGGCTTCTTACCTGCCACCTTCCCCCAGTCCCTCCCTGCCTCCACAAACCTCAGGGCAAAAGCCTTCCTAACTTGACCCTTCCCCTATAACAGGTGTGTAGATGTGGGGCTAGGAGGGATTCAGCCCCTATGGCCTATGTCATATAGGCCATATCAATATTTCAAAGGTGCCATCTCTTTCAGAACCTTGCAAAGAGGTGATTAATACAATACACAAATGCATGAATACATCATGAATATATGAAGGCTCTTATTGTCCTTTTGAGCTTAAGGAACAAACTAAACCCCTCTATTTCCATGAGCTCATAAGCATTCTGGTTTCCATTGAGAGCCAACAGCTTCTAATAGCCTTCCTCTGGGAATTGGGCAAGTCCAAAGAGACTGTGCTAAGAGCTGTGGGACTCACTGACACTTAGGGACAGGTCTGGGTGCAAACAGAACCTAGGCCCAAGGGGGAAAAGAAGCCTGTGCTGGGGAGATGATACCCACACAACTCAAGGAGTGGATGGCTTGTGTGGTCAGGCTGGCCCAGCAGCATGGTACCCACCTGTGGGAGCCCATCTGGGCATCCTCTTTGCAAGAATTTACCCTGAATCTTCCTCCAGACACCATGACGCCCATTTCCTGCAAGTCATCTATTTCTCAGAGGAAAAGCAGCAGTTATTGGGTCTTAAATAGCAGGGACAGGCAGATGTGTGTCATCTCTGAGGGTGGGGCTGGGTACCAGAAGGGAGGACAATGGAAGGCCGCCTGGAGAATACCTTTTCCTGATCTGGAACTCCTACTATAAACCATTGGACTCCATGATTCGGGAAGCTGACAAATCGATTTTGTCCCGTCAGTGCTGAGACTTGGGCCTCCTTAGCACTTCAGGCCGGCCCTACTTACCTCCAGTAAGGTGGCCCCAGAAGAGGTGATACTGAGAGGTATCACCCTGTCTGCAGGAAACAACAAAGACAAATTAGTGCTGTGGAGTGTGGAGCCTAATTGGGGCTGCACCGCGCAGTTGAGAACAGAGCGGCCATGTGACTCAGAGATCTAGAAGCTGAGTTTGTGGTCTCTAGATCCCGCCCAGCCCAACGCAACGCCCAGCAGGTGCCTCTGAGCCTCTGAGCCAGAGCCCGAGCCTAGCCCGAAAAGGTTGCACTAATGGAGCGCGAGTGCCACCTAGTGGCAAGATCTGGAGTTAGCAACGCGACCAGCGCCTAGATAACGCCAGAAGCTGCCTGCACTGCGGCCATCAGGAGCGCCAGCCACCACGCTGTGACTATAATGATGTTTACCCAATACCTGCACTGCACCCCTTTTACAGATTGTACTCTGCCCTTTCTTGGCTTTGACCAGGTCGCTCTGTGTGTCGTCATAAGCCTATTAATTTACATAAGGATAGCTTCTCCATAAAAAATAACCACCCTCCACATTATTGGACACTTACTTTATGCTGTAAATTGAGGTAGACATAAGGGATTTGACATTAACAAGAACTCTGAAGCAAAAATTCTTACTCCACAAAATCAGCATTACATGATTACAACCTGCCTCTCTCATCCCATGAAAATTGTTGGTTTCCTAGAAAACTCTTAAAATTATGTTGAATCAATGTCAAATCTCTAGAAACAGAAAAGGAGAAAAATAGAAAAGGAGAGTGACCTGGAAGAGGAATTCAGCTGCTCAAGTTTCAATAATCTTTCTATGAATAACTGGAGCTGAAGGCCCTAGGGAAAACCTTACTCATCACTACAGCAGGCCCAGAGTGTCCTTCATTAGCAGCCATCTCTCTCTCTTCCTTTGGCTAACTTCTGGTACTTAAAACTCACCCAGTTCCTATTCCTCCAGGAAGTCTTCTTTGAGCACATTCCTTCTACGTCACTGGTGACCACAAGCTGTTGTGCTTTTTCTCTCTGTAGCACCCAGACCTTACATCTCCCATGGAACCTTTAAAACTGGACTATAATGCTTGCTTGTGTGCCTACATGTTTATGAGTGTTTTAAAATGCAGCCCTAAAAATCTTCAGGGTACCAAATCAAGATGTGGGGGTCTATCTAGGCAGGCTTGGAACAGTTTTGATAATCAGGATATAACAGAAGTAACAACTGAGTCATTTGAGCTAGAGAAGACCTGAGACCATCTATAATCTTCTTGGAATACTGGTCTCCAGGGGCAACCTTTGGCAACTCCTCATCTGAGTGCCAAGCTATAGAGAAAGGCCATATTTAGGTGTTCTGGTTGCCAGTCTAGGAGGCTGTCCCTCCCCAGATATTTAGTTCCCAGCTGGTTTCCCATCTGAGGCCTCAGATGCCATGGAGCACAGGAGATCCATGTTTGCTGTGAATTTCTGAATTTCTGAATTTCTGATCCACAAACCATGCAATCATGATAAAATAATTATGTTTTGTGCACCATTATCCCCATGAAGAAAGTGCTGCCACAGTTTCTCCAACTAGAAGGCAGACAGTTGTGTAAAGAAGCCTCTTCAACACCGGGCACAGTGGCTTACGCCTGTAATCCCAGCACTTTGGGAGGCTGAGACAGGAGAATCACAAGTTCAAAGCAGCCTCAGCAACAGTGAGGCACTATGCAACTCAGTGAGATCTTTTCTCCACATTGAAAATAAAAAAGTCAACACAAAATAGGGCTGGGGATGTGGCTCAGTGGTTGAGTGCCCCTGAGTTCAATCCCTGGTACCAAAAAAAAAAAAAAAAAAAAGGAGCCTCTTCAGATGAGGCCAGGCCCTCTTGGCCCACAACTTCCAAATAAAGAATGATTGAATCTTACAAGAGAATTTAATTTCTTATCCTTGGCACTTCCCACTATTCTTATTGTCATTTGGAAAAGAAACAATATAAAGTCATTCAAAGCAATATTGAAAAAAACCTCTAATTGAAATTCTTATTGTAATAGCAATAATAATTCACCACTAAATTAGCCCCCAGAAAATTCTGACCTGTCTGCAATTGATATAGATTATTTCACCAGTGTGGTAAAGTAATGAATATGGTCATACTGCTTTTTTCCAGTTGGACCACTCTCTCACTCTCTCACCAGTAACCATGTACCAAAGGCGGGTCTGCTGCATTCTCCAAACTTTCAGGTGTCAGGGCTATGTCAGTGAGTGAAATCAAGATCTCTGGCCTTGTAGCACTTATCTCCATCAGGGAGAGGTGGCCAAACTATAGATGCACGAAACAAGTCAATCATTCAGCACACTGAAGAGTACTAAGTGTTGAGGATATTTTTAAAAAGCAGAGCAGGTTTAAAGGGTCTGATGCTAACATGGAGCAAGCTTCATTGAGAATGTGACAGCCTCCAAGAAGGCAGCTTTGTCCTTCACAATGTTACAAAAGTCCTAAGCATATCCAGTCTCTAGGACCACAGGTGTGCAATACCCCACATTTACACATTAAAATGGGTAAATCTTAAGTAGTGTTTGAAGTTTTACTCCTAAATGGCCTACTGAATATGTTTACACCAAAACATAGTAGCAGTTTTCCTCACTGTAAATGTCCACTTCTGCTCCCAGAATTTATAGTTAGGGGTATAAATACAAATAACAGGCTCACAGCATACCAAGGCTAATGATGCTATGATTGACAAAATTTTCTGAGTTGTACTTTTTTTTTTAGTTGTTGATGGACCTTTATTTTTTATTTATGTATATGTGGTGCTGAGGATTGAACCCAGGGCCTCACACATGCTAGACAAGCGTTCTACCACTGAGCCACCACCCCAGCCCCTGAGTTGTACTTTTGATGTTAAATTTAAGAAATCTTTGCCTAACCCAAGCCCAATAATATTTTCTCAAAACTTTTTTGCTTCCAGGAGTTTAAGTTTTGCATTTAGGACAATGATGCATTTTGAGTTAAATATACATTAACTAATTAATGTATATTTTAATGAATTAATTAAAATTAATTATGGTATGAATAATTTTCTAATAATTTTCAGTAAGGCTCAAGTTTTTGTTTTGTTTTTATTGTTGCCATATGGCTAGCACGAGTATTGGAAGATTATCCTTTCCCCTACTGAATGACCATGACACCTTTGGAAAATGTCATTAACTAAACATGTCTGGGTTGATTTCTGAACCAAGTGTAATGTTTCCCTGATCTATTTGTTTTTGCATCAATACTAGAATGTCTTGCTCTAGGTAGCTTTGTAATGTCTTAAAGTCAGGTAGCCTAAGTTCTCTTAGTTCTTTTTCAAAGTACTTGTGACTGTTTTAAACCTATTCCTCTTCCATTTTAGAACAGGCTTGCAAAAGTTGTTATTCAATTCTAGTGGCTTTTTGTATATCACACAGGATTTTCTTCATAGACAATAGTTTTGTCTCCATGGAAGGCAGTGTAACTTCCTGCTTTCCAGCACAAATGGCTTCATTTCTTCTTTATGTCTTACTGCGGTGCCCAGAACCTCTAGTTCAGTGTTAAGTAAAAGTGATAAGAGTAGATACTCTTGTCTTATTAATGATCCTAGAGGAAATGTATTTGGTTTTTCACAATGAAATATGACATTAACTGTCGAGGTTTTGTTGATGTCCTTTATTAGAAAATTGCTTTCTAAGCTTTTTCATAAATGAATTCAGCAAAGTAGCAGGATATAAAAGTAATACCCATAAATTAGTTGCATTCCTATACAGCAATGGCAAATCAGCTGAAAGATAAATCAGGAAAACTATTCCATTCACAATAGCCTCAAAAAGAAGAAAATATTTGGGAATCAATCTAACAAAAGAGGTGAAAGACCTCTAAAATGAAAACTACAGAACACTAAACAAAGAATGTGAAGAAGATCTTAGAAGATGGAAAGATCTCCCATGCTCCCGGATAGGCAGAATTAATGTTGTCAAAATGGCCATACTACCAAAAGCATTAAACAGATTTAAAGCAATTCCTATTAAGATTCCAAGGACATTCTTCATAGAAATAGAAAAGGCAGTCATGAAATTCATTTGGAAAAATAAGAGGTCCAGAATAGCCAAAGCAATCCTCAGAGAGAAAAGTGAAGCAGGAGGCATCATGATACCAGACCTTAAATTATACTACAGAGCTGTGGTAACAAAAATGACATAGCATTGGTACAAAAACAGACATGAAGACCAATGGTACAGAATATAAGACGCAGAGACAAACCCACATAAATACAGTTATCTCATACTAAACAAAGGCACCATTAACATACATTGGAGAAAAGATAGCCTCTTCAACAAATGGTGCTTGGAAACTGAAAATCCATATGTAGTGGAATGAAATTGAATGTCTGTCTCTCACTCTGTAAGAAACTCTACTCAAACTGGATCAAGTACTTAAGCATTAGACCAGGGAGATTGTGCCTACTGGAAGAAAAAGTAGGCCCAACTCTCCACCATGTTGGCTTAGGAACCAACTTTCTCAATAAGACTCAAAGTGCAAGAAGTAAAATCAACAATCAATAAATGGAATTATATCAAACTAAAATGCTGCCAGGCACAGTGGCCCATGCCTATAACCCCAGCGGCTCGGGAGGCTGAGACAGGAGGATCTTGAGTTCAGAGCCAGCCTCAGCAATGATGAGTGGCTAAGCAACTCAGTGAGACACTGTCTCTAAATAAAATAGGGCTGGGGATGTGGCTCAGTGGTTGAGTGCCTCTGACTCCAATCCCTGGCAGCAAAAACAAAACAAAACAAAAAAACTAAAATGCTTCTTCACAGCAATGGAAACAATCAAGAATGTGAACAGAGAGCCTACAGAATGGGAGAAAATCTTTACCACCAGCACCTCAGAGTATTAATCTCCAGGATATACAAAGAATTCAAAAAACTTACCACCAATAATATAAATAACCCAATCAATAAATAGGCTGAAGAACTGAGCACTTCACAGAAGAAGAAATACAAATGATTAAAAATACATGAAAAAAAATGTTACACATGTTTAGCAATTAGAGAAATGCAAATCAAAACTACACTGAGATTCCATCTCACTTTAGTCAGAATGGCAATTATCAAGAATACAAGCAAGAGTAAATGTTGGTGAGAATGTGGGGGAAAAGTTGCACTTATACATTTGCTGGTGGGACTGAAAACTGGTGCAACCACTCTGGAAGGCAGCAAGGAGATTCCTCAGAAAACTTGGAATGGAACCACTGCTTGACCCGGCTATTCCACTCCTTGGTTTATACCTAAAGGACTTAAAATCAGCATACTGCATTGAGGCAGGCACATCAATGTTTCTAGTGGCTCAATTCACAATTGCCAAGCTATCGAACCAACCTAGCTGCCCTTCAACAGATGAATGAATAAAGAAAATGTGATGTATATACATACAATAGAATATTACTCAGCCACAAAAAAAAATGAAATTATAGCATTTGCTAGTAAATAGATGGAACTGGAGAATATCATGCTAAGTGAAATAAGCCAGTCCCAAAAATCAAAGGCAGAATGGTCTCTCTGATATGTGGATGCTAACACTCAACAAAGGAGGGGAAGATTAGAAGTTCATTGCATTAAACAAAAGGGAATAAAGGGAAGGGAGGAGGGATAAAAATAGGAAAGACAGTAGAATGAATTGGACATGACTTTCCTATCCTTATATATGAAAACATGACCAATGCAACTCCACATCGTGTACAACCACAATAATGGGATCCTAATTAGAACAAGTTATACTTATTCTATAGATGTATAATATGTCAAAATACGCTCTACTTTCATGTATATCTAGAAAAAAGGAAGAAAGAAAAAGAAAAGAGAAAGAAAGAAAAGAAAGACTGCTTTCTATTACTTGAGGAAATTATCTACTATTCCTAGTTTCAGAGTTTTGAGAAATAGATGTTAGGTTTGTTAAATGCTTTTCTTGTTCCTATTGTGGTGATCAAAATTTTTTTTTTTTAGTTTGTAAATATGATGAATTGCCTTGATTGATTTTCTAAATGTTTAATTACCAGTCTTGAATTCCTGAGATGAATCCCGCTAGGTTGTCATGTCTTGTCCTTTTTATTGTTTGGTATGTTATCATTTTGGTTACAATTTTTGTCTTTTGGGCCAGAAGATTAGGACTTTAGGTTTTGTTGTTGTTGTTGTTGTTGTTTGGTACTGGTGATTGAACTCAGGGGCACTCGACCACTGAACCATATTCCCAGCCCTATTTTGTGTTTTATGTAGAGACAGGGTCTCACTGAGTTGCTTAGCACCTCGCCTTTGCTGAGGCTGGCTTTGAACTTGGGATTCTCCTATCTCAGCCTCCAAAAGTGCTGGGATTACAGGCATGAGCCACCGTGCCCAGCTTAATTTTCTTTTCTTATAATTTCCTTGCCTAGCCTAGGTACCAGGAAAATATTAGTCTCATAGAATGAGATACAAGTTTTCCCTCCTTGTTAATTTCCTTGAAGAGTGTGTATAGAATTGGTATATTTCTTCCTTAGATGTTTACTAGAACTCCTCAGTTAACCCAGTGGGGCTTATTGGGTTTTTTCTTTGAAGTCCTGTTACTAAAAATTCAATTTCTTTAATTCAGTTGTTCAGATTATCTAGTTCTTCTTGCATGAGTTTTGTTAGTGTTTGTTTTAGTCCTTTTTGCACTGCTATAATGAAACGCCACAGATTGTGTAATTTATACAAGAAGAAATTTATCAGCTTATGATCCTGAAAGCAGCTGACAATTCTAAGATCAAGACACCAGCACCTGATGAGGATCTTCTTGCAGTGCCTTCCCAGAAGAGCAAAGATGAGAGAGCAAGAAGGAACTCTTCTTTTACAAAGAACCCATCTCCCTGATAATCAAGCCACTCCCGAAATAATGGTGTCAACCCATGTGTGAAGGCAAAGCCCTCAAAGGTCCCACCTCCCAACACCTCCACACCAGGAACCATGTTTCAGACACAAGAACTTTGCGGGATACATTCAAACCATGATATGGTTTTTTTGCCCATTTGATCTATGTAGTAAAATTTATTGGCATAAAATTGCTTATGATAGTCTGATTATACTTTTAATTTCTGAAGAATCTATAACAACATCACCTCTCTTTATTGCTAATATTTTTTCATCTTTCTGGATTTTTCTCTGTTTAAAGGTTTATCATTTTTATTGATTTGTCTCAAAGAACAAGCATTTGGTTTCATTTATTTTTTCCTTTTTTCAATTATTTCATTGTTTTCTATTTTTATTTCTTCTGTTTCTGCTTATTTTGGATTTAATTTTCTCTTAACTTCTTTTTCAATTTCTTTCAATGTAAGTTGACATCAATTTGAGAAATTCTTCAATTTTACTAATAAGCAACTAGTGTTATAAGTTGTCCTCTGAGAATTGTTTTATATCTAATATATGTCAATAAGTTGTATTTTTATTTTAATTCGGGTCAATGTACTTTCTCATTTATTATTTACAAGCATGTTGTTTAGTTATCAAATAATGGGGGGTCACATATCTTTGTTATTGATTTCTTTATGTTCGTTTTCTTTCTTCCTCACCCTTGCTCTTTTATTGCCAGAGAACACAGATGTATGATTTGAACCCATTTATTGCAAGTTGTTGGATGGCCCAAAATATTGTGTTTTGGAAATATTCTGAATATAGATGAAAAGAATGTGTATAGTGTTGTTGGGTGAAATGCTCTATAAATGTCACTTAAGTCAAGATAGTTAATACTGCTTTTTTAAGTCTTGTACTTACTGGTTTTCTGTCTGTGTCTTAATAAGGCATTAAAATCTCCAACTATATTTCTGGATAGCTTATTTCTCCACACAGTTCTATCAGTCCTTTTTTCCTCATGCATTTAGGTGCAGTTATTATGTATTAAATATTTAGGATTTTGATTTCCACTTGTTGAAGTAAGCCTTTATCATTTTATGTTAATCCTTTATCTAGGCAATATTCTCAGCTCTGAAATCTACTTGGTTTACTATTACTATAACCAATCTAGTTTTTTTTTAAAAAAATTAGTATTAGTAGATTTCTTTCTCTATACTTCATTTTAAACCTTTAAACTTAATCTGTCTTTTATTCTTAGTGAGTTTTGACTAGTTTGCCTATAACTGGGTCTTGCTTTTTTTATTTAACCTTACAATCTTGCCTTTTATGCGTTTAGATCATTTACAATCAGTGTGGTTACTGATGATTATAATTAGGTTTAAATTTATCATATTGCTATTTGTTTTCTTTTTGTTCATGTTCTTTGTTCCCTTGTTCTTCTTTTTCCATCTTTTTGAAAACTGAAATTCTTAATCCCATTGTATCTCTTTTGTTAGCTAATTAGCTGTAACTTTTCTGACGTAGGGAAGAATTACTGCAGAGTTTATATTATACAAGTTTAACTTATAGTTTTTCTTCATAATATAATCTCACAATGGTACAGTTCCATTTGCCCCTCTCTGAACTTAGTGTGGTTGATGTTTATTTTGATGCCATAAACTCCACAATAAATTGCTACAATTTTTCTTTAAGCAATTATTTTTTAAAGAGATTTGGGAATAAAAAATTGCTTTCATATTTCTTCACATATTCGTCATATTTCCACTTGGTGTCATTTTATACCTGCTTGAATTTTAAAAACATTTTCTGTTGAGTGGATCTTCTGGTGATTTTTTTCAGACTTTAGATGTTCAAAAAGACTTCACTTTGCCTTTGTTGTTTGAAAGATACATTCATATATGTGTTTATATATAATATATATGTATTTTTAATGTGTGTATATATGTTCATATACATATATTTGTACCAGGACCAGGGATTGAACCGAGGGACACTTAATCCACTAAGTCATATCCCCAGCCCTTTTAATCTTTTATTTGGAAACAGGGTCTCACTAAGTTGCTGAGGCTGGCTTGAACCCACAAACCTCCTGCCTCATCTTCCAGAGCTGCTGGAATTCTAGGCGTGCACCACCACACCCACCGGTAGAATTCTATAAAAATGGCAGGTTTGCAGAGCTTTCCTCCTACATTGTGTTAAAGATGTTGCTCTACCCTTTTCTGGCTTCTATTGTTTTAAATGAGAAGGGTCTTGACATCTTTATTTGGGCTCCTTTCTATGCTCCCTTTTCCCTACCTGGATGCTACTAATATTTTCTTTTCATTTTTATTTAAAGCAATTTTATTAAGATGTGCTTTGGCGTAGTTTTCTTCATGTTTCTTTTTCTTGGGTTCATTGAGGTTCTTGTATCTGTGGGTTGTAGTTTCAGATTTGAAAAAAAATGAACATTATGTCTTCAAGTTGTTTTTTTTTTTTTTTCCCTGTATCTCAATTCCCTACTCCTACTTCATCTCCTGGTTGCTTGGGATTCTTCCTGTCTCACACTAAACAGTTTGAGATATTTTCTATTGCTATGTTTTTAAATTGTATAAGTATTTGTTGTCTAATCTGCTGCTAATCCCACTCAGTGTTTTGTTTTGGCAGTACTGGAGATTGAACTACGGCCTTGAATATGCTAGGCAAGCACTAGTGTAATATTTTGTAAAATATACATTGCATTTTTTAAATTTGTTCTTATTAGTTATACATGACAATGTATTTTGACATATTATACACATATGGAGTATAACTTCCCATTCTTCTGGTTGTACATGTAATAGAATTACATTGGTTGTATATTCACATATGTACATAATGTCTGATTTATTCTACTATCTTTCCTATTCCCATTACCCCTCCTTTCCCTTCATTCCTATCTATTCCCAAGTACTTCTGTTCTTCCCTACACCCACCCCTGCTTATTGTGAGTTAGCATCCACATATCACAGAGAACTTTTGGCCTTTGGTTTTTTGGAATTGGCTTATTTCAATTAGCATGATAGTCTCCAGTTCCAACCATTTACCAGCAAATGCCATAATTTAATTTCCCTTTATGGCTGAGTAATATTCCATTGTGTACCAATATGTACCACACATTTTTAGCCATTCATCTGTTGAAGGACACCTAGGCTGGTTCCATAGTTTCGCTATTGTGAATTGAGCTGCTCCATTGTATTTTGAACCTCTATTTTCTGTTCGACTTTATGTCTCCCCTTAACATGTACAATCTGGCCTTGCTTTCTCAACTTCTACCTCCTTGATTGTATGGCATGTGGTTACAATGTCCTTTTGCACTAATTCTATTATTTGTGACCATGTTGGGTATATGTTTATTTATTTTTTTCTCCTCTTATGGTTTGTATTTTCAGGTTTTTTGAATGCCTGATAAGTTTTGATCGGATAGCAAACATTTTGAATTTAACCTTATTGTATATTGATTGTTTCTGTACTCTTTAAATATTCGTGTAGTTTGTTCTAGCAGTTACCTGGAAACTGAGATTTTTGAAGATAATTTTTCAGGTTCAACAGGTGAGATCAGAACAGGTTTTAGTCTAGGGTTAATTTTATTCCTGTACCAAGATAATCAATACTTTCCTGGCTACTCTATGTAGTTAGCCCTTTGAATTATTAAGTTCCCTACTCTGGCTAGTGAACTATTCACTGCCTTATGTAATACAGTTACTCTTCTCCTTTCAGGTGTTTTTCTCTCCAGCCTTGGTAATTTCTCCATATAAGCACTGAGTACACAGCTGAAGTATTTAGGGCACCTTCTTTAGATCACCAAGTTTGCTTTCTCTTTGGCTCTTTTTTGTTCCCTGCCCTATGAATTTCACTCACTTCCACTTGTCTAGATTCATGGCTGTTTTTTCAATTCAGGGAAACCTCTAGATTCTGCTTAGCTCTGCCCCCTTAGCTGCCATCTGGAACCAAAATTCAGGCATCAGCAAGAACAATTGTAGGATTCGACTCATTTGTGTTCCTTCTTTTACAGATCACTGCCCTGCATTGACAGTCAGGTTTTTAAATTGTTCTAGGTGAAGAGGTAACACCACTTCCTGTTCTTCTATCTAGGCTGGAAATAAAGTGGAGAGTGAGATGGATCAAATTATGTTGTGTGCATGTATGAATATGGCATAATAAATTCAACTACTTTGTATAATTATAATACACATAAAAACCAGTAAAAAAAAATGCAGTATTGGAGGCAAGGTTTTTATTTCAATATTATATAAGTACTTTTACTGGAAGATAGTAAGAGGTGTTACTTCAGTTTAAACTTTCAATTCTTGGAGATATGAGTTCAAATTCCAGTATGGTCACCTTGGGCAAATTACCAGCTTCTTTGATTTCCTGTTCCCTGAGTGGTAAAACAAAAGTAATGACACTTACTTCATAAGGTGTGAGAATTGAATGTGATATAAACAGTTTACCATATACCAGAGGCTCATTGCTTACATTTTTCCTTTTTCCCCTAAAAATGAATATTGAAGAAGCTATTTATTACAGCTCAACCTGTCTTGATAAGTGATCTCAACCCTTACCCACTCTCTAATATCTAAGATCCTGTTACAGAAAGAAAAACAATTAAATCACAATATTATATTGAAAACACACAAAATGGAATTCTAGGCAAACTGCCTGTGATTTTTACTCTGTGAAACTGAGTGGGAAGAGCTTTGCATCCTGCCCTGTCTACTTCTGGTTTAGATTTGGCAGTTTTTAAGGGGGAATAATCCAGAATTCCAACTCTGTTAGGAAAAAAACAAACAAATGAAACAGATGACAAATCATTTGTCTAAGACCTGAAGCCAAACTGGCTTCAATAGCTGCTGGGATTGTAGCAGAAGCCAATTTCCTAGAGTATTTACAAAATCATTTGTAAGGATAATATTTTCCAGACATTCACAGGGATGGCTAAGGGTATATATTTGGTTTGCAGATTCCACAAAGTTAGCAGGCATTCAATAGGCAACTGCTGAGAACACCACCTCACACCCTAATCCACTCTCATTATAAAGGGCTCACAGAGGCATTGGGATGAAGCATAAGCTGGAGTCTTTGCTCTTAAAATATATACCACAATGTAAAGGAGCAACAGGTGAATGCACAGATAATCATAATCAAATGAAATATTCTTTATGGGAGGTACTAGAAAACTGCTAAGACAAAGACATAATATAGAGACAAAATATCAGGCAAGGGCTCTTTGACAAAAGATGGCAGAGTGTGGTTACAGATTTCTCTATATTCAGCCTGTTTGGTGAACTACTCCAGTTTGAATTTGCTTTGGCTGCTGTAGCAAGAATCCCCTTCAGTGGAAAGTAAAGCTGCAAATGGTTGTGGGATTACCAACTGAGAAGAGCAGAAACTATTCTGTATGATGAGCAAAATGTACACAAGGCAGAACCAATTACCAAGCATACAGGTTTGGTATTGGCATGGGCCAGAACAGAGTACTTCTGCAGAGCTTAAAAACCAGCTCAGCAATACTATCTTGTTTACCAAGAACCCATTCCCACAGATCATCTGGTACAGAAAATACCTCCTGGCATGCAAGAACACATCCAGTCAGGTAGTGTTAGTCCATTTGGAGTTTCTCTGATTTATTTATTTATTTATTGTGGTTAGACTATATATTTATACTAATTTCCATCAGATCCATCCAGGGCTTACCTTGCCTAGAAAACCACAGCAAGGGAAAGAACTATGAGAATGGGAAAACTTTCCTTGGGAAAAGATTTAACAAGGATCTGGAACTTTAGATGCCATTCACATAGCAACCTTAACCCTGAAGGAAAGATTTAGGGCAAATGGCAGAAGATAACATGGAAGGTACAATCTGCAATAAAGCTGGATTTAGGGGATTTGCTTTACCTTAGGTTAAGGATTATTTGGCTGCCACAGCACAATAATGAAGTGACCGAAAAATCCAGAATTTCAGGCAACATATTTACTCAAATATACTCAAAGCATGTTTTATTTTGTAGATTGTGTGTAGACTTATTTCTATAGGGCCTGAGGGACTGTGGTTTTTTGAATGACACTTATGAATTATATTTAAGATTTCTCAAAAGATGAATGAAACTTTCAAAGAAGAGGTGACTGAATATTTCAGCATATGTGCAGAAGCAGAAGAGGAGAGCAAAGGAGAATTCTAAATGTTTGGAAGGAAGAATATGATAGAAATAAAACTGAGGCCTAATCTATATAAGGTTGGAATATGTCAATTAAAAAAATGTTTTGGCCTGGAAAGTAACAGAATTCTTAGGGCCTTAAGTGATAGAGGTTTGTTTTCTCAAAATGCTCGGATATTGTTAGTTATTGCTATCAATTCATTGGTCCAAGAACGTCACATGGGTGGCACTTTGTTTTTCTTCCTGACATCCTTAACGTGGTGATTTTTCATCTTTGAACTTTCTTATCTCAAATTGTAAGATACGATTGTTGTCACAGATCTAGATCATACTGACTAATAGCAGTGTACTGCATAAAAGCTCAGAAGAGCTTTCCTTTTGTGGAGGGAGGGGAGTTCAAGAGTTTCCCAGATTTTCCATTTTATCATATTAGCCAAAACTTGGTCACATGACTGCCCTCAGAGGAAGTCTGGTTAGAAAAGTATTTGGACCAAAAAAAAAAAAAAGGCGGGGGGGAATAACACAAAAGGCCTAGGAACAAGTCTGATCCATTCCCTGGTGCTAGGCAGACTGCTATCTTAACATCAAGGTTACAAACACAAGGAAGAACAATTAAACCCTCAGTAAGTGAGGATTAGCAACAACTGTAATCCCATTTCTCAAGTTTAATCCAAGTTATAGAAAGTGTTCTGGTGGGGGTCAGGGAGATGCCCAGATGGTTGAAATGTACCTCTAGTTTCCTAGACTCTGCCTTCCTGAGGCTTAACAGGGCTTTCATGATTCCCTCTAGCAAGGATAGGCTTTCAAAAACTGCAGACTCAGATTCAGATGTGATAGAACTGCTTCCTTCCTGGAGCTTTGAAGATTTGTGTTACATTATAAATTAAATTTCAAAAGAAGGAAATTTAAAACTCTATTCATATAAAACTCTCATTACCTTTAACACATTGTCAACTTAATAAGGAAATAACTGCTATCTTTTCTTAAGCAGCACAAGGTCATTTGATGACACAAACACTGAGCACATTGATGGAGCAAACTGTCTGAGTCAATCCCTGGTTTGACTATTGGTCTCCAGTCAGGTTTGTAGTTACAGCAATGCTTGCAAACACAGCCCCTGCTTTAATAATTAACTCCCCCTTCCTCTCTCATCATAGACTCTGTCTCTTCAGTAGGCCAAGTTGAGCAGTGGAGGCCTATGGTGGATGCCACTGGGATGTGACTCTGAATGTTCCCCCTGGGACTGGATCCCTCTGGCTTATCACTGAGGGGTAAGAAGAAAAGACGAACTAGTTTGTTTCTTACACACTCAGCACTCCTTAAAGCTCTTACCTGAGGAAGAGTCAGACTGATGATTATCTCTCAGCTCACCTTCAATTTGCCCTGAAATAAACAGGAAAATCATGCCCCTTTTTTTGCCCCTAAATAAATCAAGCTAGAGAAATAAATGACAAAGTTTTGAGAAGGTTAAGAAAGAAACAGGAAGAAAACGGATAAGACTTGAAATGTGTGCTGAGTCTTTTCTCACCCTCTATTTTGGCTGTCCATCCCAGAGTGACCACAAACACAAAGTACTTCTGCTTTACTAAGCCATTTTAGACCTTTGGTACTAACCCGTCTCTCAGAGCTTCAGGGACTTCATGGGTGACTAAAACAATCTGAGAAGATTTCACTTTGGAGCTGATTCATGACTGAGAAAAGTTTAAGCAACACTGAAGAAATGAGCCTCAGAAATTACCAGTCCAAATTAAGGGAAGAGAGGTGGAGTACTACAGGGGTAACTTCAGATAATATACGTCCACTGGTCCACTTTGTGGAGATCTGGACCTTTCAATCCACAAAGGGATGTTGAGTCTGACCAAGGTTATTACTGAGATTTTTACATCTGTTAAGTACAAAAAATAAAGTATAAAATATTATCTCACTTCAAAAAGATTTGGAGGAGAGATAGATGAGGAAAATATGAGAAAGCAAAAAGGAAAAATAAATGACTTCTTGTCCCTTAAATGAAGCCACAACACATCAAGTCAAGCAATGTTCAGGGTTGTTAGGAAGATACTGTTCTGAGTTAAAGGCCTTATGAATAGAGAAATATCTCTTTCCACATTTGTGCAATTATCCTCCGTGTCATCTTGCCTAAGAAAAGGAGAACTATATTTTAAAAAAATCACTGTCCCTGAAAATGTTTATTCCATTGTCATGATCTTTGCAGAGGCCCCACCCCCACTTCCACTAGACTAGCTGCCATCAAAGGTTGCATGGAGCTCTTGAGTCTGCGGAGCCCAAAATAATACCAGCAAGAGAAGAGCAAAGGGGCAACTAAATGTCAGGCATAAAGATTCCAAGTCTGGTCAGGCTGGGGATATAGCTCAGTGGTAGCATGCTTGCCTAGAAGTCCCAGCACTGGGGGAAAAAAGATCCAAGGCTGGGAAGGAGAAGAAAGGAGAGAATTGGGACAGGGGGGAGGAGGAGGAGGAGGAGGAGGAGAGTAAGGCACAAGATAATTTCCAAAAGACCAGCTATGAATTCTCTTTTCCAATTAAAAGTCACTCACTTGTCTCAGTGTAAAATGGCACACATTATTCTTCACTACAGCCTCAATCCTGGGATATAGGCCGCATTATGGCCAAGCTCTTCTGCTGTTTCCAGAAGTCACAACCCAGTGTCAGTGTGACTTTTCTACAGTAATTCCTTTCATAAACCATAGAGCCATCACAGAGTCATCTAGGGCTACAACTTGAAACAGAAACACAATACAAACAGAAACACAAAACATAACCCTACAATCCAAGTCCACACCCTGATCTCAGGGTTACCTCATCTCTAAATTTCCTTTCCTTGTTAATTCCACAAGAAGATATTATAGAGGCAGCACAAACAATGAAGGGCTATCAAAAGGAGGTACATGATTGAGGAACTTTAAGAACTTTAAAATAGTTTCAGAATTGCCCGTATGCCTCAACAATGAAGGCACCTTATTACTAATCACCTTCAAAGCCAGCCTCACAGAGATTATTCATTTCTTTTTAATTTTTAAACATTTTAAACCTTTGGATCTCTCATTTTCAGTTACTCAAATTTTCTATGAAAGAAAATGAGGGGCTGGGGATGTGGCTCCAGTGGAGTACTTGCATAGCATATGTGAGGCTTTGGTCAGTCCCCAGTACTAAGAACAAAATAGTTTCTTCATCAGCTGGGTGTGGTATCAGCACCCAGAAAGTTGGTAGGCTGAGGCAGAAGGATCACAAGTTCAGCCTCTGCAATTTAGTGAGACAAAAAATAAAAAATTAAAAAGGGCTGAGGATGTAGCTCAAATGGTAAAGCACCCCAGTACAATCCACAGTATAAAAAAAAAAAGAGTGAGAGAGAGAAGAAATTAATACTATGAATACTGAAGAGAAAACAGCAGCAGGACAAGGTGTTTGGGGAAATAAAGTTTATCAGGTATCTAAACAAGGTCACAGTTGAGAAATAAATACTTTCACCTTTGAGTACCAAAGAACAACTTCATTGCTTTAACCAACTACCTGGTACTTACACAATAAAAACAAATCACAAGCAGAATTCAATGAATCCTTTGGCTAAGGGTTTCTCTAATCCAAAAGCACCAAGAACGCCAGAGTCACTGCTCCCAGTGGACACACACTTCACCTAGGGACCTGCCAGGAGGTTACTCAGCAACCACTACTGGGAGAGACTGCAACACAGGCAAGTGGCCAAACTCCTTGAGAGTTAAGGACATTGATTTTATCATCTATGCACTGGCAAAGGATTTAGAAACTTGGGGATAGATGAAATATAAGCAAAAATATTTTATTTTTTGTCAGCATTATCAACTGAATCAAGGGTGTATATATTCAAGAAAATATGACAAATACTCAATGTGAGTTCCATCACAAGATACGTATTTGTTCTTGGTAAAAGTGAATTATAAAATCTGAGAGTAAAGAATCACAAAATTATAAATTAAATAATAACAGATTAAACAATATCAAAAGAAAGTAAAAATAATAAAGTAGGTATAAACTGAGTGACATCTATGTTAACAGATGGAGAAAAAACTTACAGAATCAAACACGGAATTTATGAAAAAAGATAACAGAACCAAAGATGTTCTTTCAGAGATGTTTCAAAATGGACACTGAAACTATCTGATGAAAAAGTGTTAAGAATCTAACAGATCTGAGACAACTGATTATCTTGCAACCTCATCCTTACTTAGTTGGTACAAGCTCTAGAATTTCATTAATACAGGAAACAGCAATGAAATAACCATATTACTACTACTCCAAATGCAGCTTTTCACTCTACATAAAGATATTGGAAAGACTAAGGGGAATGTAATTGTTTACTACTATCAGTCTGCTAGAAACTTATTTGCACATGATTTCTTGAGAGTTTAAATGAATTTTAAAATAAAAACATATTTCTATTTGACTTTATTTAAGATGCCAATACATTGTCATCAATACCTGATTAGTTAGAGGTAGTAAGACATTTTCATTGTCTTCAGGAACACAGTTTCTTTGTGTTTGCTTCAACAAGTATACTTTGCAATCTGCCATAGTGGAATCAAATTGGACTTCTTGATTCTTGATTCCCCACTGCAAATTAGTTAACTATTCATTCAATCTATATATTCACTACTACATTCTGCTTTATGGTGGTTATTTTGTTTTATAGTTTATATAAAATAGAAATATGATTGCAATTTGTTAATATATATATACATATACATATGTATATACACATATATATATCGCAGAAATGCACCTTGACCAACAAAATTCTGCTAAACAATCCTAGAAAATTTCAATAGAATGTGTTTTTCAATACATAGCTTTTTAATGTCGATGAAAATAAAAACTTATGGATTAAAATGTCTATCTTAAACCTGATAGGAAAAATATAACAAACATAAATTCTGAACAGGGAAAATGAGGTGAATGCTGGTGCTTTCTCAGTGCTTTAATACTTCATTTTTAAAAGTAAACACAGTACTAATCATCATTTTGATTCCAGTGAATAAAAACTTAAACTACATTTATTTATCAATTTTGAAGTCTGAAACCAAAATGATCTCTTAACAGTATTGCAAAATGGACAAGTCTACTCTAAAAAGTTAATCACAATGCAAAAGTTTGACCCAACTGAAGTGATTCTGTTACCACAGTACTAGAATAGCTTTTGTGTTGGGTTTCAATTTGCCATAACAACCAAAGACAGGACAACATATAAACAGAAGTAATACAAGGCTTGATGAAATTTAATATGGGGGATTATGCATTTTTAACCTCTGGACTAAAATCTCTGTTGTAACACAAATTCTACTGCATGATTTACCAGGCCTAAAAACTTCTTAGTTACAATATTATATTCCCAAAATACCATCACTCCTAGATGTTACATTCCCTGTAGACATCACAATCACTTCAAGCCTTTTATTATCTTAGAAAAGTAGAACTTTTCCCTGAAAAACTGTAAATAGTGATCATATATTCATCAGTTGTCCTGAACTACTTTCATCATCAGGAAGTGACTACATTTTATCACTTCTTTATTCTAGAGTAAAAGGGATGGCAGTGATTTCTGAAAAGGAAGCCGGGAAACATGAAATAAATTAGTGATGAAATACTTTTTAAACAACTGCTGGATTTTTATGTTGTTTTTAGTTGTAAGACATCCATTTTTTATGTGAAACAGTTGACTGGGTAAAAACTGCTAAATTTCACAAAGCTTCTTTTGTTCCATAGGATTTTGATCCCTTCTAAAACAACAATGGCATACAAACTGAGTTATAAACAATGCAGCCTTTACAAATGTCGACATACATAATATACCTATAGGAGGTTTAAAAGATTTGTTTTTAAATATTTGCTTTTAAATATTCAAGTGTAATGCTATTGTAAAAGATTAAAATGCATGTGTCAATTTCCATTTGTTCCTAACTTGCCATTAGTATGTAGGTTTACTGAGCTGCCAAACAGCCCTACTGGTCATGGAGAGAGATGGTATTATGGGTTGAAAAAAAGAGCACGGATACCACGACATTTACCCTCATGGTATAAAACCCACCTTTGCATCCCTGAAATAAGAATAGCCACTTTTCTCCAATTACATTGCTTTGTATACTAAAGCAGCATTGTGTGTGGAGAATTCCTTCAAATCTATAATATTCTACTACTACAAATACCAATTCAAAAGTTAAAAAAATCACAGACCAAATCCATGTACCCGTGATCCTTTGTAAATCCTAAAATGAGAAATATTCTTGGTTTTAACCAAGAATTATATTGGAATGAACTAAAGACATCTTTTAAGTAATTTTAAGTGTACTCATGTTATAATATTTCTACATAGATAATCCAATATCATTTGTGGACATAATTTAATCAATAATATATCACAATATCAACCACTACAGTGATCCAGAATCAGATTCTGGCTACAGAGGAAGCTTAATTATTAAGCAACACCTTCCTAAAAAGCTTCTGTATTTCTGATCAGTAAGAAAAACAAAACAAAACAATAAAAGCATCTCTCATTGAAATAACACTGAAGTTCGAGCTGGGCCCCCTTCTTTGTATTCAACATAATTAACTCTTCAGGAGATAATGATGAAATATAGTCACATTCATAAATTGCAGTCATCTTCAAGAAAACTCTATGGGCAACTCTGGTGTTACAACTGTATATCTTGGATCCAATCTGGGGATGAAATCCTGAAAGTGTTTAGATGCACCAGTACCAAAAACATCCAGGGCTTTTCGATTCATGACAGCAAATCTGTAAAACAGAGGAAACAATGAAGAAGTATTTATGGAAGTTTATAAAATAAAATTATTTCCTTTATTTGACTTAGATTTCATAGGGTGGGAAAACGAAAGGACTAATCAAGATTCATTGTTCATTATTTAAGAGATAATCCCCAAACCTTAAACCATAGATTACATCATTTCAAACCCTTCTAGAGTTTTTTCCACTTCAGTATGTCAAATAGAAAATTAGGTTCATTTTTCTGATGAATGGAATCATAGGAAATTAAGTAAACAATGAATGAGCTAACATTTACCAATGAGACAAAAGTGTTAAATATAATTTATCTCATAATTGAGAACTTAATGTCTTATAATCAAAAGAAAATACATCCAAATGTGCAAATATTAAATGACTAAAAAGCAAACAGCACACAGGCCCTCCAATTTCTAATAGACACAATAGAGTAAAAATATACCCTCATGTTATCCATCACAAAAGAGGTGCTTTTAAAAGACACGTTTAGCTAATGTACAGGATGGACCTTTTGTGTTTCTGTATCTTTTCACAAGTTTTTCCTTTCTGGAGAAGATAGCAAAATGACATTAATTTTGAATCACTAGCCAGCATCAATATTTCAAGAGCCATTAAATGTGACTTTTAGTTCTTTTCCAAAGTAAGTTCCCTCCCAAAATAATAACTGGGTAAAACTCATTAATTTTCAAAAAACTAAACACCAAAAAATGTGATGAAACTATAATATGAAGGATACATAGTATCATGACTAAGAGGAAGAATTCTAAAGCCAGAATGCCTGGCTTATCCTCTAGCTCCTTTGCCTACTAGCTGTGTGACTCTAGCTAACATCTCTGATTCTCAGTTTTCTCAAATATAAACTAGGGAAATGACAGCACTTATCTCAAGTTATTTTAAATTTATATATGTATTATATGTGTATATCTTGAAATTATATCTGGGACATGGTAAGCCCTATGTTAGCTTTTGTTTTATTATTCTTAATGGTAGTAAAATTAATAGCTATGATTTAGTGAGTGCTAGTAAGTGCTAAGCACTTGAACATCTTGATTTTCCCACAACCATAAAATGCATGTGGTATGGTTTGGATATGGTTTGTCCCCTACAGGTTAATGTGCTGGAACCTTAGTTTAAGTGTGGTGATGCTGAGGTAGTAGTAGAACCTTTAAGAGGTGAGGCCTAGTGGAGGGTAATTAAGAGATGGGAGCTCCACTCTCATGAATGGTTTAATGCTAACTTTACTGAATGGGTTGGGTCCTGTAGGAGTGAATTAGCTCTCCCAAGAACAAGTTATTATAAAGCAAGGACAAATCACATGCTTGTCATGCCACCAGTTCCCTTTCTGCTTCTTCACTACATTGTGATATAGCCTAATGGCCCTTACCAAAATGCCAACTCCATGCTATCTGGACTTCCCAGCTACTAAAATCATGAGCCAAATAAACTTCTTTTCTACATATGTAATCCAGCATCAGGTACTGCTATAGCTACACAAGACAGTATTGTTTCATTACAAAGAGAAAGAAAATTAGGTTCATAAGGGCTAATAAATTTCCCACAGAAAAAAAAAATGGTTAAAGGTACCAGAGCTGGAGTCAAACTCAGGTCTCCATTACTCCAAAGCTCATTCTCTTTTTATTAGGTCCAGCTCTCTCCCAGAGAATTAAATTTAGATTAGGGGAAGAACAAGAACAAAGACTAGAAGGAGAAGTGGGGGAAAGCAGGAGAAGAAAGTAAAGTACACTTACAATATCAGGCAATAAAAGATGGTTATTTTTTCCATACTGAAACCAATTAATTATGTAGAGATGAACCATTTTAATGAATCTGTTATATATATATATATATTTTTGGTATTGGGGATTGAACTCAGGGATACTCGACCACTGAGCCACATCCCCAGCCCTATTTTTTTTGTATTTTATGTAGAGACAGGGTCTCACTAAGTTGTTTAGTGCCTCGCTGTTACCAAGGCTGGCTTTGAACTTGTGATTCTCCTGTCTCAGTCTCCCAAAGTGTTGGGATTATAGGTGTGCGCCACTGTGCCCAGCTTTGTTTAATATTTTTAATCAAAAAGAAGACATCAAAGATTGAAAAAGGTAGGCTTAAGTATTTATGGAGCTACTAATTAGCAGTTAACAAATCAACAGGATATTAATCCAGAACACTTAAAATATCTAAAATATTATAAGGAAAAGAGTAATCAGAATAATGATTATTCAATATTTCTTAACTTGGTCATAATTGATTTATATATAAATACCAACTTTACCACTGAAAGAATATTCCCTCAAGGAGACAAAGAGATTGATAATCTTTTCACAGAAGCTGTTTTTTTCTCCATAAGCATTGAACACATCACAGTCACTTACCTGCCCTTGGTGAGCCTTAAAAGGAACTTCCAGTAAGATGGTCGCAAGGTCTGAACTTCCATGACAGCCTAAGATTATTCAATTTGAGATTTTTCTTTTTAGTAAATACAAACATCTAAAGTCTTGGGCAATAGTCTTTATCTTTTTATTGCTCATTGTATTCTTAAAATCATAGTGATGAAAATAATAATACCATATTTAAGTAAATAACTGAAGAATATTTGTAAATATGCCTTCAAATAGAAATGCTGCTTTTGGAATAATAATTGACTAATTCATTATTATCAGGAAGCATTTACTGAGTACCTATTAAATAGCTGACATTTCACTGATTTTAATGAGTTTATTAACACAGAAGCATTCCTGTAAGAAAGAGCAAATAAAAGCTCTCCCGAAAACTTTCCAATAGCCCTTTAAACCATTAACGTCAATAATGATGATAACAGCATTTAAAAGGATGAAACAATGCTTCTGCTAAACTAGTTCTTCCCTCCTCCCCATTCTCTGACTAATGCTGGGGAAATGCAATCATTCATATTTTACCCATGGTATTTTTTTATCCAAGAAGGATAATTAAATTGGGGCATTCTACCATTGGCTCTGGAGTAAGAATTTACCTATAGATTACACACTGTTTGAGTCTAAAAATTGGTCTATTCATAAAGCAGGGCCTGGCCCATTAAGTTAACATTTAATGAGCTGAAACATACAAGCTATCTTGCTGAAAAAACAAAAAGCATAAAAAGTAATGTTATGTTCCCAGACTTTTATTTTTCCCCCTCTGGCTTAATGTAAATTAGAAACAGAAATTTCTATTTCTCATTTCAAAAGCTATACTTACTGCATGGAAACAAATTGCTGTAGAGATGGAATAGATAATAGTATCTGCATGAGGAAAATAGGGAACCTTCCCTGCTTCAATGCCTTTGAAATACATTGTCTGCAAAATAAGCATAATGCAAGAGTTATATTACAAAACCTTAAATAAGCATGAACAATATACATGAATGGTATATGCCCTCTACCTACAACTATGTTTTCTTTTTCTGAATCCTGACTCTTCAAGAGCTCAAATCATGGTATATCTTCTGTGACAATGTTAAGTGTCAGCCATTCACTTTCTTTCATTCCTTCACTCTAAACCCTAGCTTCAAGTAGCAATAATTTTCTGTGAAATTCAACAGCACTGTATTGCTACTGCTTTTATGTCATTTATTCTTCAATGCTTTTTATAAATCCTCCCTTCTTCATTAGATCTATTCTTTGTTCAGTCAGTAAACATTAATGGAGTCAACTGTATGCTCAGTACAACACTAGGAAAGAGGTGTAATTATATATATTACATATTATTTGGCTCCCTAAAGTAGGGAGCAACTACTTCCTCTGGGACAGATGACCAAGAAAACTTATCAGAAAGACAATATTTAAGCAATGTTCCTCTAACTGTTTGCAGTTAATTTACAGTTGTCATGGATTAATGGTATTTATGATATAATAAAATGAGTTACTAGAAAAAATAAAATTTAAAATTACAGAATTGAACCAAAATTGCACTCTGAGATTTAAAAGACAACATTACTCTGTCAAATAGCTATAAAAGTTCCCCAGTATTGCCAAACATGATGGCACATGCCTGTAATCCTAGATAATCAGATGGCTGAGGCAGGAGGATCACAAGTTTGAGGCTAGCCTAAGCAACTTAGCAAGACTTGGTATCAAAATAAAAATAAAAATAAGGCTGTAGATAAAGCTCAGTGGTAGCTCTCCCCTGAGTTCAATCCCCAGTACTGAGGGGAAACAATGGTGGGGGGCCTCTTCCAATGCCTACTCTGAATTACTATATTACTTTACTTACTTTGTCATGCTTGCCATGGAGTGATAATAAGTGGTCGACAAACTAGCACTAGTCTGCTGACCACACTTTTAATTGTACTATCTTAAAGATGTATAAGATCAACAATTAGATAAAAGAAAAAATGGAGACTAACAGGCATGAAAGTATTGGGGTGGGGAGGACTACCAGCAAATCCATATGGCTAGAACAAGGAAAGATTCATAGAAAGGGCTTTCTAGTATATGAGAAAGCTAAAGTAAAACTAGTGATGAAAGTAATAAAGCAGGCCAAGAAAGAGTGATGTTATAATAGAATGGACGGAAGGTTCAAGAAGGTATAAGAGGGGCTGGGATTGTAGCTCAGTGGTAGAGTGCTTGCCTCGCATGTGTGAATCACTGGGTTCGATCCTCAGCACCACATAAAAAATAAATAAAGATATTGTGTCCATCTACAACTAAGAAAATATTTTTTTAAAAAAGAAAGTATAAGATATGAATCATTTACAAAATAAAGAACACAAAAAGAATGAGAACTAAAAAGAAGTCACTGGCAAGTGGCAATAACCTTCTCTTTATCATCTTCACATGGTCTTTAACACACCTTCTAGTTACCAAATAAATTTGTCTTTTTGAAAGTTATGTCCTCTTTTGCCATGAAAAAAAATTCTCAGGATACATAAGAGCTACCATAATCAAAGGGCAAAGAAACAAAGGAAAGAATGAGGCTAACACATTAAATTTGAATCTATCTGAAAGTATATATTGAGGAGTAAATATATGTAATGTATAATAGGAATTGGGCTATATAGAAAGTGTAGGATACATACAAAGTTACGATGTACTTAGGAAACAAGATAAACAGTCATATGTGGCCATTATTTTGAAAGCTTTTAATATAAAATCAGTTTCAATCATAGAAAAATGATTGCCTATTACACCACTTTAGCTAATTTCACAAAGGGCATAATAAGCATAAATTTCTTATTTTCTTTTAAATAAGTCCTCATTAGTACACTTTGCATGCCAGTTTGTCTTGCCAAGATAAGACATGCCCTGATGACATAAGAAACAAAGTTTCGTTTTTTGGTTTTTTAGGTACCAGGGATTGAACTCAGGGGAACTCAACCACTGAGCCACATCCCCAGCCCTATTTTGTGTTTTATGTAGAGACAGGGTCTCACTGAGTTGCTTAGCAAGCCTCACCGTTGCTGAGGCTGGCTTTGAACTCGCGATTCTCCTGTCTCAGCCTCCCTAAGTGCTGGGATTACAGACTTGATACTGTTGCTTGGCTTAAAAAACTAGCCACTTAGGGAAGCAGCTATAAAACACCTGTTATAAGATAGATCTCAATACTGGTTTCCTCCTGTATCCAAGAATATATTTTGCTATCTAGGGATTAGTTTCTATTTCTATTTCTTACTCTTCTTTTCCTCCCCATTAGTATGTCTTATCATCTCTATTACCCAACAAACCATACCTACATACTTCTATCTCTACAGCTTCTATTCTGAAATGAGTCACCATCTTCTGCTAAAGGCTTTGTTCTCTAAGCTTTTTCTACAAAAACCTAGGCACGAGATTGAAACAAACAGGGGTTTCAAGTATGGATTTGAAGATGATACTCCTGCCTCCCTCTAAAATACTCTCCATATAATATTCAGGGTTCATCTTAAAAATGTGAATTAAATCACGTCATTTCATGCTTAAACAGGAACTGAGAAAACAACCAAATTCTTTACCCCAGATTTTAAAATCCTACATGACCTAGCTTCTGCCTGTCTCCCTGATTTCGTTATGTATACTTTCTCTCCTCCCCCTCCCTGTTGTTGTCCTCTTCCCCTTCTTCCTTCCTTTCCTCCCTCCCTCCCTTCCTTGCTTCCTTCCTTCCTTCCTTCCTTCCTTCCTTCCTTCCTTCCTCCTCTCCCCCTTCCTCTCTCCTGCATGTACCCACACATGCACAGAAACACACTTGGGAAAAGCAAATATGTACTTCTCTTAATGTCATTGGAGCACAGATTTTCAGTGTGAGATAAAACTTTTGAGAAATTTAAGAAGTAAAATAAAATCTATAATCTTAACTTTTAACTAAAAATACCAATAAACTCCAAACATATTTCTCTCTCTCTCTCTCTCTCTCTCAAAAGAAAGGAGGAAAAAAAGATTCTCTAGGTGTGTTCATTGGAAAGACCAAGAATAATGATCAACCTGGGCAAAAACACTAGTTGAAGCCTCTAAGTATCTTTTCCCAATAAAAGAAACTAGGAATCATTGGGGAAAAATGCTGATTTATGTCCAGGACAGAAAATGTCTCAGATGAGCCTGGAATATATTGCTGTATAGCAAGAAAGGGATAAAAAAAAATGGCTTATGTCAAAACAAACAGGAGTCAACTTAACGAGGCTCTCAAGGCCAAAAATGGGGACAATTTGAGCATAAAGAATGTACTAGATTAAAACAAATCAGATATGCTAAAATCCATGTCTTCATAATTTTATTTGAAAATAAATACTCATAACTCACTTTTGCAGAATGCTAAGGTACTAACTCATTCTGAATACTGATAAAGGGAAGTAATTAAGCATTTTATTTTCATTTTCCTGAACAAACCATTTCAGAGTAGCCAAATAGTTAAAATGGGAAAGTTCTTTTTAGAAACATTCTAGCTAATGAATACAGAAGAAGTAACAACAGATTACCTCCATTTTGCAACCCTTAATGAAATAATGAATCCCAGCAATGATCATTTATGACTGCTAAAACTATTAGGTGAAAGGCTTTTGGAAATCACACATTGGCTCTATCAATACCAGGTCCCATTGGTCAATTTTAGTATCAATAGAAAGACAATCAGACATTTTTGTGACTTTTAATGGGATGTTCATCCACAAAGAAAATGTAAAGTACTTCTGCCACTTATCATTACTTCCAAAACTTGAACTTGAATTTGCTTAAGCCTCTAGATCTAGTTAACAGTTTATAGGAAATATGCGAGTTAAAGAAACATAATAAATAATACCAGTGAGAATGCAATCAGTAAAATCCAAAATGTGAGAAATTCCATGGAACTAATGATCTAGATCTTCAAGAAATCAATGGCAAGAGATTTAAAAGAAAAAAAAATAGAAATAAAAAATGAAAAAAGGAGGAAGAAAAAAGATAATCATAAATTAAGGGACTTTGCATTTTGATTCAAACAAAGATACTGCACAAAAATATAAGATAATCAGTGAAGAAAAAACTAATTAGATATATGATAATATTAAGGAATTATTGGGTTTTTTGAAATATAGGATTATCACATTGTGGTTCTACTTTCATGATAACATTGATTCATGTTTAAGAAGTCTATACTGTGTTTTTTATGGACAAAATGATACAATGTCTGGGATTTGCTTTAAATTAATTCAATAGCTGGAGGTTGGGGAGTATAGAAGAAAGGAGATTAGCCAAATGCCAATTGTTGACATTGCATGATGAATACATGAGGGTTAATTATTCTATTCTTTCTAAATTTTGTATAATTGAAAATAGCACACAGAAAGAAAAAAAAAACGGGGGACGTGACTATAAATACTTTAAAAGAATTAGAATTTGCTTTTGTAGTGAAGTTATGTATTTGTGCTTAAAGCAGTCAGAAGCTAAAAAAAAGCTTTACATCCTTTGGAACTGTTCATGCATAAAATTGTTTGCTTACCTCTACCAGTTTGGAAGCTAAATACATGGAAATTGTTGTGCTTTTATAAAACATCATTGATATACCCGCCAAAAATCCTGAAAAAACAAATACAAAAAAAATTGATCAGATTACAAAGTATTTCTTTGTGATATTAAGTTTTTAGAAATGTTAACTCATTTAAATAGTAGAGAATTCACTCTAGCCCTGCCTATAGGTACAACATAATCAAGGAAAATAATACACTTGATGACATTAAAATGTAGTGAGTTCTTATAACATATTTAGATTTAAAAAATTAAACTTCAGAATTAGGAATAAAGAGTTCTGGTTTATGTATGAGAACTACTGTTTAAAACAGTAGCGGTTTTGACAAATACAACATTTTCAAAATAACTTTTAAAGGCTGTTGGTATCTCTGATCTTAAGTGTGTATATTTATTCATCTATTTTCCTAACAGCTCAAATTATTTTTAGTGCTAGGGTCACACTTTTCTATAGGGGTAGGGGTGTGAAATACTAATAGTAGGATTATTACTAATAAATATCTGAAAAATAGTCTAACTTAAGAACTACCTATATTTCAGTTTAGGAAAATAATATTTATTTTTTATTTCTATATATTTCTCTACATATATATATTTCCTTTAAAGTATTATTAAAATATGTCATTTTCCAGTGGCAAAAATATAATTTTTTAAAAAATCTACTTGAACTTCCATTAATCACTTATATAAGATTTTAAGTCTTTATGTTCCTTTCTGATACATTCTCTAAATTTCTGGCCTGTAGTATGAGAAGATCTAAGCCATTATATTGTCAGTAATATAGAAAAATAGATGGCCAGAGTGCCCTGATATGTTTAACTTGCAGACAAAATATTTGGGTGAGTGTCTTGATAGGAATTCTATTACAATAGATAAAGGAAGATACATAGAAATTAGATGAATTTGGAAGCTATTTCCCATTCATTCGTATCGCTGATTGATAAAATAGTAATCATTCACTTTTAATTATTGCTTTACCAGCTATAATAGCATGTAGTTCATCATCCAGGTTTCTGATCCAACGCAGGAAGCAACTAGTACCCTGTATTGAGGAGGGAAAAATAAAATAACTTCAGTTATTTCTAGAAAAAAAAATTGCACGATTGCATGAAAACAACCATTAATGTGTGAGTGATTCACTAGATGACCCTGCAGACAAACTAGTGGTATTATATAAATTAAACTGACTACAAGATTGGAAATATTATGAACAACAATCTGTTATAAAGTCAATGTTCTGGATAGACTCTAATGAGAAATTACATATCATATTTTTACTGAATCAATAAGTGGCATGGCATCAAGTTAAAAAGCTTTCACATAGCAAAGAAAAAAGGAGTGTGAAAACAAGAGTTACAGAATAGAAGAAAATCTTAGCTAGCCACTCTTCCAATAGGGGATTAATAACTACAATATATAAAGAACTCAAAAATCTTCACACACACACACACACACACACACACACACACACAAATAACCTAATTAATAAATGGACAAATGAACTAAACAAACATTTCTCAAAAGAAGAAATTCAAATGACCAACAGAGGTATAAAAAAAGGTCCAACATCTCTAGCAATCAGGGAAATGCAAATCAAAACTATATCAAGATTTCACTTCACTCCAATTTAAATGGCAATCATCAAGAATACAAGAATAATAAATGCTAGAAAGGATGTGGAAGAAAAAGAATACTTTTACACTGTTGATGTGATTACAAGTTAGTACAACCACTACAGGAATCGGTATGGAGGCTCCTCAAAAGGCTAAGAATAGAACTACCATAAGACCCAGCTATACCACTCATTGGTGTTTTTTCAAAAGAATTAGTCAGTATACTAAAGTCATACTCATAATTATAGAAACACAATTCATAATAGCTAAGTACAGAAACAGTCTAGGTTCTGTCAACAGATAAGTGGATAAAGTATGTGTGATATATATATATATATACACAATAAATTTTATTTAGTCATAAAGAAGAGTAAAATTGTCATTTGTAGGAAAATGGGTAGAACCATGGAACATCATGTTGAGTGAAATAAGCCAGACTCAGAAAGTCAAGGGTCATATGTTCTCTCTCATATGTGGAAGATAAAGAAAAAATTTTAAAGAAATCTCATGAAAATAGATGGAAGATTGAGAAAAGGAATCAGGGGGAAGAAGGTGGGAGGAAAAGGGGAAGTACTGGGGAATAAAAATGATCAAATTATGTCTATGTAAAAACACATCACAATAAACCCCTCTATTGTGCATAATCATCATGTATTAATGAAAATTAATAAAAAAGCAAAAGAATGGAAAAATATCATTAAACATTAATTGAAAGGAAGTTGGAATAACTAACTAGTATCAGACATAGTACATTTAAGAACAAGGAATATTACAAAGTATAAATGGAATATTACAAAATGAGCAAAAGGTCAGTTCACCAAAAAAACAGAAATAAACAAGTTTATTATTTGATAATTATTACAATACTATAAAGATGCAAAAGTGGTATGGAAAATTTGTTTTAAAAAAATCACATATGGCTTTGGAATATAATAAATGAGTATGTTCCATGAGATCTTCTGATTCAGTTTTATTTTCCTCATTTTAATGCCATTAGTTGTATTCCCTAAGCAAATAAATAGTTAAAGAAATAAAAAACAAAAAGCAAAATAAAACACAATGCACACTGAGATAAACTAGATGGAGAAGAATAACCAACCTGGCACTAAAAATGCTGTAAATAATACATGTGTAAACATTTATGAATTTTTGTTAAGAATAAATACAAACACTATAACATGATAAATGAAAAAGAATGGGAATATAAACATGCAATTACCAATAATTTGTCCTTAACCCTTTGCATGTTCAAAGACATTAGTGATGCTTCCTAGTCAAGCCATATTGAAAATACTTTAGTATTAGTAAGATTTCATAACAAGTGATAGAGTTCATCTATAATTGGTTATTCCTTTCCATTTCAAAATACTTTTTCCAAACCTACCCTTTATGAGCAAACTTTTACTTAAAATGATATATAACCATTTTACCTACAATGAATTAACTCAATTTCAATTTTCCCAGCATTAATTTTTTCACAGAAAGAAAAAAACCATACATACATATATGTATACATGAATGCTTACAGATCATCTTTAATTAACATACTTTATAATTTAGAATATATTTAGATTTTGAGTTTAAATTTTAGATATTTAATAATATGTCAGTAATATGATTAACATATTAGTAATTCCCATTAGCCAAAAGGCTATTACTTAAAGCTGACAGTACTGTCAAGAATTGTCTTTGTATATATATTTAGATGTATTTTTATATATCTTTGTGTAAATTTATAGGAATATACAGAAAGAGGTACAGAATGTTAACTCTGGTAATTTGAGACAATAATAAGAAGACTGAGTGGATACAAGAGTGAAAATAAGTCATTGTTCATATAAGTTATAATAGAAAATCTTTACAGACTCAGTCAAGTATTAATATCAGCTAGAAGGGTCTGAACTATGCATAAACTAATAAAAAGGTAGTAAGTATGATTTAAAAACACAGACAAGCTACATAATCATTTAAGCTCCAGAAATATCAAGAAATTCATATTTTTTCTGAGTGTCAATGCACTGAAAAAGAAAAAGGAGTCTTTGGAATCTGTAATATTACATGTAAATGCAAAGTGTCCACATATTCAAGTATATTAAATCACATTCTAAAAGAAGAACATTGTCCTCCTGAATTCTAAATATACTGTATATTTGGTGTTAATATATTTATGAATATGCCAACAAGCAACATTAAATAAAATGATAGTTGAATTAAAGACATATTTCATTCTTACAATAACCATGTTATTTAGTATCACATTTTTCTTTCCTCTTCTGAAAATCTTACCTTGTATATACTAACAAAAGAACCAAGAAAAGCTCCAAGTTGGAAGTTTTCTTTATTGTAGAAGAGAGAAAGTAGCCGGGATGGCTGTGTAAACAGATGCCTAAATGCAGACGGGATTCGGAGGCAGCATTGGATCAAGTATCCCACGCTAAACATTCTGATGAAACCCTATACAAAATTGGGAAGAAAACTGATTTACAACCAAATTTTGAAGTTTGATAAAATGTGAATTTTACCATGTCAGAAGCAAAGCCAAACTCATAAATATTTAATATCACAGAAAATTTCAAAATAAAGTCTTAAACTCTCAAATAATAATTTTAAAACAATTATCTTAAAAGTAAGAGTGAAATCTTGGAGGAAATACACATTATTTGAGTTATAAAGATTTTAAAAGTCACTGGCCAACCTTGACTTTGCACCAAAATTCCATTTCTTGACATTTTGTTGACAATAACGAGGATTTTAAATTTCTAAACCACAAATGAGTTTAAGAAACAAAAGCAGTAACATTTTCAAAAAATGGCTCATAAAACCAAATGCTTTGGGGAATTTAAAAAAAAAAAAAACTATTCTTAATCATTAGTAAAGATTCTGTTGATAAAAATTTTTTTCATTATTTCTTTAGACCTTTGGTACAAAATTTTTTCAATGATCAGGTTAAAAGAATATACTAGGGAATATATAATTATATCTATGTATTTTATTCCTGTGCTCATCTGCATCAGGCTAAAACATCTCTAGGGAATGGATGGTTATTTTGAGATACCCTCAATTAAAGCCAGGCACAGAGGCACAAACTTGTCATCTCAGTCTGAAGCAAGAGGACTGTAGGTTGGAGGCTGGCCTCAGAAAGTTAGGGAGACCTGGTTGTAAACAAGATAGGGTTGCACCATTCGTGTCTTCATACAGGTACCTAGGGTAGTGATGTCCATCTCATTCCACCATTTTTGCTACTCTCATTCCCCTCCCCCTCAACTTCCCCCCTCCCCACTGTCCCATCCAAAGTTCCTCCATTTCTCCCATGCTCCCCACCCCCACCTCTCTTATGTATCAGCATCCACTAATCTGACACTATCTTGTTTGCAACCAGAGAGATAGAAAATTGAGCTCTATATATGTACTATGACTTGAAATGCATTCAAAAAAAGAAATAAATATGAAAGTAAATAACTAAATATAATTAGAGTATAAAATAAAATAAAATATCCTTTAAAAAAAAGAAAGAAAGTTAGGGAGACCTTATCTCAAAATAAAAAAAATTAAAAGAGCTGGGGATATAGCTTAGTGGTAGATCACACTTGCGTTCAATCCCCAGTACCCTTCAAAAGATATACTAAACGGAACTTGACAATACCTTGCAGTATGGTCTCCCATCCCCTTCCCCTCTCACCCCAACTGGCAAGGGAACATATCTGCATTCCTAGCCTTGCTTCCATGCTAATTCCCAAAATCAGGTTTGTATTTTCCAGATTGTAGCTTTCTTTTCTAGAAAAAACTGAATTACTATAAAGAAGTATTGGTTAATTTACTTGAGCCTACCTAATACCTATTTCAAATGTAGAAAGTAAATTGGCAGATCAATCACTGTGAATTACCATGCATTTCCTCAATTGAAACTGCCTAGTATTTGTTTAATGCATGAAATGGTCACACTTTTATCTTGTCATTGATAATCTCATAATGTTAATCTAGGGATTCAGGGATCACAATCACATTATAATCTTCTTATGCTATTTTCAAGAATTTTTTTGAAAATACACTCATCCACCCTTTCATGTATTCAGAAAACATTTACTGAACATCTACTATGTGCCAAGCATTATACTACATGCTGGGGAATGCAGTGGCAAAGGAGATACAAACTTTCTTTCTTTTCTTTCTCTGGCTTTCATGGAGTTTTCCATGCTTGTTACAAGAAGAGAAAATATATAAGTAAAAAAATAAGCATAAAACAACTACAGATTAGAATAAATGTTATGAAGGGAGTAACCAGGGCACAAGAGCAGTCTATTTTAGATTAAGTGGTAAAGGAATGCTACTGAGAATGTGACATTTAAGTAGACTCCAAAGAGAAGAAGTAATATGAGAAAAACCTTTCAGACAGCTTGGACAGAAAGCACAGAGGCATTAAAGAAGTTGGTAGGTACAAAGACCAACCAAAAGTGTGAAATAACAAAGAAGCAGCTAAGAAGAGTACAGTGAATGAGGAAAATATAACTAATATGAATATAATCAATTAATATGAATATATTCTCAGGGATATGATTTAACATATGGTTTAACTACCTTCACAGAATAATGAGGTTTACTCTAAAAAATTTTACTGTATTCATGGTATAAATTCCTCATCCACAAGTCTCCAAATAGTTTTATATTCATGGATATAATATTCCAACTTATACATAAATTATCAAGTATTATAATATTGGTACACATTTGAAAGAATCACTGCTTGGTAATTGTCACTTATTTTCTCAAAAAAAATTTAATATCAACTTTCTCAACCCCAAACACCTCAGTTCCTCTCCTGAATTCTCCCCTTGAACTATAGTCATGTTTAGTTAGAAAGAATAACCTTCAGGAGACAGCAGATTCTGAGACTGCCAGTAATGCTGTCTTTTTTGTTTTGTTTTGTTTTGTTTTCACTTTAAAGTGAGGCAAGGGAATCACATTTGGAAAGAGTGTATCAAAAACCACAGCACAAGTGAAAATATACTCTATTGCTTTTACCCCTGGTCAGATCTTTTGGGATTCTGAAGGCAAGTAATGGGCTTAGGCAAACAGCACTGTCAATGATAGGCCACAGGCATTCATTCATATTCATGAGCACTGATGTGAGGCAGACAGTTCCTGCTTTCTACAGGAACCAAAAGGAGACTATCTTTTGGGGCGTTATGTAACTCAGCTATTCTCATCATAAGCAAATGGGGATTGGACCTTACAAGACAGAACATTAACTTTTTTTTTGGTACTGGAGATTGAACTCAGGGGCACTCAACCACTGAGCCACATCCCCAGCCCTATTTTGTGTCTTATGTAGAGACAAGTTCTCACTGAATTGCTTAGCACCTTGCTGTTGCTGAGGCTGGCTTTGAACTCGCGATTCTCCTGTCTTAGCCTCCCTAAGTGCTGGGATTACAGGCTTGTGCCACCGCGCCTGGTTAACTTTTAAAAGCATCAGAATTATTAGAGCACCATGCAAATCTAAGGAACTTGCCACAGGATGTGCTACCTGTGCCAGGCTAACCGCAGTGATAAGAAACTTTCTTCTCAGATGTGGTGGTGATAGGATAATAGAGGTGGGGAGGGGGGAGTAGTTTTAAACTATTACACAAGTACAGTAACCAGTAGGGAATTTATGCCAGTGGACACCGCTAACTCTGTTAATGTAGAGTAACTGAGGGCATGATCCAGTTAGCTTGATGCCTTTTAAACATGTAATAGATTCATAAGTTCAAAATGAAATACCACTGTATCAGATGGTACACAGTATATACAGTGTGTCTCGGTGCACACAAATTGATCCAGATAGCAAATTCCACAGTCCAAGGACCTGTTCTTGGTTGTACTTCTAATGAGTATACATTACCAAATACACATTTCAATAATTTTTCTTCTTTTCTTGTTATTTTTACTTCATCATCTCTCTTACTTCATAAGTTTTAAATGAGTTAATTATTTTTCTTTTTCTTTCTTTCTTTTTATTTTTTTTGCAGTGCTGGGGATCAAATCCAGGGCCTCCATACACAGGTGCTCTACCACTGAATTATAGCCCCAGCCCAAGATAAGCTAAGATAAGCTAATTAAAATTGTTTAATTAAGATATGTAAATATTAAAATATTAAATATCATTACCTATTCCCACATATTTTTCTTACTTTTCTAGTCAAATGCAAAGAATGATAGTAATTATTAATGTCAAATTTTCCATTTACTTGGAAATTATTTTTTAAGTTATTTTTACATATATTCCCCATTAAGAAAGTAAATACATTAATATACTTACTTTAATGCAATAAGAGATACAATTATCTTCATAGTGTTTGCAACATCTATGCCTTGGTCCATGCTTGCATCTGAAATTAAACCAAGAAAAATAAAACTAAACTAATCATAATTAAAATATGTGCACGTATGTATTTGTAGATCTGCTTAAAACTTTCTACAAAAAAAAAGAAGAGAATGTCACTATTCTAAATGTGTGCAACTTTTGCTTCTTTAGGACATATAGAAGCAGGAATAACAAATATTTTGTTTTTTTGTTGTTTACCATTTGATGCAATATATAAAATATGTGATTGTAGTCAAAATAATGTGGAACACAAAAATATTAGTAAGCACTTTTGACTTAATACAAAAGATATGTATAGATTATCTACATACACTGCTGAAACTTTGGAAGCTTTAAATCACTTATTACAGAGTGTAACGATCATAAATCATCTGTGAAGCCAGTACTTGAGCAAAAATCATAATGAGAATGTGCTCAGGTTACAGGAATTTATACTTAATTATATTTGAGAGAAAACATCTGGAAAAGAAATATGATATAGTATTAGAATTCAAAATTCAGTTTCTTAAAAATAAATATAGAAATAGAAATCATGTGGGAATTCAAAAATAGGTTATTTGTGATTGAACTGTAAATTACTTAGCCCTCTAGTGTTTAATGTAAACATTTCTGTTGAGAGAACTCTTCAGAACATACTCATTTTAATTATTTGATGTATTGACTGTGGTATTATTTATTCACCCTTGGCATAAAGAAGTAGACTAACATGGGTCTAGCTAATTCTTTTCTCTCTAAGAGAGTCATGTTCCAAAATAAAAAGTCCCTATCACTTCTTTCAGACTAGTTAATCAATTATTTCCATAAGTGGACACATTCTGTGTCATTTATAATAACAACTTGCAAAATAAAATAAAGTTCTGGCTCTGCACCTCTCCAATCCCACTTGCAAATTGATTAGTTGAAGTCTTTTCAGAAATCCAATTCTGGACTGCAGCTGGATTATATAGGCAGCCTTTTCCTAGTCAAAGGTGACAGCAACAGTTCATACCGACCTAAGCCCGTATGTTATTAGAATGATATGACCTATCTGGTCATGTGAAGTGTTGAGTGATTAAAGCTGGAGGTGTAAAAAGAGGTGAATTATAGAAGGACTGCCTCATGCAAACCATCACTCTTCAAACTTCTAAGGGTTCTCTTCAAAGATACTTCAGTCTTTGCTACCAGAGCTGAACAGAAATGATTAAACTCTATTTGCTAGTGAAGTTAAATCCTGATATCAACTAAACTGTCATCCTTAACCATTTTTTAAAAGGGCTTCCCAAGTCCTGGACTACCCCTCTTTTTTGTTATTTGTTTTGCTTCTGTATTATTTTGTATCTGCTTTCACCCCAGAGGACCTATTGAGGCTACTCTGACAAGTTCTGCCACAAGTTGATCATTCGCCCACAAAACTCATGTTCTTCATTTTCTTTTGATTCTCGTTGAAATTTCCATTAAGGAGGATCCTCTCTTCCTTTTTTCACTAAGGTAATCAATATCTATGTTTTTTCCTTAATTTTTTATTTGTTTTAATTGATTATACATGACAGCAGAATGCATTTATGCACTTTGATATATACATAAAGGGGGTTTAACTTGCTTTTAAATAAGTTTACTACAAAAATTATTTCTGTCATCTACAATTCATTTCTTTACTCCTATCTTCTTGTGTACAGTATATGCTAAAATGAAGGTAAAATCTTTTAAATTAAGTAAAAATTTAACACCTACTCTGTGCTCACATGTTCCATCAAGCAATTTCATATGTTATTTTACTTAATGCTCACAACAATCTTAAAAGGGATTATTAACCCCATCTAACAGATAAGGGTTTTGACATGCTCAATGATTAATTCACTTATCAAAAAGTCACAAAGCTGGAAGAGGCAAAATGAGAGTCAAAGGTCAGTTTTCTGATTTCTTAAAGAGTTTCATCTTCCTATAATTGATCCCTTAGCTTTCAATATTGTCTACTCCCTTTTCCCTCTCCTAAATATCACTACCATGATTGCTTTTATTGACTAATATTCCAATTTTAAACCATTAAATTTATTTCATTAAATGTCTATGCTGGAAATATAAAAGAACATATAAAATATAAAGATTTTTTTTCATTTGTATAATAGAAAAATAAAGATTTTTTATTTCATTCTGAGAGCCCTTGTAAATTTTTGTTTTACAAAATATTCTTTACTTAATCCTTACTCATTATTTCTGTATCTTGACTCTCTCTTAGTAACATTTCTTTCTCTGTTCCATAGCTGGCACATTCAATTAGCACATATTAACTGTTTCCTGAATTACCCATCACAGCCTCCTGCTACTTGGAAATAGAATAGTATTTTAATTCCATGCAAATCTATTTAAAGGCCAATGATGGTCTACCCTATGAGAGAGAACAAATAATATTCACTTGCCATAATGTGCCTTTTGTAAGATTCTATGCAGTTTCTAGTGAAAAAAGAAAGTAACATTGTTATCTGAAGAGAAAACAAAAATAATCTGGCATGGTACAGATATCACATAGTGTGCTAAAATATCAAGATAAAGGACTCACATTAAATCCACAAGTTTCCTAACTAAAGCAATTATATTCATTCTTCTTGATTTTTCCTCATGTTTCTCTCTCTTTTGTTCCATTTTTGCATATGCTGCCTCTGATGAGTAAGAATGTGTGGGAATTTCTTCCTTGCCTACAATGAACCTAAAGAAAAGAAAACAGTGTGAGACATTTTTCACTATTTAAAAAAAACTCTACAAGAAAAAAAATTTGTGTATATACAAACACATTTTGGAGAGTATCTTATTTAAAATAGTATTTTCACAATTAATATAATCTAGTTATCCTTTGGGGGAAAAAAAGACTTTCAAAACTAAATACTGAGGAATATTCAGAATTTTTAAGTCATTAGTTTAACATGCAGGTATTTTTTAAATGTATTTATTCTATTTAGGTTTACATGATAGCAGAATGCCTTTTGATTCATTGTGCAAAGATGGAGCACAACTTTTCATTTCTCTGGTTTGATGTGATGTAGAATCACAACATACATGCAGTCATACATAAAGCTAGGGCTATGTATGATTAAAACAAAGGTGTCCTAATTAAAGATTGCTTCATACAGGTGTTGTAATGTGTTTTACTTGATTTTAACCAAGTAAAACACATTACAATTACAAAAATTAACCAAGTAAAACACATTACAACACTTGTATGAAGCAATCTTTAATTAGGACACCTTTGTTTTACGGTATTATATGCCTTAACGATTTTCAAAAAAGGGGGAGAGGGCAAGGGACTAGACAAAGATGGTGGAATGAGACAGACATCATTACCCTAGGTATATGTATGATTGCACAAATAGTGTGATTCTACTTCATGTACAACCAGAGAATTGAAAAACTCTGCTCCGTTTGTGTACAATGAATCGAAAAGCTTTCTGTTGTCATGTATAACTGATTAGAAATAATAATTTTTAAAAAAGATTTTCAAAAGAAGCAAGATTTTCAAAAGTGTCTGCTGGTCAAACGTGAAAATTATATTTTTCTCTAAATTCTACTAATATTTACAAGTGAATTAAGTTCTCTTTTAGAGTAAAACTAAATTTATACCTAATGTCACTTTGAGTTATAAACAGCTGCAGTGTAGTAGAAGGTCATTTATATACACCTAGGAAAATAGAGGGAACTAAAAATGAGAGTAAGAATGAGAGTAAGAGATATACACTCATAGTATTCCATTAGGATATCTTAAAACCTGATATTATTCTAACCTACTTATTTTTCTTCAGGAAAATACCAAACATCTAGAAAATGACACCATTCCTATTCCAACAAAACTGGACAATATTTTTCCAAAGACAATGCAAATGTTACTACCATTAGATAATACTGAAAAAGTATCCTCTCTCAGAGCCTTCCTATTGTCTGCAACTACATTGTAAGAGTCCTTCCTCTTGTACCAAAAATAGCTTTCCTAAAGATACTTGCAGAAAATAGAACAAAATATAATAAAACATACAATCAATAATACTACACCAAAATTCTGAAACTTGGGGCCTGTGAAAAACAAAATGTGAAAATTTAAGCACTCAGAAAAGAAAGAAAAAGTATTACAGTCAACAACTCCAATCCATTCTGTTCAAACATGGGAAAACTTATAGTTTATCAAATCATAAGGAGTGTGTAAAGGGTTTATTTGCCACCAGGTGTCAGCTGTGAATCCTTAGTCACTCTTAGTCCAAAAGAACTTGTTTCTTACTCATAGGGGTACTAGGAGAGTTTGATATGGGTACTACAGTTATTTATAAGCAACACAGATAAAACTATGCTAGAATAGATGCAACAGTAGCTCTCATACCTTTTGTAACACTGTTAATCTTCTGATGGTGCTGACTATCTCAGATTAGAAGTCACTTCTTTGAAGATATTGTCCCTGCCTCAATTTAGGGTGATCCTTGCTCTGTGCTCTCACAGTGCAATAACCCCCAGTACTATATGCACTATTTTAGTATTCTGTGGCCCCACTGAATTGACCATATGATTATGTAGACCATGAGATTAAGCAGATTTTTTTTTGCTATTATATCCGAGTGTCTAGTAAAGTGAATGGCATGTACATAATAAATATCTGATTTGTACATATTAAATGAGTAAATATAGTAATAGCTAACATATTCTGAGTACTTATACACAACAGGCACAATGCTAGCCAAGCCTTTTACAAATGTTGAATAATTCTGCTATTTGTAACACAGGAACATCATAGGTATCATAATTCTCATAAGAACTAGCATGAATAAGTATATTATCCACTAGCAGTAAATTGTCAGTATTTATTTTAACACAGATGATCTGACTTGAAGGCTTGGCCTCTTAATCACTGAATTATGTACACTTGTTATACATGATGGTAAATCAGGGCTTAGTGCATCTTTAGGTAAATACTACCAGCACTAGCTCTTCTTCCCAGGTTCTGTCCTTGACTCTTTCTATCTATTCCTATGACTTCTACTATTATCTGTATAGGGAAGTAATTTCCAAATCATTCTATACACAATTCCAGAGGAAGCTTCCTAAAGTTGCTTCTGTGCTTCCTCAAAGAACTTCCTTGACTACGGCCAACTAAATTAAATACAACCTCCAGTTTAAAACTCTACCTAGGACTGCAAAAGCGCTCAGTGTATGAGCTCTTATATATTATAGCTAAATGAACTACTAATAATTCTCCAAATAAACCAATGCTCTGATGTTGCTCCTTTTACCTGGATCATTCTTCACTACATCTTTGCTAAAGTCTTACCTGCCTTTTAAGGTCTATCTTACGTGCTCCTTGGTCCCACTCTTTTCTGCCTATCCCCTCTCAAAGGTAAAGGAAATAATCCCTGTTTCTATTCTCTCGTAGCATTTGGGCTTTTCTATTCTATAAGTAATTCTGTGCAATTTTCTTTCTTCTCTACCTTTATTCCAGTCCACAAGTTGGGGAGAGATTAAGTTAGGTCTGGCTAAAATATATTCCTGAGATAGCCTACACAATAGAGATTGTAACATGGGGCATAATTATAATTGACATTGTCTTCCCACTAGACCATAATCTGTAAGGACAGAGACTGTATCTGATTCATTCACCAGTGTATTCTCAGTGCTTAATACAATTCCTGGGACAAAGTAAAAGTCTACTAAACTTACAATGAATTAATGTTATCTTTGACTTGCACATGTTGAGTGCTTTAAAAAAATGAGTGCTGAACTAAAGATAAAGTTGAATTTTCTAAATCTTTTCAATCTACATCTAATTAGAAGGTATTAAATAGAGTATGCTGTGAATATTTGTATTTTGTGAGTAAAGAATGGTTTTTCTCAGATGAAACAATGTGTTTTCATGATAGAGTAATTATGATCTCTATAAGATAAGCATTTCCTTCAAGCCTGTTTGCCACTGTATCCATTTAAATTTGAGACTGGTGAGTATTCCCAAATACATCAGGCACTATATATTTTCATCATCAAACTTTTAGAAGTTATATTAAATTTGGCAACAAAAAGCATTTTTCTTAACCTTTCCTTTTGTAATTAATATTAATTGTTGTGTTTTTAACATGCTATAAATTTATAGCATGTCTGCAATAAATCAGTACAGCCAAGTATGAAAAGAAGTAGAATTAGAAAATCACATCAGAAAATACATTTTGTAAGCCTATATATATTAGCCCACATCTTTTTAAATTTTTTAAATTTATTTGTCTAATCAGTTATACATGACAGCAGAATGCTCTTTGATTCATTGTGCACAAATACAACACAATTTTTCACTTCTCTGATTGTACACAAAGGAGGATCCTACCATTTGTGCAATCATACATGTACCTAGGGTACTGATGACCATCTCATTCCACCATCTTTTCTATCCTCATGCCCCCTCCCCTCCCCTTCCTTCCCTTTGGCTAATCCAAAGTTCCTCTACTTGTCCCATGCCCACCCCTTATGAATTAGCATCCACTTATCAGAGAAAACATTCAATCTTTGTTTTGGGGGATTGGCTTACTTCACATAACATGATATTCTTTAACTCCATCCATTTTCCTGCAAATGCCATAATTTTATTCTCTTTTATTGCTGCATAATATTCCATCCACATCTTTTTTTAAAAAATTATTTTTTAGTTGTAGGTGGACAGAATATCTTTATTTTATTTTTACGTGGTGCTGAGGATCGAACCCAGTGCCTCATATGTGCTAGGTGAGCACACTACCACTGCACCATAACCCCAGTCCCACACATCTTTTTTTTTAAATAATGAAATTTAACAATAAAAAGTATATTTGGCTTTTGGTACTATTCTGAGTATCAATTTTGCATCTCTGATAATAATGAATTTGGACTGTGAGGAATTGGAAATGAAATCAAATCTTTTTAGTGGAAGGAGATATACAATATAAATACAATGACAATACATAATACTTAATGATTTTATTTGATTGATTGATTGGTTCGGGATTGAACCTAGGGGTGCTCAACCACTGAGCAACATCCTCAAACCTTTTCATTTTTTATTTTGAGGCAGGATCTCACTAAGTTCCTTAAGGCCTCACTGGAACTTATGATCCTCTTGTCTCAGCCTCTGTAGTTACTAGGATTACAGATGTGCCCCACCACACCCAGCTATTTAATGATTTTTCTTTTATAACAAGAATACTAGCAAGAATAAACTTTTTCCTCCAGAATATTTTCTTATAATATATAGAGAAAAATAGGTATAAATGGTTCAAATCAGCCCTTTATTACAAGTGGATATGAAGAAGAGACACAAAATTATATGACACATTTTAATTTTTGCAAAGGAAAACAAACAATGTTTTATCTTCTCCTTAGAGAAATCACCTTGTTGTCATCAGCTTTCAGTTAGAACGCTTTATAATTAATGTAAGAACAACTGCAAATAAAAAGTTCTTTTCTAATAAAATTTTATATTTTAATGAAAAAATAAGGTAAAGAAATTTTTATTGTGTATTGTCTTAGAAAAGTTTTGCTACCATAGTATTTGCCCCAACTAAATATATTATTATTCATTCATTCATTCATTTATTTATTTATTCATTCCTTTATTTATTTATTATTTTTTATTTATTTTTGCAGTGCTAGGGACTTGACTCAAGGCTTCATTGCGCTAAGCATGCATCAAAAATATTCTTAAACACACTGTAGATTCAATTTTCTCCCTCCTAAACCAGTTTCCTTGCAAGTCATATGATTTTCTGTTAATAATACCTTTTTTCAGGCACTAGGGTTTTTAATTTGACTGGGATTAAGGAGAGGAGGAGAAGACAAAAAAGAAAATATCAGATACAGGGTCTTCATTTTTTTTTCCTTTGCAAGCTGTGTCTTTTGCTTTCTAATCCTCCCACTATTACTCATATCCCAGTTCTTATTATTTTGTGTTTGTATCTACTGGTTCTCTCTTTTTCAATGTCCCAAATACTATAGCTAGACTAATTTTTCTGAAAGATGTTAACTACTCTACTCCAACCCTTTAATGGCTCCCTACTGACCACCTTATCAAATCCAGGTTTGTCTTTTTTATCCCTCTAGGTCTTCCATAACCTGAACCAACTTTACCTACTAGAAAATATCCTTAAATACTCAAATACAAAGTTTTTTTTTTTTTTAACCAATTATGTTGTTTTTCTCACTCTTGCCTCACATTTCATGTTCATAATGTCCATCCTTTCGCTAATCCCTTCCACCCTGATGTTCTTCCTCCTTACTGGTAGTCATCTAAAGATATCCTTCAAATATAGTTTAAGGTGGTGCCAGAGTTCCTGCCTAAAGGCGGGAGTACAGGCCAGGGCCCAGGACTACCTTCAGGGACCACTGCAGGAGCCCAGACAAGGGCAGACCCAAGACTGCTAGCCGCCAGTCACAGGGGAACTCAGACCCAGGGGAAGGGCTGCCTCCGGACACCCCTGCGGGAGACCTGGCCTAAATGAAGCCCGAGACCACCCCCAGTTCCAAGCCAAAGTTCCTACCAACTGGAGGGAGCACAGTCGAAGGTCCAGGACCACCTTCAGGTACCGCTGCAGGGCCCAGCCAAGGGCATACCCAAGATTGCTAGCTACCAGCCACAGAGGAACCCACACCCAGGGGAAGGACTGCCTAAAGGGACCCCTGCAGGAGACTTGACCTAAATGAGGCCTGGGTCGCTCCCAGTTCCACACCAGAGTTCCTACCTACCCACGGGAAGACAGGTCAGGGCCAGGACAACCTTCAGGAACCACCCAGGGAGTTCAGCCAAGGCCACTCTCACTGCCATCTTGAGTTACCTCCACTACTGCCACAATCTTTAGTGGTAGTAGTGTTAATCTGGGGACTGGAAGTGAACTCCAAGTGAGATACAGGTAATCTGGAGTGTCAATACAAGATTATAGGATAGAAATCACAATGCCTTATATCAGCATTGCAAGAAAGGAAGATACATAATCAACATGAAAAAACAAGGGAACAAAGTGCCCCAAATAAACCAAGATACCACAATAACAGAATCCATTGACAACACGGTTGATGAAATGTCAAAGAAAGAATTCAGAATGTATGTAATTAAAATGATCTGAGAATTAAAGAATGACTTAAGCGAGCAAATACAGGCAAAAATTGATCACTCCAACAAAGAAATAAGAGAGCAAATAAAGGCAACCACTGATCATTCCAACAAAGAGATGAGACAGCAAATACAGGTAGCAAAAGATTACTTTAAGAAAGAGCTAGAGACTGTGAAAAAAAAAAACAATCGGAAATTCTTGACATGAAGGAAACAAAAAACCAAATAAAAAACTCCATAGAAAGCATCACCAGCAGACTAGATCACTAGGAAGACATAACCTCGGATAATGAAGACAAAATATACAATCTTGAAAATAAAGTTGACCATACAGTGAAGATGGTAAGAGATCATGAACAGAACATACAAGAATTATGGGATAGCATCAAAAGACCAAATCTAAGATTTATCAGGATAGAAGAAGGCACAGAATTTTAAACCAAAAGAATGCACAATCTCTTCAATGAAATAATACCAGAAAATTTCCCAAACATGAAAATGAATTGGAAAATCAATACAAGAGGCTTACAGGTCACCAAATTTACAAAATTATAACAGATCTACACCAAGGCACATTATAATAAAAATGCCCAACATACAGAATAAGGATAGAATTTTAAAGGCCACAAGAGAGAGGAACCAGATTACATATAAGGGGAGACCAATTCATATCTCAGCAGATTTTTCAACCCACACTCTAAAAACCAGGAGATCATGGAACAACATATACCAAGCTCTGAAAGAAAATGGATGCCAACCAAGAATCTTATATCCATCAAAACTGAGCTTCAGATTTGATAATGAAATAAAAATCTTCAATGATAAACTAAAGTTAAAAGAGTTTACAGCAAGAAAGCCTGCACTATACAGCATTCTCAGCAAAATATTCCATGAGGAGGAAATGATAACCAACAATAAAAATATACAAAGAAAGGAACTATATTTAAAAAAAATAAAAGTCCAGTCAAAGGAGAAACTAAGTCAAGGTAAAAACCAAAAATAAACCAAAATGACAAGGATTACAAATCATATTTCAATAATAACCCTGAATGTAAATGGCCTAAACTCCTCAATTAGAAGACATAGACTGACAGACTGGATTTAAAAAAAAGACCCAAAAGACACCCACAGACTGAAAGAGAAAGGGTGAGAAAAAACGTTATCATTCACATGGACTGTGTAAACAAGCAGGAGTTTCCACCCTCATATCAGATAAAGTGGATTTCAAGCCAAAGTTAGTGAAAAGGGATAAAGAAGGACATTTCATACTTCTTAAGGGAATCATACATCAACAAGACATAACAATCATAAATATCTATGCCCCAAATAATGGGGCATCTACGTATATCAAACAAATCCTTCTCAACTACAAGAATCAAATAGATATCAACATAATAATACTTGGTGACTTTAACACAGCTCTCTCACCACTGGATAGATCTTCCAAACAAAAACTAAACAAAGAAACCATAGAACTCAATAAAACAATCAATAATTCAGACTTAACAGATATATAGAGAGAGACTATTCCATCCATCAACGAGTAAACACACTTTTTTTCTCAGGAGCATATGGATCCTCCTCTAAAATAGATCATATATTATGTCACAAAGAAAGTCTTAGCAAATACAAAAAAATAGAGATACTACCATGCATCCTATCTGACCACAATGGAATAAAATTAGAAATCAATGACAGATTAAAAAAATAGAAACTACTACAACACCTAGAAACTAAATAATATGCTATTGAATGACACATAGATAACAGAAGACATCAGGGAAGAGACAAAAAAATTCTTAGAGGTAAATGAAAACTCTGATAGAACATATCAAAATCTCTGGGACACCATGAAAGTAGTGCTAAGAGGAAAGTTCATTGCATTAAGTTCATTTGTTAAAAGAAGAAAAAGTCAACAAATAAATGACTTGACTCTACATCTCAAAGCCCTAGAAAAAAGAAGAACAAACCAACACCAAAAGAAGTAGAAGACAGGAAATAATTAAAATCAGGGCTGAAATCAAAAAAATTGAAAAAAAATTAATTAACAATTCAAAAAATTGACAAAACAAAAGGCTAGTTCTTTGAAAAAATAAACAAAATTGACAAACCTTTAGCCAGCCTAACAAAAAGGACAGAGAAAACTCAAATTACTAAAAGTCATGATGAAAAAGGAAATATCACAACAGACAATACTGAAATACAGAGGATAATTAGAAACTCTTTTGAAAATTTATACTCCAATAAAAAAGAAAAGCCTGAAGAGACCAACAAATTTCTAGAGTCATATGACCCACCCAAACTGAACCAGAAGGTCATACACAACTTAAACAGACTAAGTTTAAGCAAGGAAATAGAAGATGCCATCAACAGCCTGCCAACTAAGAAAAGCCCAGGACTAGATGGATTCTCAGCCGAGTTCTACGAGACCTACAAAGAAGAATTAATACCAATACTCCTCAAACTATTTCATAAAATAGAAAAGGAGAGAACCCTGCCAAACTCATTCTATGAGGTGAGTATCACCCTGATTCCAAAACCAGACAGAGACACATCAAAAAAAGAAAATTTAAGACCAATATCCCTGATGAACATACATGCAAAAATTCTCAATAAAATTTTGGCAAATCACATACAAAAACATATTAAAAAAAACAGTTCACCATGATCAAGTGGGGTTCATTCCAGGGATACAAGGTTGGTTCAACATATGAAAATCAATTAATGTAATCCGTCACATCAATAGACTTAAGAATCACATGATTATGTCAATTCATGCAGAGAAAGAATTTGACAAAATACGGCACTCTTTTATGTTCAAAACGCTAGAAAAACTAGGGATAGTAGGAACATAACTCAACTTTGTAAAAGCTATCTATGCTAAATGCAAGGCTAATATCATCCTAAATGGAGAAGAATTGGAGGCATTCCCTCTAAAAACAGGAACAAGACAGGGATGCCCTCTTTCACCACTGCTATTCAACGTAGTCCTTGAAACACTAGCCAGAGCAATTAGATGAAAGAAATTAAAGGGATACAAATAGGAAAAGAAGGACTCAAACTATCATTATTTGCCAACAACATGATTCTCTACTTAGAGGATCCAAAAAATTCCACCAGAAAACTTCTAGAATTAATAAATGATTTCAGCAAAGTAGTAGGATATAAAATCAACACCCATAAATCAATTGCAATTTCTATACATCAGTGATAAACCCTCTAAAAGAGAAATTAGAAAACCTTTCCCATTTACAATAGCCTCAGAAAAACAAATAAAATACTTGGGAATCAATTTAACAAAAGAAGTGAAAAACTCTACAACGAAATCTGCAAGACACTAAAGAAAGAAATTGTATAAGACCTTGGAAGATGGAAAAATCTCCAATGCTCTTGGATAGGCAGAATCAATATTGTCAAAATGGCTCTACTACTCAAAGTGCTATACAGATACAATGCTATTCCAATTAAAATCCCAACATCATTCCTTATAGAAATAGAAAAGGCAATCATGAAATTCATTTGGAAGAATAAGAGACCCAGAATAGCCAAAGCAATTCTTAGCAAGAAGAATGTAGCAGGAGGCATCACAATACCAAACCTTAAACTATACTACAAAGCTATAGTAACAAAAATGGCATGGTACTGGTACTATAATAGATATGTAGACCAATGGTACAGAATAGAAGACACAGAGACAAACCCACTTAAATACAGTTATCTTCTACTAGACAAAGGTGCCTAACACATACATTGAAGGAAAGATAGCCCCTTCAACAAAAGGTGCTGGGGAAACTGGAAATCCATATGCAGCAAAATGAATCTAAACCCGAATCTCTCACCATGCACAAAATTCAACTCAAAGTGGAACAAAGACCTAGGAATTAGACCAGAGACCCTATGTCTAACAGAAGAAAAAAAGGCCCAAATCTTCTGCATGTCGGATTAGGACCATACTTTCTTAACAAGATTCCTATAGCGCAAGAAGTAAAATCAAGAATCAATAAATGGGATGGATTCAAACTAAAAAGCTTTTTCTCAGCAAAAGAAACAATCGAAGTGAACAGAGAGCTGACATTTTGGGAACAAATTTTTGCCACATACACATCCAATAGAGCACTAATCTCCAGGATATATAAAGAACTCAAAAAACTTAACACCAAAAATACAAACAACCCAATAAATAAATGGGCCAAGGATCTGAACAGACACTTCTCAGAAGAAGATATACAATCGATCAACAGACATATGAAAAACTGTTCAACATTGTTTTTTCTCTAATTGTTCTAGCAATTAGAGAAATGCAAATCAAAACTACTCTAAGATTTCATCTCATGCCAGTCAGAATGGCAATTATCAAGAATACAAACAACAATAAGTGTTGACGAGGATGTTGGGGAAAAGGCATGCTCACACATTGCTGGTGGGACTGCACATTGGTACAACCAATCTGGAAAGCAGTATGGAGATTCCTTAGAAAACCTAGAATGGAACCACCATTTGACACAGCTACCCAACTCCTCATTCTATACCCAAAAGACTTAAAAAAGCATAATAGAGTGACGCAGCCACTTCAATGTTTATAGCAGCTAATTCACTATAGCTAAACTGTGGAACCAACCTAGATGCCCTTAGATACATGAATGGATAAAGAAACTGTGGTATATATACACAATGGAATATTACTCAGCAATAAAAGAGAATAAAATTATGACATTTGCAGGTAAATGGATGGAGTTGGAGAATATGATGCTAAGCAAAGTAAGCCAATCCCAAAAAACCAAAGGCTGAATGTTCTCTCTGATAACTGGATACTGATCCATAATGGGGGAGGGGACACAGGAAGAATGGAACTTTGGTCAAGCGGAGGGAGGGGACATGGGGACAGTAAAGATGGTGGAATAAAATGGACATCACAGTCCTAAAAATATATATATATATTTTTTGAGTACTTACTATCTGCCAGGTACCGTTGCAAACATTTTTTATGTATTAACTCACTTTATCCTCAGCATAGTCTCATGAAACAATACCACAAAAACTTCTCCTAGCACTGAAGCCTGTCCTAACGTTTCCCTTCAATATTTGTAGTAAATAACATGCTACTAATCTTCATTAAGTATCAACTATATGTATTTTGGAGAATAAAATAAAGAACACTTATAAATAGGAAGAACATTGAGTGTAGAGTCAGTATATTGAGTTACTTGTATGATGTTAAATGAATCAAACATTCTGACCCTGGTTTCTTCATCATGTCACATGAGCAAAAACACATTTCAGAGATGGCTGCAAAATTTAATTATATAAACTACGTGATAACTGACATTTGTGTGTGTGTGTGTGCGCGCATGTACCAACTACTATGCTAAAAGATGGACTATGAAGTAAAAGAGAAAGATTCTATCAATACTTAAAATTTAATAAATGTTTAACAACACATAAGTCCTACCATACAATTAAGTACTTAGATTTTTAGTAATTGTTCATGTGGAGCTTTGTTCTTTTAAGCTCCTTGAAGAGAGTTCTTGTCTTTCTAGCCTACAGTATAAATCACACAATGGGTCAAAAAGTAGGAGTTAACTGACTAATTTTTTAGCGGCAAAAAATCTAATAAATTACTTTTCCAATGAACACACAAAGGCTTGGATGGACTACTGTGACTTCTAAAATTGTCATCAGCTTAAAAATTGAGTCAATAAATATCTATTACAGTTACATATAATATTTATCTTTTTAAAAAAGTTAACTCATATATTTACTTTCAATATAAAGAGAAATAAAATATTACTTACCTAAGTGCAGAAAATGTAAATCCTTTCAAACCATCTTTGCACCTGAAATAAAAATTTACAATCATAAAATAAAATGTTTTGATATACAAAGCAGCATATTAACTAGCTATTAAATTTTTTCTGTAAACAATTTTAGAATCATTTTTAAAAATTATTTTGAAAAACATTTAAAATCCTTTTGTAAAAGTACAGCTTCACATTTTAAAATCTTGTTTTAAAAGGTAAAATGCAGGGTTAATGACTTGAGCATTACAAATGGTTAAAAAAGCAACAAGCAATGAAGCAAATCACTTTACACAAAATGATTAATATGATAATATTTTTCTATGTCATATTAAAACAACTTGAGGATCAATTCTCAGATCTATTGGAAGGGCTCTATCTGGTCTTCAAATAGAGATGGTAGTAGAGCATTCTTCATTCTACCCAGTTCCTGGGAGACTAATTTACGATGAAGAAAAAGGCCACATACATTACATATAGGTCAATTCAAGGTCCCAACTTCTCTCTTCTTATTAATTTGATGAATGCAAAACAACATAGAGTTGGCATGCGCAGGAAGCCTTCAAGAAAAGTTCAATAGTTTTGCCTTCTGATTAAGCATGATCAGAAAGGAAAACCTAGCATGGGGAGTGGGTGTGGGTGGAGGAAGGCAGAAAGAGAGGATTCCAAACAATATTAAGTGTTTACTATCGCCAGGTACTGTTTTGGACCCTTGATATGTGTTGTCTCATTTAAACACATCACAACTCTATGAATAGATTTTCTTTTATTCCATATCTGCATGAGGGCCCAAAATAATGCATTAACTTCTCAGAGATCACAAAATGAATAACTCAGAATTCATGGTAGGGGGAAAAATTGATCTGGTTTAAAACCTCATTGTTTTCTCCTATCCATCCTCCTAAAATTACTATTGTCTTTAATTGGGAAAGACACAAACTACAGGGTAATTAAGAAAAAAAAAGAGACTCAAATTTTCAAAAACTACTTAAACAATATCTTGAAGTAGAATCCTAATACTCCAAGACCCTTTATCTAAGGTGATTATACATACAAAGAAATAATCATCTTAAAGGGCCTCTGGGAATTATAATCAAAATTCCTTGAAGATATCCATAGATTGATGATAAAGTGAAGTTCTAGTGAATATTAGTATTAGATCTTTTTGGATAAAAAGAATAGCCTCAAATTGGGCAACTTTTTCTGTATGTCTTTTGAATGAAAAGTCACACAGGAAATGCACAACATAAAGGAAATCTACCTTCATTTAAAATACGTACATTATTATTGGAAGTGATAATCTCAGAAAAAAATCTAATCAATGTGTACAGAGATGTTTAAAAATACTTTAGCACACTTTTCAATTAATGACATGATCTACTGTATGGTCAGGTTAATGGTGAAAAATGTAACCACAGAACCTAAGTAACATACTACATAATTATCCATCCTGCACAGAATGGGAGAAAAGGCAAAAGAATTCTTATATTGAGCTAAAAATGTGCATGGGGAAATTATAGCATTAAAATTCTTAAACTTATCTATTTCCATCAGAAGGAAGTGTTTCACAGTAATTTAAAACCCATAATCTAGCTAGGTGGAGTGGTAAGGGAGTAGGCTAGGAGCCTACTGACTGCAAAAAAAGAAAGCAGTAAATTGATTAAAAGATTATGTACATCTGGGAACAAATTTTGGCTTTGGTATGTTATTGTTGAAAGATAGCCATTTATCTTTGTGCAATGCTGAATAGATAAAAGATTCTGACAACTTGATCTAGTCAGCATTGCATATTTGTGACCCTAAACAATAAATCTAATTGCACACCAAAACATCAAAAAGTAGCTTTCAAGTATAAAAGGAACATATACAAGTGAATTTGCAATTTCATTATGATGGAAGTTTGGTTCTTTCAATAGAACCCTGTGGGAAGCACTTCATATCGATAAACTCTTAACATGGATTCAAAAGGCGCTATTCTTCTTTCCATTCATGTGTATAAGGTTTGTTAATGTAATTGAGGGTCAGATGTCTATGTCAAAAGAACAAAAAAGTAATTATTCCCATAAAAAGAATCTTCAGATAGTAATGGCCCTAAGCTTTGCCATCAGAAGAGCTGTCTGAGCATTAACCTAACTACACAACACTACTGCAATCTGTGTTCAGTGTAGAAAACATGATGTAAACATAAAGATTTAAATAAAGCATGCCCTATTACAAGGTTCCCTGCTCTTCTATGAACTTGGTTATTAAAATGTAAATCAAATCACCTTCTCATGTAAGTATTAATGCTCACTGACTTATTTAACAAATATTAACTAAATTCCTACTGTGTATGACCATATAAGCACTGGTTTCCATTCTATGCACCAGAGGACAAGACAGCATCCCTGTTTTCATACAACTGACATAGTTGACATAGATATACAACAATAAAGTAAGTCATACTGTGAAAATGGCTATGGCAAAATAAAATAAAATAAATCCTGCAGGATGAGGGGGGAAATAGTGATGGAGTCTGGCTTTCTTATTTTACATTGTATAGACAAGCAGCGTCTCTCTAAGGCAGTAAAATTTGGTAATCTGATCAGAAACCTTAAGGAATTAAGGGAATGCATTTCAGTTTGAAGCAATGGCAAGTATAAAGCCCATGATGAGAGTCTACATGATAAGTAAGGAGAACAGCAAGAAGAACTTAACTGGAGCAAGGAAAAAGTGGTAATGAAATGAGGTCACAGTAACAGGAGTGGAGGGAAGAAGTGGTCTACAATGCATGTAGGCCCTTTTAGATATGGGAAGGCCTTTGGAAGGTTAAGGGACAGAAGTGACAAGATCTGTCTTAAATTTTAAGAAAATAATTTTGGATGCTGGATGGAAAATATAGGAAGGCAAGGTGAGAAGCAAGGAGGGTAGTCAGAGAAAAGTAATTATGGTTAGAGGTGGGTTAGAGATATGGTAAGAATCCTAATGTATTTCAAAAGTAAGAGCTGGCAGAATTTCTAGATAGTTTGAATATGAGGTAAAAGGGAAGGAGAATTTACAAATTACTAAAATATCTTTGGTCTGGGTGAACAGAAAGATTGAAATGATCATTGGCAGAAATTAGGAATAATGTAAGAGGAATGAATTCAAGGACAAAATCAAGTGTTAAATTTGAGATGTGTCTTAGTTACTTAAGTGAAAATGTGAAGGAAGAAATCAGCTGGTTATACGTATCTGGATATCAAGGAAGGGGACTGATTCATTTATATGTAGTTCTTAAATCAATAAGACTAGATATAGTCATATAGAAAATAAATGTAGATAAAGAAAATATTCAAAGACTGAATATATTATATTCCTCCATAACATATGAAAAAACTCTTTGTAGAAAAAAAACAAAGATCCATTTCTCCTAATTAAATCACCTTCTACTATAAAGTCTCATTTTTATTTTCAAGTGTGCATGAAGATAATGCACTTTACTCATATACACAGACTTTTCTATTTAGTCTATGCAAATAACATAAAATAACTACTATAATTCAATCCTTATTTACTGAATCTCTACTTTTACAAGGTTCTGCACTAAGAAAAAGTGTAATATAAAACAGAGCCAGGAAAGACAAGAAGGAAAAGGAATTTGCAGCACTACAAACAACTGAGTCAATGCATAGCTAATTATAGAAGTTCAAGTTGGAATTACATGCCATGTACAGGAAAGGATAAAGAAGCTTAATGTTATCATTATCAGAATAATACTCTTGTAAAATTACAAATTGTTAAGTAGAAGTGCAAATGACAATAAAAGAAACACTTCTGCCCACAAGATTTTTTTCTCCCATGGTTAATTTCTATGAAATTACTTTCATGAGCTTTCACCTTTATTACAATGTTGTACCAGCAGATGTCGCTAGAAAACTATTTTTAGAAGAATTTGTAGTTCTGATATGATTTCTATCTCAAACATTTTTGCAAGTTTCCTCTAAAAAAAATTGTATATAAGGATTCAAAAATGTTACTAATCTTACTTAAATTATATTAGGTTTCTTCAAGTAAATATTGTGATATTATATTTAATGATGGCTGATCTTCCTGTTCCTATAATCTATCATTCCATGGACAGAGATATAAAATGGCTAAGAATAATCTACTACTTGGCAACAAAATAAAACTTGAATATGCAAATGTGCTCCTTCACTATATATCCTTTAATTAGCTGAAAACATAAAAACAATCTATTTTGATTCCTAAAATTCTTTTTTTTTTTTTAATTTTTTTTTTTTTTTGTAGATGTCTTTATTTTATTGCTCTGTATGTGGTGCTGAGGATCGAACCCAGGGCCTCACGCATGCGAGGCAAGCGCTCTACCACTGAGCCACAATCCCAGCCCCCCTAAAATTCTTTTTTCTACTCAGTTTTCATTCATTTGGTAAAACTAGTGAGTGTAAAATATACTTTATCAATCTCCTTTAAAATATTACTTCAGAGACAGTGCATAGTGTAGTGGAGGAATTTGATGTTTGCAAGGATATAGTCACTAGTCATAATTTTTCTACTAACCTTGAGAAAAATTAATTAATTTTAGAGTTCAATTTCTTAGTCTATTAAAGAGAGGTGAAATATATAGGATGAATGACTTCTAATTCTGAAATTTTATCATATTTGATAGTAGTTTCATTATTGAAATCATAATGGAAAAATAGAATAAATTATTCTAAATCACTTATGATGTTAAAAAAACAAAGATCTTGCCAATACGAAGAATAAAACAACAAAAACTTTTTGTTTTGAGATTATTGGTTGCTACTGGGATTGAAAAACTTGCTTATCATTTCATAATATTTTTGATGTAACTTATTCCTAGAAAGGTTCTCTTTTTTAAGATTCAAAGGTCAACTATTGAAATAAATAAATACGACTATAGAAAGTCCTATAAGAAACACTGTTAAGAAGCAATTCATTTTATAGTCTTATTAGTGATAAAATATTACATTGTTGCTCTATTTGGCATCCATGCTAAAATATCAATATTACGAATGGTAAAATACAAAATATTGTTCATTATGTGCATATAGAATGTTAGAGAAAGTGCTCTAAAAGGACACATAACCAATCTGTGGTTAGTGGGCTATCCTACCTAGGTTAAGAGGCATGAGGAAAAAAGAACTTTTTACTCTCTGTAGTGCTATATATCATTTTGAATTTATACAACACAAATTTATATATTGTTGTGTAAACTGTTTAAAATCAATTCTTGAACATTTAGGAACACATTAAATAATATCAAAGTTATGCATCTTTATTTCAACAAAATAAAGGCAAACAATGTAAACAACTAGTCAACTTTACTAACAGTGTAGTAAGAGGTTTGCTAGGAAGACACATAAATATACTAACTAAAATATAAATGTGGGTTTTTCTCTGGAATTTTCAAACATTGTTATCCCAAATAACATGGATAATTAAATGACTGCAATGATTAATAAATATTTATGAAGTATCAATTGGAATATTTCTATTTCTTTTGTGTTTTTACTCACTGGATTGGTTGGAAGAAAACTCATTGGTTAATATTATACAGTCTATCTTTATCCATTCAACAATAAAGCACCTAATACACAGAAGACACCACTGTTGATTACCTGGGAAATACAATGAGCTGTTCAGTAACTTACCTAAACTATTCTGTACTTCATGAGTTCAATTTTAAATTTTGTTTTGGAGGAGCGGAAAGGGTACCAGGAATTGAAACCAGAAGTGTTTAAACACAGAGCAACATCCCCAGCCCTTTTGATTTTTTATTTTGAGACAGAGTCTCACACCAAATGGCTTAGGTCCTCACTAAGCTGCTGAGGCTGCCTTTGAACTTGCAATCCTCCTGCCTTGGCCTCCTAAACCTCTGAGATTACAGGCATGTGCCCAGCAGCTTTAAATTTCTTTAGTCCAGCATTTTACATCATTTATCTCTTTAAATTATTTGATTTGAGAAAAGTACTATATGCAAAACACAAAGATTGGCCAACAAAAAAAAATATTTATAATTGTATACACCAGTAATTCTTAAGGTATCTATTTATTCTGATAGCATGAGTCGCTATATCATTCAGTATAAAAAAATAAGTTACAAGCCAGGCACAGTGGTGCACACCTGTAATCCCAATGGCTTGGGAGGCTAAAGCAGGAGGATTGCAAATTCAAGGACATCCTCAGCAATTTAGCAAAGCCCTGTCTCTAAAATATACAAAGGGCTGAGGGTTAGCTCAGTGGTTAGGCACCTTCAGGTTCAAAACCTGGTACCAAAAAAAAGTTACATTATTTTATGTGAACAAAACTATTTAAAACAAGATGCTCAAAGTTCAAGTGTTAAGATTTATCCTGGAGTTATGAAAAACTGACGTGAAATAGTTTCAGAAAATAGCTGAATTTTTAAAGTTTTTATTTACTTAATTACTATATCATTGGTGCTAAAAGCCTAAGTGTACTTGGAGCATATAACTGAAAGTTTAATTTTAAAGTCAAAAAAGAAATCAGAATGCCTATTTAAATGCCTTAAATTTGTGATGCACAATTGTCTTTAAAGAAAACTCATGCAATTTTATGTAGGTCGTTTTTAAGTTAAATTATTATTAGTTTTTTAAAACCCACATAAAAGATTAAAACAGTACTTGTAATTACTTTTCTTAATCCATTGTCATGGGTAAAAACTTACCTTAACAGTAACTTATTATTTAGCATTTGAGACTTGTTCAACAATTATACATTTTTTGTTATATGTTTATCTATGAATACCAATATCAACATAGAATTAATTTAGACTTTTATTTATTTTAAAAATCTTCAATATATTAATCACATATGCATACTCCAGTTTATTAAAGCAATTATTACAATTTACTATTCAAAAGTTATGGTATGTGGCTAAAATACACTAGATTACCTACACATACACAACAGGTTTTTTCTTTTATGTCTACTACTATTTGAATAATAAAATAGACTAAAAGAGTTTGGTTTCAGTCTGCATGTAGCACTTAACATGATAATAAAAGAATAACTAAAGTGTATTTCTATTTTAAGAAACTCCACATACAAAAATTTCAATGTGAAATAACAACAAATTACATTTGGCAGAGATTATTGTGGTTGCTTCATGAACACTTATATCTTCAAATATTTTCAGTAGAATTACAGCAAATAGTGAATTTTCCCAGTGCATGAAAAATATTACTTTTGATTCTGATAAATATTTTACAGCACATTCATTTCATACAGAATGGAACACTGGTGATAGGCTTTGTCCTCAAGAACCCAGAGAAGTTCTGAACCAGGCTGCAGTTATGGGTAATCAAGTATGATTGTAAGTCCCCAGATGATTATTGTGCACTTTTTGCTGGTGTGTCCTCAAGATAAATTGGAAACAGTTGGACTCAAACTTACAGTAACAATGCCAATAGAATCATATTTCTCCTTAAACTTTCAAAAGCTGGAACTGTTTTTGCTGTAAAATCCAAACTAAGAAGGTCATGCTCCAAGCTGCCTTCAATTGTTAGGGAACCAAGAATCACCTTCAGAAAGAAATGTTAATTAGGATAAATTTCCCTCTCAAAATGAACTGCTAATAGCAATACTAGTCATACTTTAAAATACTTATAAAAGGAGCAGATTATGGCTTCATTGTACCTAAATTGAAAGGCCTGTGTTTAGACTCCACAAACTATAGGCAACAATCAAGAAAGATCAAAATGGTGTTTTCATGTAAATCCAAGGAAAAACTCAGCAAGTGTCCTAATAATCATGGCACTGCTATAAATAAAAACTATTTACATTAAACAAAATTATAACCAGGATACTGAACCAATCTACTTTTTAAAGACCACAAGACTGGCAAGTATTTCTTTTTTCTTTTTCCTTTACCTCTTTCATAATGGTTGTGAAAAAAGATGAAAACGAATGTTTTTAATTAAATGGAATCTTTGAATCAACATTAATTTATTTTCAAATGCATATTGTTATCTATGTCACTAAAATAATACGGCAATTTGTTTTCATACTGAACAAAATGAGCAGATATTTGAAACATTAGATTATACATTTTCCCAAATTTATGCTTGTTTAATACCAAAGTTCAAATCTAAAACAAGTAAAATATGTATCTCTGATTAATGGAGTGAAAGTATTTGCAAGCTATGGAGACTACTATTTTCTGATTAACAGGATTTACAGAGTATCAGTGATTAATTTCAAATATTCCATCTCTCTTCCTCTCAAAGACTATGAACTTAAATTTGTAGTATGTATGTAAATATTAGAAATAAGGAGGATAAACACATTGGAATCTTGCTGGCCAAGAAAATGATGTTAGAAAAATGGAATATTGCTACTAAAGTAATCTGAGAGAAATTATTTTATAGATTAAGAAACCAAGTCCCAAATAAGTAAATGATAGCCCCAAGCAGTTTGGCCCCCAGATTTCCTCACACAACAAACAGTAAATCCATCCCAACCAACAATCTGTGTCCGGTCGAATCTCATCTGTAAAGAAGAAATACCACAAACAAGTAACTGGTATTATGCAGACTTTAGAAGAGACAAAGGGCATGGATGGTTTTAAAGGAACCAATGTCCATTTCCTCACATACACATGTTCTTTTATCAAAACATGATTTACCTGATAGTGTACTTTGGTTAAGACTCCACACCGCCTTTTCTTATCCACCTCCCCTTCACAATAGCTATACTTCACATCAGAAATATAAATCCTTGATTTCTACCCCAGGCCAACTAAATTCAGAACTTTAAAAGGTGGGGCCCAACAATCTGTGTTTCAACAAAATTTCCACATGATTCTGATGCCTAATAAAGCATGAGAAGCACTGAGCTGGGGTACGTTGCAGTAACAAAATCAAAAAGGTCTTTAACAAAAGTCTATTTCTTGCTCATGGCATATGTCAAACAAGGGCTGGCTATGGCTTATCTACATGTAATCTTATTTTATACCTCAGGGGATGGAGAAACATCTATCTAAAACTACTAGGAATTGTCATAGCAGAGCGGGGAAAAAAGAATATAGGAAACCATATTCCAACTCAAAGCTTTTGCTCACAAGTAAACATAAATCACTTCCACTCATATTTCTTCATCCAAAGCAAGTCTTAACTTCAGGCATGATGTCAACAGGGAAAAGGGAACTACAGTGCTTCTCCAGGGAGCAGCAGTAAAGGCTCTTGAAAAATAACAGTCTAACATAGAGACAAGCACATAATTGTTGAAAATCAATTGTATTTGTTTATAATAAAGAAAATTCAAAGCCCTATTCCCCTTTTCCACCTAGCACACTACCATACTTTTTCACAGTAATGCTAATCTTTCACTTTAAGTATGATGATACTATAATTTGCATTTCTTCATTTATCCACTCATTCATACAGTTGTATATTTCACAAATATTTACTAACAGTTGCCAAGAGGTACGGATAATCATTGTCCATGTCATACAAGAGTTCACAATTCATAGGTGAACTCATGTAAGTAAATGATGATTCTATATTACAGGAAGTGTTTTAATATAAAGTGCACAGTGCTCTATTGGCACAAAGAAAGGAACCTCACCCTGGCTTTGGTGTCATGAAGAATGCCTAGAAAAAGAGATACTTGAGGTGCTATATAAAGGAAGAAATAGATTGAGAACACAGAAGGAGACTGTATAAGACCTGGAAAAAAGACAACATTGGGCTGCCTAAGAACTGAAGAGGATAAATATGACTATAGCACAGAGATAAGGAAGCTAAAAGGAGAAAAAAATTGAGCTTGAATATTACTTCCACTTCTCAGGGGAATGACATGAGCAGACCTGTATTTAACAAAGATAATCCAAGTATAACTTTCATGACTATCCTACTGAATCCCACACCATTGTTCATTTTTTAAACTATAATCTCATTTAGTAATGCCTGGTTAAACTTTCTAAATGACAACCTACAAACTGAATCCTGTTGACAGCAAAAGATATTAAAGCCATCTAAAAACTTACATTGTTCTTTAAGACAAAAGATGAAATCACCATACATCAAAAATTAACAGTATCAGAAAGGTATTACATTAAAATACTAAAAATAATAACTCAAAATTATAACTAAATAAAGACATCAAAATAAAATATAAAAATTAATGAGACTATAAAATGCAGGTAATTAATACTAGTTGTAACAAGTCAAAAACTGTCAGTACCTTAACATAATAAAAGTATACTTCTTATTTAGCACTATACAATCAGGCATTCATCTAGGCTATCCCTGACACAGACAGTAACTTCATTTTGGTCAACTTTAATGTAGTTCTACATATTGCTCTGTGTGCAGGTGAATAATATTCACATCATTTATTCATTTCAGGGACAGGAAAAGATGATGAAAACCAAGACTACCAATAAGTCATATCATGTGCAGTAGCTATACAGTTTCGTGTAATTAAAAGTATATCCAAAGAACTCTGAAGTAAATGTTATTCATTTATACAAACACTCACTTGTTAGCATGTAATTATCAAGTACTGAGTTAGTAGAGTTGAAAGGGAAGGCTGTAGATTCAGACAAGCAAGTTGTTTAAATATTATAACTGTTTTGCCATCTGTAAAATGCAAATAATAGAACCTATCTCATGTAGTTATTATACCAAATGCTCGACAAATGTTACTTAACATTATTACTAGTTATTGCTGCTGCTGTCACCACAGAAAGCACAACTACAAAGACGAAGAAGGTGTGGCAGTTGTTATCTGAAGACCTGGCACTATAAAGGAAAACAATCAGTCTATACTATGCTGCAATAAGAACTACTGAAATACTTAGAAGAGAAGAGAAGAGAAGAGAAGAGAAGAGAAGAGAAGAGAAGAGAAGAGAAGAGAAGAGAAGAGAGAGAGAGAAACGGACAGGAGGAATTGAAAAGAAACTATAGACATATGAGTACATAGTGTATGATTTCACTAATAGGAAAGTCTAGAAAAAAGAAGTACAAATCTATAGTGACAGAGGGTAGATCCATATTTTCCTGGTATGAGGGATGGGAGAGGAGTGGGAACTGACTACAAAGGAGCATAAGACAACTTTTAGGGATGATATCCTGAATCTTGAGTATGGAACTGGTTGTATTAAGTTATACACTCACAGAACTCATAGAGCATACTCTTAATGTCAGACCCATGAAGAAAATAAATGGTATAGTTAGAAAAGAATACCAGAAAGGATTTAGTAAAGGGAAGATACAGAGAACAGTTGCCTGAAGCCCTAGTCCTTTCTACAATGATCTCATAAAATGCTTGAATTTTCTGATCCTTCATCCTCACAACTCTCCTTCTGGGGATGTTTTTGGGACAGTCAGGCAAGGAGATTACAGTAATACCCAACTTTTTTTTTTAAGCATAATACAGTGTATTGTGCATTATAATAGAGATTCAGGGGCACAAAGGTCAAATATGCCTCAAAAGATAAATCCAGAAATGACACAGTTAAGCAACTTCTCTCTTGTGTTCTCAGACAATGAATACCCAACTTTTTTTAAAGAAGATTTAGAGAAAAGGTAAGTTTTGTTTTTAAGTATTATTAAAGGTGAAACTCTACAATAGGCAGAAAATTAGAATAAAAACGGTTATAATTCATAAAGACATATAATTGATATGTCTTAGATAACCTAATGAGACTACATGAAGAAATACTTTAAAATATTTGAAAGCATCTAACAAGTGCAAGAGATTTAGGTCAGTGGTACAGCATGTGTTCAGCATGCACAAGGCCCTAGGTTCAATCCCCTACATACATGTGTACATACATATATATACATACATATACATATATACACACACACACACGCACATACATATATATATATATATTTACACACATACGCCTTTAGGATTACAGATTTTCCTTTTTAAAGTTGAAGTAAAGCTCAGGTATGGCACATTCTAAACAGTTCTAATTACATCTTAATTCCCTCCTCAAATCTCATCCTTGCTAGTGTCCATTCCTTATAATTTTATATTTTCCTTTTCATATGTAAACATAAAATGCTGAGTCAAAATATTAAAAGCAATACTATTATTTCAAAATATAGAAAATAATCTTTTCAGTGCTACATGATTAGGGATCCCTGAGGAGCTTGGCAGTAGAGGAAAGTGGGAGAAAAACTTTAAAATCCAAACTAGCTTGGCTTTCCTACTCTGAGACTTGGTGAAAATATGTACTTCGTCTTCCAACAAATTTGCATGTGTGGGCTATATTTTAGGTTTTTAGTATTCTGCCAGACAAAAACTTAATACTTAGAGTGCTATGTTTTTTATATTTTTGGCACCAGTATGTCAAACTCAACATTCTTAAAGTTAGTCAAGTGCCCTTGCTTAGAACATACGGTTCACCTAACAGCCAAATGATAGGCAGCCTTTGGCTTCAGGACCCTGTAATAGTTGCTAGCACTTAAATATAGGAATTCACTTTTGACTTCTCGCCATGTCTTGTTCTGCTTCTCAGTTTCATAGAAAAAAAGGATGTGAGCACAAGATTCCAAGACAATAAAAAAAAAAAGTCAAGTGAAAATACAAAAGACAACCATACAGCAGAAAATGATTCTTATATTTAGTTTTTTGAAATAAAATTATACAATGTAATAGTAACACTTACTGTGGGCTTTTTCTTTTTTAATAGAAAAGTTGTAGAGGCCCGAACATGGAGACAAGAAATATTCATTCACTTAAATAAAACAAAAAAATAAGAAAAGCTTAAATGTTAATCACTCTAGAAATACAACAGATACATATTAGAGCTCCTTAAGGGAGGAAAAATAATTCTCTAAAAGCTAGTTCATTTGCAAATCATGATGAATGAGCACATGAAATTGAAAATATGGTACTTTTTTTTCAATAGTGCGTTAACTCCTTACTCTATAATTGAGTCAGTACAGAATTTTTGCTACAAAACTTTTCAAGCACAAGAAAATTATATTTTGGCCTTTCTAAGAAAAAGTAAGTCAGAAAATCAGAAAGTAGAAATGTCCTGGTGGAGCCTGAGAAAGACATGTCCATGCATGGAGCATTAGGGAACTCATAAGCATAAAAGCATAGATAGGGAAGAAAGGTTTCAGGAAAGTGGGCAGAGATTGTTAAAAGTAACATTTATGAGGATATTTCAAATAAACTTGGAGTTAGTCCTGAAAATCACAAAACAATTTACAAACTTATAATTATCACTTTAGCCATGCTTATCAGAAAAAGCAGCAGCTAGCAAAATAGCAAAAGTTGGGCCTAAGAGAATACAGAAAAGAGAAGCAGACATTGGGAAAGGTTTCATTTTTAGTGTTCAGCAGCTTTCAGATCTGAAAGTTCTGACATTTCCAGCTTGGGAAGGGAAGTCTTCCTGAATTACCCCTTCAATTCATTCTAAAAACAAAGGGACCATGAAGAGAGAGGAGTGGGAAAAGGAAATACTAGGAACGAAATTTGTCTAATTCTGTTATGTGCATATAAAAAGAATTATTAAAATAATCCTACTATTATGTATGTTTGTAATGCACCAATAAAAATAAAAAATAAAATGACTGTTCTGAAAATCTGTTTCCCAAAACTGAACCAAAGACATTTCATAAATTTCATATCTGGAATCCATATTTAAAAGCACTTAAATTTCACTAATTTTGCTAGAACACAATAGACAAATTCTATCTACATATTAGGACAAAACTCAAATGTTCAAAGTAAACAGTGTTTACCAAACAATGGTGGGAAAGGAGGCAGATAAACAATAAGAAAGGACTCAAACTAAGAAGTTACTCATATGCATATTATTCAATAACCTTCTCCATAAAATTGGGTGTATAGTCTCCCTTAAAAGATTGTGGTAAGCATAAAATAAAATGAGGTAATACATAAATCGCATAAAATAAAATGAGGTAATACATAAATCATCTACCAAGAGCAATACCAGGAACATGACAGATATTCAACGTATGTTAAATATGCATGTTCCTTTCCCTTGAGTCTTGTTTTCTAGATTTGCAGCATTCTCCTTGCCCCACTCTTGGTATTTGGAACCCTTCCGAAAACTATTACCTCAATTTTTAAAAAATAGATGCAAGTTTCAAATGATGATTGTGATTTTGTGAGACAGTCCCTAACTTAATGGTGGATGAACTTAAAATTCTTCAGCTTTACAATAGTGTAAAAGCAATACACACTCAGTAGAAATGACAATTCAAATTGCCAATTTTGATCTTTCCCTGGACTAGTGATAAGCACTATGATATTCTCTTGATGTTGAGCAGTGGAAGTGAGCTGCCATAGGATCATGAGGGATAACGACCAATACTCTACAGTGTACTATGTTGATAAGCTGTGATGCTCCATAGATTATATATATTTAATGCATTTTTTGCTTCAGATATTTTCAAATCAACAATGTTTATCAAAACATAACACCATCATAAATTGAAGAACATCTGTATAAAATGTTTTATCAGTTTTTCTTTATAACCACATTTTTACAAAGAATAAAGATTGATAGAACCAAGAATATCAATGGATAAAGGAAAGAAGAGACTGAAAATTATAACAAGAATAAACAGCGAGAAATAAAGAACACTAGGAAAGTATAGTACTTTTGAAATCAAATACTGTCAGGAAGAAGACTGAAAGGATCTCTGAATAAGACCATGAGTATCTCCCTAGTAACAATATCTGTATATATTGTGTTTAATTCTTATACCATCCATTTACAAATACAAAGATGGAGGCTTAGCAAGTAAGTATCTTACCCAGGCCTGTTCAAATAATAAGAGGAACCAGAATGAGAAACTAAGACTGCTAACTCTAAATACTATATCCTTTCTACTGTGCCATTCCAGCTCCAGTGAAAACAGAACCCAGACTACAGGAGGTTGAAAACTGTGGATGCAATAAATGGAATCATTCTGATAAAATTAGTAAGCTTGAGATTTCTAACAATAAAAGAATGAAGAAAGGCCTGATAATAGTTGAACCAAGTAGAAAGGTCCAACTTCAAAATTGAGAAAATCTAGGCATTAGGAAAACCATAAATTCTTTTACAGCAAAAGAAGTTTGGTTCATACTCTGAGACAAAGTAAGGATCTTCTGAGAGCTCTGTATTCCAATAGAATACTATTAAAAACTCCAAAATTCAACATCATAACAATCAAAAATAAAATGGTAATTCCAGAACCAATCAGAGCATCAATCAGAAATATTATACTACTGAGAGCATATACACAGATTATCTCATATCTTCTAGAGCAATGGTGTTCTGCAGAAATATAATGCAAGTTATATATGCAATTTTAAATTTTCTAATATTTTTCAAAGAAAAAAAGTAAAATTAATTTTAATGATGTATTTAATAAGTCAAGATATTACCATGTCAACAAATAACCAATAGAAAAGAATTTTTAATGGGATATTTACATTCTTTCTGTATAAGGCTTTGAAATCCGGTATGCTTTGCACAGATAGTACTCTAAATGTGGGCTAGCTACATTTCAAGTGCTCAAGAGCCACAAGTGGCTAGTGGCTACCACTGCCCACCATTCTGGCCAATGCAGTTACAAAAGTAACTGCAACCTACAAATGTCAAGTGTCTTTCTAAAAATTAAAGTTACTAGAGTTGGAATAGAATGTGTGAAAAGTCTTCCTCTTCTTCACTGATATTGGAAAAATTTCATAAAAATTCATAAAAAGTTAATGTGACCACAGTGTGGCTCTAGGGAGCTGGTTATTGATCAAACTGAATAGCTCCTAGATTTAATGAGACTATGATTACAGGTATTTTTCTGATGGTAGTATATAATTTTCAACAGGACTTTTCATCTAAGGATTGCAGTCAAGAAAGGAGGAATCACAATGGCCCTCCTAAACAGTAAACTGATAGGTAACTGATACGGTCCACTTCATGAGAAGTATTTTATACTGAGAGTTCATATGAGAGAAATAAAATAAGGATTTTTACAGACGTTCCTTTAGATACATATGATTGAAATCTAAGGCAACTTGAGTTTTTTTTTCTTTTTTTTTTTGAAGAACTTATGGTAGAAAGGAAAACAAAATCTCTATGTACCATGTACTATGTAGCTATGTACTCCAGAGCCTAAGAATAATTATGGCACATACCTTACTAGAAAATGTTATGTCATATTTTATTTTAAATTTATGACATTACAAAGTTTATAAAAATTAATTCTCAGAGAAAAGAGGAAAAGTTTACTAAGTCATGTAAGTCAAAACTATTCATGAAACTGCTTACATTTTGGTGACCAAAGTAAAAAAGCAATATTTCATGGAAATGACATGTCATGATCAATATTCTTATTTCCCTTCAGGATAGTGTGCTCTTACATACAGGATAGCTAAGTAAAGCCTTGTTCACTTTCAGGGGAGAAAGTAAATATGGTAAATCATATGGTGGGTATGCATAGAAGTCTGTCTCTTCACATTAATAGAGGCTAGAATTTCTTAATTAGAAGCATTAAAGAAATACTCGTTTGAGGGGCGGTTCCAAGACGGCGACCTAGACAGACGACCCCGTCAGTCTCTCCAGAACCAGAGATTGAAGTTGTGGAAACCATCTCCCAGCAAGCTCCGGACATCATCCTACAGCTACCTCCGCAGGAATTTCACTTGTGCATGTACGCAGGGCCACCAGGCAACAGTGATTGCCACAAGCAGCGTGACTTCAGCAGCAAAAGGCAGCGGAGCTCCTCTGCTGGCAGCTCTGCTATCGGTGGCTCGGAGCCCCAGCCCAGGGTTCGGCCCGGGCCAGGCCTGCTTCTACACAAGGGGGCGTGGAACAGCCCCTGGAAACAAACTGAACTCAACACACAACACCAGGAATCGGCCGCAATTCCACCAGCGGCCTGGCCCAGAGTTACACCCTGCTGTGAAACCCACACCCAGGACACCAGCGGGAAAGTCTAGCAAGCAACAGACAACGCCACCTACTGGAGGTGAAAGAAACCATACCTGTTTATTTACATTGAGACTTTTTTGTTTTTACTTTTTTTATTCTTATTTTTTATTTTATCCTGTATCTTTTTCTCCTAATATTTCTATTGTTTAATCTTTTTGTTTTATTTCACTGCTCTTTTCTTCTTTCCTTTCTTTCTTCTTCCTTCCCTCTTTTCTCTCTCACTTTTTTCCTACCCCCTAATCCCCAACAGTTGTGAAACCAAGTATTTGTTATACAGTGGGACATGGTAGATTGGGATTTATGAACTGTATACTAGAGTGGTAGAATATAGTTTTGTAACACCCACTTGCATATGTTTTATTTTTCTTGCTAGCATCTCTCCTCACTGTACCCTCTTTTTTTCTTCCTTACTGGTCTTCCCCAACTCTCAGTCGCTCTTTCTAGTAATAACCAACTTCTCTTGGATTCCTTTTTCATGCTTTCTAAGATCTAATAACCATATCCTCACTTCTTACTACCCCAACATTCTATCCTACATCCCACCCTCAAGATTCTTTGCCCACCAACAGAAACTATAGACCCTTGTGCAAACTTATTGTTTACATAATAGATTGTAAAGGAACCCATAATTGATATATATCATGACTAAACTGTAAATATTTGGGGGAGATATTTTAGGGGAGATATTTGCAAATATTTTAGGAACTACTTGGTTTGAAAGTATATTTTGGGGAGATATTTGCAAATATTTTAGGAACTACTTGGTTTGAAAGTATATATTGCTTGTATTGAGATCAATCAATATTGGTCTCCCCCTTAAAAGAGAGGTATTGAAACCCTGCAGGGAAACTATACCCGTATAGGAGTAAAAAATGTAACAACTTGGATCAGCAGTGCTAGAAGGAAAGACACACAATCAACATGAAAAAACAAGGGAAGAAAGTGACTCAAACAAACCAAGATAACACACTATTAGAATCCATGGTCAGTACGGCAGAAGAAATGACAGAACAGGAATTCAGGATGTATGTACATAATTAAAATGCTCTGTGACTTAAAGAATGATATAAGAGAGCAAGCCCAGTCAGCAAAAGACCATTTCTATAAAGAGATACATAGGCAAATACAGGAAGTAAAAGATCACTTTGATAAAGAGATACATAGGCAAATACAGGAAGTAAAAGATCACTTCAATAAGGAGATAGAGAATCTCAAAAGAAACCAGACAGAAATCCTTGAAATGAAGAAAACAATTAACCCAATTAAAAACTCAATGGAAAGCATCACCAACAGATTAGACCACTTGGAAGACAGAACCTCAGATACTGAAGAAAAAATATTTAACCTTGAGAATAGAGTTGACCACACAGTGAAGATGGTAAGAAGACATGAACAGAACATTCAAGAACTCTGGGATAACATTAAAAGACCAAACTTAAGAATTATTGGGATAGAGGAAGGCATAGAACTTCACTCCAAAGGAATGAACAACCTATTCAGTGAAATAACATCAGAAAACTTTCCAAAGATGATGAATTGGATAATTAAATTCAAGAGGCATACAGGACACCAAATGTTCAAAATCACAAGAGACCTACACCAAGACACATCATAATGAAAAAACCTAACATTCAGAATAAGGAGAGAATCTTAAAAGCCACAAGAGAAAGGAACCAGATTACACATAGGGGGAAGCCGATTAGGATCACTGCAGACTTCTCAACCCAGACCCTGAGAGCAAGAAGATCATGGCAAAGCATATAACAAGTGCTAAAAGAGAGCAGATGCCAACCAAGAATCTTATATACAGCAAAATTAAGTTTTAGGTTTGATGATGAAATAAAAACCTTCCAAGATAAACAAAAATTAAAAGAATTCACAGCAAGAAAGCCAGCACTACAGAACATTCTTGGTAAAATATTTCACGAGGAGGAAATCAAAAACAACAATGAAAACCTGCAGAGGGAGGAGCTACATTAAAGGCCAAAGGAGAAACCTAGTCAAGTTAAAAACCGAAAAATAAACCAAAATGTCTGAAAATACAAACCATATCACCATAATAACATTGAATGTCAATAGCCTAAACTCAGCAATTAAAAGACACAGACTGGCAGATTGGATTAAAAAAAAAGACCCAACAATATGCTGCCTGCAAGAGACTCATCTCATAGAAAGAAATACTCACAGACTGAAGGTGAAAGGATGGAAAAAAATTCATCACTCACATAGACTGCATAAACAAGCGGGAGTTTTAGATAAAGTAGACTTCAAACCAAAGTTAGTGAAAAGGGATAAAGAAGGTCATTTCATACTGCTCAAGGGAATCACACATCAACAAGACATAACATCTTAAATATCTATGCCCCAAACAATGGGGCAGCCATGTTCGTCAAACAAACCCTTCTCAAATTCAAGAACCAAATAGATCCCAACACTATAGTATTGGGTGACTTTAACACAACTCTCTAACCACCGGACAGATCTTCCAAACAAAAACTCAACAAAGAAACTACAAGACTTAACAGAACAATCAATGGTCTAGACTTAACGGACATTTATAGAATATTCCATCCTTCAACAAGCAAATATATGTTTTTCTCAGCAGCACATGGACCCTGCTCCAAAATAGATCATATGCTATGCCACAAAGCAAGTCTTAGTAAATACAAAAAAACAGAGATACTACCCTGCATTCTATCTGACCATAATGGACTGAAACTAGAAATTAATGACAGTTTTAAAAAAAAGATGCCACTACAACACCTGGAGACTCAATAATTTGCTATTGAACAATGCATAGGCAATAGAAGATATCAGGGAAGAGATAAAAAAATTCTTGGAGGTAAATGAGAACTCCGATACAACATACCAAAATCTCTGGGACACTATGGAGGCAGTGCTAAGAGGAAAGTTCATTGCATTAAGCTCACATATTCAAAGATGTAAAAGTCAACAAATCAATGACTTGACACTACAACTCAAAGCCCTAGAAAAAGAAGAACAAAGCAACACCAGAAGAAGTAGAATACAGGAAATAATTAGAATCAGAGCTGAAATCAATGACATTGAAACACAAGAAACAATTCAAAAAATTGATAAAACAAAAAGCTGGTTCTTCGAAAAAATAAACAAAATTGACAAACTCTTAACCACCCTAACAAAAAGAAGGAAAGAGAAAACCCAAATTACCAAAATTTGTGATGAAAAAGGAAATATCATGACAGACCCTGCTTAAATACAGAGGATAATCAGAAACTATTAACCCAAACTGAACCAGGAGAACATTCATGACTTAAACAGATCAATTACATGCAAAGAAGTAGAAGAGGCCATCAAGAGCCTTCCAACCAAGAAAAGCCCTGGACCAGATGGATTCTCAGCCAAGTTTTACAAGACCTACAAAGAAGAACTAACTCCAATACTCCTCAAATTATTCCACGAAACAGAAAGGGAAGGAACCCTTCCAAACTCATTCTATGAGGCTAGTATCATCTTGATTACAAAATCAGACAGAGACACGTCAAAAAGGAAAATTTCAGACCAGTATCGCTGATGAATATAGATGCAAAAATTCTTAATAAAATTTTGGGAAATTGCATATAAAAGCATATTAAAAAAATAGTGCACCATGATCAAGTGGGGTTCATTCCAGGGATGCAAGGTTGGTTCAACATACGGAAATCAATACATGTAATCCATCACATCAACAGACTTAAAGATAAGAATCACATGATTCTATCAATTGACACGGAGAAAGCATTTGACAAAATATAGCACCCTTTCATGTTCAAAACACTTGAGAAACTAGGGATAGTTGGAACATACCTCAATATTGTTAAAGCAATATATGCTAAGCCTAAGGCCAACATCTTCCTAAATGGAGAAAAACTGGAAGCATTCCCCCTAAAAACTGGAACAAGACAGGGATGCCCTCTCTCACCACTCTTACTCAATATAGTCCTTGAAACTCTAGCCAGAGCAATCAGACAAACGAAGGAAATTAAAGGGATACAAATAGGAAAAGAAGAACTCAAACTGTCATTATTTGCAGACAACATGATTCTATATTTAGAGGATCCTAAAAGTTCCACCAGAAAAATTCTAGAACTGATAAATGAATTCAGCAAAGTTGCAGGATATAAAATCAATATCCATAAATCAAATGCATTCCTATACATCCGCAATGAGTCCTCTAAAAGAGAAATTAGAAAAACTACTCCATTTGCAATAGCCTCCAAAAAAATAAAATACTTGGGAATCAGTCTAATGAGAGCGGTGAAAGACCTCTACAATGAAAATTACAAGACACTAAAGAAAGAAATTGAAGAACATCTTAGAAGATGGAAAGACCTTCCATGTTCCTGGATAGACAGAATCAATATTATTAAAATGGCCATACTACCCAAAGCGCTATACAGATTTAATGCAATCCCAATTAAAATCCCAAAGTCCTTTCTTACAGAAATAGAAAAGCCAATCATGAAATGCATTTGGAAAAATAAAAGACCCAGAATAGCCAAGGCTATACTGAGCAAGAAGAGTGAAGCAGGACGCATCACAATACCAGACCTTAAACTTTACTACAAAGCAATAGCAACAAAAACGGCATGGTACTGGCACCAAAATAGACATGTAGACCAATGGTACAGAATAGAAGACACAGAGAGTAATGCACATAAATACAGCTATCTCATACTAGATAAAGGTGCCAAAAACATTTATTGGAGAAAAGATAGCCTTTTCAACAAATGGTGCTGAGAAAACTGGAAATCCATATGCAGTAAAATGAAACTAAACCCCTATCTCTCACCATGCACAAAACTCAACTCAAAGTGGTTCAAAGACCTAGGAATTAGACTAGAGACCCTGCAGCTAGGAGAAAGTAGGTCCAAATCTTCATCATGTTGGATTAGGCCCCAAATTCCTTAACAAGACTCCTATAGCACAAGAAATAAAAGCAAGAATCAATAAATGGGATGGACTTAAACTAAAAAGCTTCTTCTCAGCAAAAGAAACTATCAATGACGTGAACAGAGAGCCTACATCCTGGGAGCAAATTTTTGCCACACGCACATCAGATAGAGCACTGATCTCCAGGATATATAAAGAACTCAAAAAACTTAACACCCAAAAAACAAACAACCCAATTAATAAATGCACTAAGGAGCTGAATAGAAACGTCTCAGATGAAGATATACACATCAATAAACATACATATGAAGAAATGGTCAATGTCTCTAGCCATTAGAGAAATTCAAATCAAAACTACCCTCAGATTTCATCTTACCCCAGTCAGAATGGCAGCTACCCAAAATACCAGCAACATTAAGTGCTGGCGAGGATGTGGTGAAAAAGGTACACTCAAACATTGCTGGTGGGATTGCAAACTGGTGCAACCAATCTGGAAAGCAGTATGGAGATTTCTTTAAAAACTTGGAATGGAACCACCATTTGATCCAGCTATCCCACTCCTTGGCCTATACCCTAAAGACTTAAAAACAGCACACTACAGTAAAGCAGCCACTTCAATGTTTATAGAGCACAATTCACAATCGCAAAACTGTGGAAGCAGCCCAGATGCTCTTCAGTAGATGAATGGATATAGAAACTGTGGTACATATACACAATGGAATATTATTCAGCAATAAAAGAGAATAAAATTATGGCATTTGCAGGCAAATGGATGGAATTGGAGAACATTATGCTAAGTGAAGTAAGCCAATCCCAAAAAAACAAATGCCGAATGTTCTCTGATTAGTGGATGATGATACATAAGGGGGGTGGGAATGGGGAACATAGGAGAAATGGAGCAACTCTGGATGTGGCAGAGGGGAGGTGGGGGGAGGGAAAGGGGAATGGGTATAGTAAAGATGGTTGATTGAGATTGTCATCACTATCCTTGGTGCATGTATGAAGACACAAATGGTGTGACTCTATCTGGTTTGCAACCGGGGAGAAATGGAAAAATTGAGCTATACATATGTACTATGACTTGAAATGCATTTAAATAAATTATACAAAAAAATACTCTTTTGCTATATATTGTAGGACAATATTTTATAGATAGTCTACTAAATGTTACTGATTTGGTTGTTGAAATTTTAAAAGTATACATAATTTTTAACACATATAATCCTTCCTTAAAACTAGCCATTTTTAAAAGCAAATTTTGAAAACTATAATTCTACATGTATAACAAATTTAAGTATAAATTATAATTTTTAACATGAAAATCTAAGTAGTTATTAGAAGTATATGAATGCAAAGAATTTAAACTGTTTATGAGAAATTAGAATAGCATCTTAACCAGAACTGTCTTTTTGTTCTAGATGCTATCTGAAACTTAGACTTGGCAGAGAAAAACTCAAACAGCTGGAATCTAACTTGAATACACAAAATAAATCACTTCTGACTGAAATCCATTCTCAAAAGTACTAATCAAGTTTCTATGAGCAACAAAACAAATGAAACAAAGAGCATTAACAACACTAGTAAAATGCATTTACCAATCATGTAGCAAAAGAGAAATACACAATAGCAAGGAGGAGACAGAAAGGAATTCTTTTTTAAATCCATGATGATACATTCAACATCCTCAACCCTTAAGGTCAGAATTTGGTTCTAACACCCTCTTAAAATAAAGATTTAAAAAGGTTCCCTCTTTCTGGTTCAAAATCCTGAATCACTTATTAGAAACTTAAGTTATCTAAACTATGATAGTTGATAGACAAAGTATGCACAATGAATACAACATAAATATTCATATTCGGACCATCTTTAGAAAAGAGAAAGTAGTTCATCTTCCCTGAAAGAAAATAAGATTTAACTTAGCTATATACTCCAAAGCACACTGTCAAAGGGAAATAAGAATAGTGACCATGACATGTAGTTTCATGTCTTTGTTTCTGAAATGTATATCATGCATAAAATTCTTGAATGACAATTTTTATATATCACCAAAATAATCATAAAATCAATGTCATGAATGAAGAAATAAGTCTAAGTAACTATTTGAAGCTTACTGTTATTTTTTGGTGAAAAAAAATACCTTTCCACTGGACTGTTTTTTTCTCCAAGACACTTTTGTTTTTCTTTTTTTATAAAATAAAATCCCCCAACCATATGAAATCAAATACAGGTTCACTACAATGCTTGTCTTGTATGAGAGGAAGAATTTCTTCTCCATGTTTCTTCAGGATTTTATGAATTCAATAATCAATCTTTTTCTATATAAACAAATGAAACTATAGTTTCTGCATGGGAAGAGAATGGATGAAAAATTAAACAATTAAACAATATTGCTTGTGATTAACCTATCAACAATGCAAGACATAATTTATGTGAATTATAATTAAACTTATTACTTTATGGCACAGTTTTATTCTAAAATGCTGAAGCCAATATAGCTACAGCAAATGTGACTTATTCCTTTTCCAATTTGATTTTTGTAACCTTACTATAAGCCGTGAATGACAAGAAATACCATTTGAATGTTTCTCAATTTTTATCTTCACGTGTCAGTTATTTAAATTCTCAGTTCAAAATGTGCTGATATAAATCAGTGTTAAAGACCTGTCTGAAAAGATATGCATACCAACAATGGTATTCCACAGCTTTCTAGATGCTTGTATATATTCTCCCTTTCTATCTTAGGAAGAAAAACCCAAATACTAGTTAGGCATGCTGCTATCCAGAATAAAGACATATTCCCAAATAGTATGGCATGTGACTAGGTTCCAGTCATGAGATGTGAGCAAAAGGATTGTATAATGTTTGTTTAAAGAAAACTGATGTACACAGGAGGAATCCTTTTTTCCTTTTATTTATTTATGCATGCTACATGCCATTTATGCATGCCATTTATCTTCCTTCTGGTCTACAAGGCAAACGCGATGTTTGGAATATCGGTAGCCATTTTAATACACAAGGTGAACTTAACAATGGAACTGATTCATAGAGGTGTTAAGATAAATAGTACGTTAGAACACAATAGCTGTGGAGTTACATTATCAGCCCTGTACTGCTTACCTCTAGCTTCCATTTGTATAAGAAATAAATTTCTCTCGTTTAAACCACTGTACTTTAGGTTTTTCAATTTTAAGCAATGAATCCAATCCTAAGTAATCCATATGGAATGAGAAAATTTAAAAATAAAACGGAGGGAAAGAAAAATTTTATTTTTTATTGGTCTTATTCTTGAAGTCACATGAAGTAGCGTAAGTAGCACAATGATTAAGAGCATGGACTATGGAGCCAGACAGTGAGTCCAGGTCCTGGTGCTGCCATTTTCCAGCTGTGTGACTTTGGGCAAGTGGGTAAAGTTTCTCTGTATCTCAGTTTACTCAGCTATCAAAGTGGAGTGGTAATAATGGTAGCCATATCATAGGGTAGTTTTGAAAATCAATTAACTTATGTAAACTATTCACTCATATTTTTGTGGTATAACATGTTATACTACTAATAACATGATCACTACTAATAACCTCTAATAATAATTAAGAGCATTATATATTTCAATACTAAATGGATTTGAGGAAAGTAAGGATTTCTCAACTTGAGAAATCTCAGAAATTTCAAATTTGAGGAAGTTTCAACATATGGAGATTATTCAAAATACATAGACTCCAACACTGGAACCTGATGCAGCCAAATACATCTTCTTACTAAGAAGTAATTTACTCCACTTGAAAGTTCAGAAAACAATATAAAGAAATCATTATTCCATAAGGAAACAGTTCCTATTTAGTTTTGATAATATATTAAATAAATCATTATTTTAAAGAGAAAGCAATTTTACACTATTTCAGTAATTGATCACAGGATCACTGAGTTGAAGGATATAAAACTGAAGTTTCTTTAAGCAGCACCAGATATTTAGGTAAACTTAATTTGAAGATAAATATAATCAATCTATCACACTTATAAATGGAATTTATAGTCCTTAGGTAGCAAATTTGACTTGAAAATTTTACACTGATTCCCCATAAGGGTCCTCTTATCCTTACAGGTACTCTTGACCTCATTCTTGTTGATGCTGAGATTATTAAAACCCATTTGGAGTATGTATCTTTCATTCTAAACACAAAAGCAAATAAACACCAAAAGGCATGTGGTCATATTACTGTTTCAATTGACTTTTTTATTAGTGAGTACCTATTGCCTGCTTGACCTTGATCTACATTCATAACCTCATTAGAGAAATTTTTCTTCATCTCTTTGCAGCTAGTGAAAATTAGTTGTCCCCCAAAAGACACATATGCACCACACTCATCTCAAATGAAATTGTTTATCACATTCTTCCATGTTTCCTATTTCCAGCTTCATACAGTAATTTATAATTCTTTAGTAAAGACCTGATCATGGAGGCTCACACCCTTCAGTCATACCACCTTCTGCTTTCTGATCACTTTTATATCTACTAATCCATCATTTTCCCTTATTCATGAGAGACTTTGGAACTTAATTCACAGACAAACTTTCTCCTAATCTCAAAGCCCTTCATTATTCTGGGTGAATTCAGTACCTATATGTGGGATTCAGGTAGTCCTCTAGCCTCCTTTCCAATGAGTAACTCCACTTCAGCCATCTATTTCTACAGTCACTACCATAATCATGTCATCTTTACCTGTACTTCAGTAATTTATTCAAGCAGTTCACCCTTCAAATAACATTCTCTCTTATTTCTAATTTCCTCATTGAATTACTCCCAATATGAAGATTCTTTGGCCTTAAAGAGCTTACCAATTTATTAACTATGCATTTCTTCCCATTAATCAATGCTTTCTTTGTCAAGATTCTTCTTATCCGGCTTTAATTCCATAATCCTAGAAAATACTCTATTATTCTACAACTTCCTTCCATTCAGTCCTTGCATCATCTATCTGGTATAACTCCAATCCTGGATGAAATTGACCACTTTCTCTTTCTCTATGCCTATAATAATGAAGCAGCCATATACTACTAGGGAAAAACACAAAACAATATGATCATCATGTTTGACTGAACCTGAACCCAGCCCAGCAATCTTTTACTCTGAACTATATAAAACACATATTTCAAACCCTATGAATTGTGTTTAGGGCTTTGATATTACATCCTTAGTTTTAGCAAAGACTCTCTCTCCTACTTTTACTGAAAAACATAGAAACTAACAGACAGGACCTTCTCATGGAAATTGAGGACATTCATACCTGCTGTTTCTGCTTGACATCATTTTCTCTTTTCTTCTTCCTATTATATTAGGTAGTAAAGTTCTGAGCTTGGGGCAAACTGCTTACAAGGGGAATCTATAAGAGAGAAAATCAGCCTAAAACCAATCCTGGAAGAATTCTAAAATTTGATGATGATTAAAGGAGAATGAAGCTTCAAATAAAACTTTAAATTTTCATTAAAAACAAGTCAGATATATTCTGCCACACACATACTTACACACACACACACGGTTTTGAAAAAAAATATAATTCTAGTGTTTTCTAACAATATTAAACATCACTCTTTGATCAAATTTTGCAATGTTGTTATTACTGAGGTCCAAAGAAGTCTTTCCCCCGTGGAAATAAAATAATCTACTTGACAGACTTTTACTAGCCAAGGGTGGGGGAAGAATGCTGGAGAAGGTGAAATCATTACCCTTTGCAGACACAAAACTTTGTGATTGGAACAAAGATAGCTCTGACTCATCAAAAGCATATGTAGATTTAAGATCCTTAACTATAAATAGTAGGTTTCACTCCTGGGTGGTCTATGTTAGTCCAATAATATATAAATTGGCTGATCCTCAAAATAAATATTTCTTTTCTATTACTCTGAGCCTTGAAAAATATTCAAACTTTGTTCAAAAACAGAAAGACCTTCAATAAAACTTTTAGCTATCTCTATTTTCAATAGATAGTCCAGAAAACTACTACTCACTAAATGCATGTAAAGAGATCTTGAATGACCTTCTCAATATGTCCAGGAACGTTCTAAGTACACTGGGAAGATGCCTAATGACAAATAAATTATCTCAATGCATATGATAATCATTTATATGACAAAAGAAATAAAATGAAATACAAAATATCCTGAGCTCCATTTTTTATCTCAAAGATAATTTGGCATACAAATTACCTAAAAACTACTCTAAACTTGAGTATGTCTTTCATTTTCTTTATTATATCAAAAGGCAGCTAATTGGGTTATGTATCTTGAAGAGAATATTTGAATATGTACCTATGCCAGAAATCTTTATACTCTTATTAAAATTATATCTAAAGTAGTATTCAATGAAAGGAATCAATTTGGAAGGCAGAAGAAAACAAAAAAGAAAACATTGAGGAGTAATACACTCTACTTATATGCAATATGGCAAAATGGCTCACTGAAAACATACAGAGGACTGTTCCTTTTCAAGATGAAGAAGCCCAATATTCCTCATGGATGAAAGGAACTTGGTCTGACTTCATGATTTTCTTCCATACCTGCTTAATGAATTCATCAGAAAATATTCTGCAGTCATAACAAAGACATACATCATCATTGCATAAAGATTCCAAAATTATCAGGTCCAGATGTTAAACACTAAAACTCCTGGCGTCTGGCAAGATTTCTCACTATTGGTTTATAAAATGAGCACTAAATATCATTTGTCGTAGCTCTAAATTTCTTCCATCCAAAAGAGCTGACCTAAGTGTGAAACACTCTCTGTGGAAAATTAGTGAACAGCATAAGGAAATGTTTTAGCTACAACTGGCTGTTTTCCATATAGTACATATGAACTCAGATGCTCCCCCAACTCCTATATAATTCAATTCACAGAACTGTAGTCAAGAGTATCAACAACACTTTTTTTCTATAAAAAATAATATAATCTTCTATTATCTAAATGATAGAAAAATTTAACTTAAATATTTTAAGTAATATGATACTTTTTAATAATTTCATAATTATAATAGCCATTTTATGATGAATAAAATGTGGAGAGAAGCTATTCACTTTAATATTGAAGAAGATAAGATTACACTTGAGTTTCAATCTACACATTGTAACTGAATACACTTAATTAGTGTAAATAATAGAAATAAAGAGAAAAACTATCTAATCTTTTTTTAAAAAAGAGAATAAGAAAAAAGAAACTAATTGCTATTTTTAAATTATTCTAGTTAAAATACAAAAACAAAAAATAGAGTATTTTCTTCTTTTCTCCATTGTAAGGCATTATTTATTACCAGAAGTTAAGAGCATGCAATACAGGGAATCTTTCATCTACATGTAGCAAACTTTACAACTTTAAATTTATAATTTAAACACTAGTGATTGCTTCACAAAGCAAACGTATTATCAACCCTTGGATTTATCCATTTTGAAGGAACATATGTTTTATTTTATAAATTTGTTAAAATATGGCACTTCTCAATACTTATGCCACTCATACTCCTTTCTGTGTCTATTATACAAAATCATTATGTTTAATATATCATTAAAATAATCTGATAATTAGAAATTTGTTATATTTTTTCCAAAGAGATCAAAATTCTTCTTAATGTACTATAATTTTATATGCTAATAAAGGGCTGGGTTAATTACTCTGGAGCTCTAAATTCTGATTATAAGACCATCTGTTATGGTTTGGATATGAGTTGTACCCCAAAAGCTCACATGTAAGAAGGTTCAGAGAAGAAATGATTGGGTTACAAAAGCCTTAACTTAATTAGTGAATTAATCACCTGATGGGGTTAATTGAGTGGTAACTGAAGGCAGGTGTGGTGTGGCTGGAGAAGGTAGGAAATGGGAGATGTGGATTTGTGGTATACATTGTATCTGGCAAGTGGAGATCTCTCTCTCTCTCTGCTTCCTAATCATCATGTGAGCCACTTCCCTCCACCATACTCTTCCACCATGTTAATGTTCTGCCTTACCTTGAGCCCCAAGGAATGGAACCTGCTGTCTGTGGATTGAGACCTCTGAAACCATGAGCCCCCAAATAAACTTTTCCTCCTCTACAGTTGTTCTAGTCGGGTCCTTTTATCATAGCAATGACAAAGCTGACTAAAACACCATCTTACTCATACATAGTATGAAATCCAGTACTCATATGGCATTAAATTCAAGAAAAATATTTCAGGACTATTCCAAAATAAATAAAAAGTATTTCAAAGACTAAAATTTACTTTTAAAGCTTTTATGTTGACATTTGTTATCACAGATGTTTCAACCATGTATTACTAAATCTATAAATGTTGTCATTACTACAGACTCAATAAGGTATACAAAATCTTTTCACATAAATTAGGATAAATTTTCAATTGTGGGATTTTTTTTAACCTCTACTGTAATTTCACCTAGATACTGCCTATGCAACAGCATTCAGAGAACTACAAACAAGGAAGCAAGACCTTTTCAAATATAAGACAAAAAAAAACCCCGAATTTGATATAAGAAATATGCTTCATTAATAATGAATTAGCAGATGCACATTCATCAAGCAGCCTTTTGACTAGTTTATATACTTTAGGCTTTCTACCCTAAAACGTATCTATGCAGATAAATCATTACATGTAAAAAGTATTATACCTAAATATTAAAGGTGTAGTTTATATATGTAAATCTGAACATGATATTATGCTGTTAAGAAATTCATCTTAATCCTCTATTTTTGGAAAGTCTATATTATAGAAGTTGCTAACAACCAATTTTAACAGCCTATTTTAGCAGGCCTTTGTAACAAAAAGGAGTTCATACCTTTCAATAAACTCATAGTCTACAGAAGTTCACTAAATATTAAAGAACATAAGGAAATCTATAAAGGATACTATTAATTAAAAAAGGAATAGCACTATTTATCTTGAAAATCAGGTAGAAAGAGAAGGTCTCAATCATGCATCAGCATAATCATTCTCCAAAAAATGCAGTTAAGACAGAAATTCCAAGATTTTTAGTATCCTCTAAGTTGTAATCACATAACTAAATATTCACTATGTGAATATTCACATTATCTCATATCTTTACATTAAATATTCACATTATCTCATATCTTTACATTATCAATAGGCATCATCATGTCCATTGCATTATTAAGGAAACAAAACCAAAGGATTAGAAAACTTGCTCAACATTGAAGAGGCAGCAAGTGGTGTACATTTTCCCAACTGTACACAAACTATTCCAGTCTACTGAACAGCTTTCCCTCCCAGCCTCCAAAACATGCAAAGCAGATGCGCAGATAAGCGGCAACAACTGCCAGTTTGTTATGAAATACCATTAATCATGGTCTACAGTTACTAATCATTTACTTTTCTCTCAGACCTGTGGTGTTCAGTAGTGCTAAATAGCTATTCTTGCTATTATCAGGCCTAGGGTGCTCTATACTACATGAAATTCAAAGGCTTTTTACTAACCAAATAATGCCTCCTTCCCCTCACTGTTATTCCCTTAAGCATACTCATAAAGAATTTAACTTAGAGAATCCAACAGGCCTCTTGACCATCACATCCTCATAAAACAAATTAGTACCTTTTATAGTGAGGATATTATATGAATTTGGAGTAACAGACTATCATAAGCAGTACGTATGTGTTTGTGTTTGTGTGTGTGTGTGTGTGTGTCCCTCAATGAACAAGACAAGAATGGGAACTATGGCAAATAAAGCACAAGCTCTTAAAGCTTCTGCCAGGAAGTGACATACATCACATCTACTCACATTCCTTTGATCAAAGACAGTCACATGGTTACACTTACCTTCCTGTCTTTCTTCTTAACTGCATTTTTTTTTGAAAAAAGATAATGCTGATACACGATAGAGACCTTCTTTCTACCTGATTTTCAAGATAAATAGTGCTATCCCTTTTTTAATTAATAGTAACCTTTATAAATTTCCTTATGTTCTATAATATTAAGTCAAGTTATTCAAAGGTCAGAAAATCAATCTTGCTACACGATGAATTGAGGTATCTAGCAGTTGAGATTAAAATAACTCCCTTAAAAGAAAAGGCACAGGAGAGGGGTGGGGAGAGAATGTGTGTGAGGCAAAGATTTGTTTCCAGAATGTCAGCTCTCTGTTCACTTCATTGATTATTTCTTTTGCTGAGAAGAAGCTTTTTAGTTTGAATCCATCCCATTTATTGATTCTTGATTTTACTTCCTGTGCTATAGGAATCTTGTTAAGGAAGTATGGTCCTGATCCGACATGATGAAAATTTGGGCCTATTTTTTCTTCTATTAGGCGTTGGGTCTCTGGTCTGATTCCCAGGTCCTTGATCCACTTTGAGTTGAATTTTGTGCATGGTGAGAGATAGGGGTTTAGTTTCATTTTGCTGCATATGGATTTCCAGTTTTCCCAGCACCATTTGTTGAAGAGGCTATCTTTTCTCCAGTGTACGTGTTTGGCTCCTTTA